>JAYKAV010000988.1:342601-430555 GCA_035582835.1 Phoebastria nigripes | reverse complement strand
CTCCTCTCCTCTCCTCTCCTCTCCTCTCCTCTCCTCTCCTCTCCTCTCCTCTCCTCCACACACGGCTGCCTCTGCATGCTTTTCTTCTCCCCCCTCTTCTCGCTCCCCTTCCCAAAGCAGGCCATGCGACTCTATGGAAAAGAGTAATCTCTCCTTCCCTCTGGGTCCACTTAGGTCTTCTTCCTGAAGAAACATAACACAAACTGAGAAGCCAGGAAAACACCTAGGAAAGTACCTCATGCACTTGCCCTGTTCTTGAAGCCCTTCCTCAGCCTCTGCTTTTAGCATTGTTGGGGCCAGGAAAACAAACCGGATCAACCTTTGCTCCGACCCAGCGCAGTGGGTCCTGCCTATACCCAGGTGAACCCTCACAGGTACTCATTAGTCCAGTATCTTAAACAGGACGTAGGAGGCATGAGGCATGTCACCTTTTTCCTAGCCAGTACACAGATGAATGGCTCTGACACTGCGACCATCACTGCTACCCCAATACATTTAGTTACTTCAGTGACCTGGCTACGCTGAGGTTCCCCTATGAATATTGCAAAAATTAATCAGCTTTAAAGTGGGACGGCAACAGCAAGCTGCAGTGTGCAAAAAATTATCACAAAAGTGAGGCTCATTTTCTGGATTATTCATTCGCTCATTGTTTGCCARCATGTTCTTTAGTGTGTGCCCCAGTTCAGTATTTCACTCTAACAGAGCTGGAATATTAAATCCAGAATTAGGAAATATACTTATTCCAATTAATATATATTTTCCTTTGTTTAAATGTCTCTCTTCTATCATAACTTAAAAGACCTGCTGCTTCTCAGATCACTTCAGAGGTATTAGTGCAACAGTGCTGCTAAAAACAGACATTAGTAAAGCACACCTCCATATGCTCAAATGTAAACCATTCAGTGCAATATCTATTTTTTGACATTGTTTTATAAAAGAAACCAAAAAAGAGGGGAGGGGCATTCAGTGATGCGGTGTGCTAGACATTACTGTAAAAATCATTAAATTAAACTAAATTAAAATTACACAGCAACATTGTTGTATTTGCTAAGGAGATARAGAGAGACACAAGGGAAAAATAAAGCCAACCCTCATTTTATGAGAATTGCAGCCTACTTGTCGCCACTGAGGATGAAATTTAAATTAGTCTGATTATAAAGTTTGTTACTTTATTTCTCTCCCGTTCCAGTATTGCCTTATATTCCTAGCACCTTATGCACCATGCAGACATATGGTGAGGTTATACCCATACCCTAAGGACTTAGAGCCATAAAGAAATTTATGTGCCTACTTCTCACAGAAGTTAGCACCTAAGAAGGTGGTTATGATGGCCTGGGTCTTCTAATCTAAGTAGGTAAATCAGATAAAACCCAAGGAACATAGAGCCCTGATGGTCTTTTGCCTCACTCCCACCAGCTGGAGCAGGGTTTGAGAGTGACGAGGGGGCTGCAACAAAATGTTCCTCTGGTGGGTGGGAAGACGTGTCAGCAGCACTGGGGCAGAAAGATGCTACTGTATGAAGCCACAAGCTGCCTTCAAAATTTGTTTTATTTTTAAGTATGTGGTCTTGTCTCATTCCTTTGGGTACTCCTCCTGTTACAGAAAAGTCTTATTCCCATTTTACAAAGCAAAAGATTCAATATTCTGCCAAGTGTTATACATGAAGCCAATGGTAGAGCCAGAAAATGAAGGCACAACTTGTGAATTGCCATGTGATGCCTCAAAGAGAATACTATACTTTTTTTCTATGAAGATAGACAGCAAATTGATGAATAAAACAAACTTTATATACCACAGGGTACCTTCACTCCAGTATTAAGAACTTTAAAAGTGTGCATTAAAATATTAAAAGAATTTAGGCAAAACCATACTTCAACATATAAAACCAGTTTCATATACATTACAGTGTATAGATGTATATATGTGTGTGTGTGTGGTAGAACATATTATTTTAACTGGCAGGAAGCTCATAAAAAGAAAAGCTTTTGGGGTTGGCTCAAACTTGGAGTGCACTTTAACATGCTGGTGGTACTTTATGAAGAAATCTTAAATGTATCCCATGTGTTGCAAATGCTTAAGAATGGGCTCAAGATGAGCTTTTGTCTGCCTGAGCCATACAACTATTTCAAAAATATCTTCCTTCAGCAGCACCAATATTTATTTTTGTATGTCATTTTTGCAGTTTGAATGCTGGATTTGAGTTTCCACATTGCCGTCAAAGAAAGAAGTGAAAAAACCAAAACCCTTAATAAATCTAACAACAGAATCTGGTTTCAAGACTATTTTCCATGACTGAAACTTTTTTTGTCAGAATCATTTTTCTTAGAACAGCTGACATATCATTATTGTTCTCCTTGTTTTAGAATATTGGTTTTCCAAAAATGTCCAGTCCATCCTTGAACTAAAAAAGGAACATGTCTTCAGAGGCCTGGCTTCTTTTTTAGTAACGATAACATTCTTTTCCCCTTTCCACCACCACTGTTGTATTAAGTGACTGCAGGTTTCTGGGATGTGAATAGAAATGTACATAAAGAACTGCCATAACTACCTGATTGTTCTCCAGCTGTGTGGGATCAATATGACTAGAAGTAACTTAGGAGGTGAACTCTCTTATTATCCTCAGTGGTCCAATTCCACGCTCCTACTTCTAATCTGCTTTTAAAACTGATTTCTTTTGGTGGCTTTTTCTTCTGTCATCCTGTCTTCATTATCTGATCTCTTCTGGCTTCTCTGTCATATTCAGCAGAAATTTTTATTGATGGTTACAGTATCATAGCACATCATCCGTTAGTTTTTCTCAAGTGACTTTAGAAAATGGTTTCAACTTAAACATGACATTTCAGCCCCTTGATATCAATGGGACTTCAAGAGTGACAAAGTTTCGCTCAAAGCGCAGGCATGGCTTATGGACTGAGGAGTTTAAAGATGCTTTTATGTTTTAATTACTGCTTTCTCAAATGGAAGTTGGAAAAAAACCCCAACAAACTATCCTTCCAAGCAGTTGCTTCTCCTGAGCAAAGAAACATTAGAAATAAAACCCCCCAAACCCTCCAAACAAATARTGAACAAGTGAACAAACCATGAAAACTTTAATACTCCTACTGCATTTTTCTAAATTTGATTACTCATGAAATCACAGGGAAGCCTAACTGCACACTTTTTAATATTTCAGCAGCAGATAAACGATCTTTTGTTGACAAGAAGCCCGATTCTGTACATTCTAATTTTTCAGTAGCTCCACAGAAGTCCATAATCATTCTCTTTAAGTGAATTAGGGCTGAAAAAGCAACAGGAAGCTGTGAAAAAATCAGGCTGGTATCCAAGCTTTTGGTGGAACTTCAGGAACACGAGCTGCATTTTTAAAAGTCTTTAACTGAATTTTCAAAAGTTTTTATGACTATTCAARTACTTCTTCAGAACATCTGTGAAGCAGCTCACTCATATGAGCAATTCAGTAGTGAAATAAAAGATAAAAGCACTCTGAACTAAGGAGATTTCATGATGATTAAGAAGTTCCCATGGCAAAGGATTATGAACACAGAAACAGAAAAGGTCACTTGGGTGTAGAATGTGAGCTAATGGCCAAATTGTAAGGACTAAGTATCAACACTTTTAAGTCTCCCTTTTCAGTGATTCTGTAATTCACAGTCTTTCTGTGATGCTTCTGGTTCTTTTGGAAAATAATTAGAGCTTCACCACGGATAGTCCAAGGAGTGCAAGCGCAAAACCAGTGGTGCGGCATCCATTTTGCCTGACCTATTTATCGAAACTTCAGCAGGAACAGGGTCACCTGTCTGGAGGTCTCCATTGTTTGTATAGGGAATATAGGTATTTACATTAGAACTGCCTCAGTAGGTGTTTCAAATCTGAGCACGTACAAGGTACCTAAGTCAGAATTCAATTCATGAGCTCAGCTCAAGACTGTGTGCTTGCTGGCCTCCTCCACTCTGTCACAGGTTTCCCCGTAGAGCTGGCAGTAATATCACGATGGCTTACAGCCGTCCCTGGTCTACTATTACACATCCGTTTAGATGGCCTGTCATTGCGGAATATAGGCTGGCATCCCATATTTTCTATTATTAGATAGAGTGCCCTCTTACACATTCTATATGGTAAGCCTGAAGCACATGCCTTCGTTACTGAGTTTTCATGCTGGATCTGTATGTCTCTCTCCTTACATTTCCAGGACTTTGATTCCTGTTACGCACTATGGGAGCTGAGCTGGATTCCTAATGATAGCAGTGTCTGTCGCTCTGCTATGTTCATTTTCAGACCTTCCTGTGCTGTGTAAGTGTTATTGTTTAATTGCCYATTCCCCAGTGTAGCATGATTTTTTAAATTAGCTTGACATTTTATGTGTTTCTTTTACAGCTCATCTCAGCTGTTAATGAGCCCTTTGCTAAGTGTCTTCAGTACAGATCATTATAGATCTTTAGTACTGTCATTTGAAAGCTAATACCAATAAACAGAAAAATTACTCAGCAGGAGGAAGGTAAGTGTGCTGTATGTTCCCAATTTTTAGTTTGCAAAGGTTAGGAACTATTCAGTAAAAGGAAGCTTTTTTTTTTAAAGTTAACTTTAATCAGTTAATGTGATTTGCTCTGATGGGCATTATGGGTTGTCTGGATGCCAGGCCTGCATCATTCCAGCCCTGAAAGACCTGTGCAGATACAACTTGAAAGGTATCCCTAAAATACAGGCTAGTCCTCTCCTTTCCCTACATACCATGAGCAGGTTTTCTTTGAACGTCCTGGAGATCACCTAAGTCTTGTCAAGTGAAGAGTACCACACAGAAGAGGAGATCCTAGACCTTGACAAAGGTTTGAGTCTACCCGGGTACATGCTGAGATCTGAGGAGTGAGACCGCCAACCAGAATGGGAAACTTTGTTTGAAAGCTGCCTGACCCACAGGCGGTTACAGAGGTTATCTTATTTACAAACTCTGTTTCTGAAGTTAGGAAAAAAAGGAGTTTCTTATAGGAGTTGTTTTTTGGTTTGTTTTGTTTTTTGTTTTTAAAGTTTTCACAGTACTTTTCCCTAGATACTCCTGGAGCCTGGATAACAGTAGACCTGTGGACATAAATAAACAAAGCCCTGACTGCTTTTTCCTAGGCTAGCAACAGCCTTATAAGGGCACACACCTAAGAGAAAAGTGATTGAACTTCTAAGTCTGCAAGGAATGATTCATGATTTCAAGAGAAATGGATATTAACTGGTGAAAACTTGTGCAAGGTCATAAGTGCAAATGCTAGTGATTCTATATGTTTTTCTTCATAGTATCTTTAAATATTGCTTTAGGAAACATCATAAGGCCCAGGCCAGTGCCTATTTGACTGTGCTAACTAGAGCTCCAAGGCTGTGAACCTACAATATTTGAGTCCTCTTGTCAATGTTGGTAAGAACAACTAATAAAATGCCTTTCAGTACACAATGCAGCAAGAGCTTAAATTGAAAAAATGTAATTCTGCAAGGTGCTGGAAAGCAGTTTGTAAAAGACCAAGGACTCTAGTGGGATGGTTCTCCATTGATAGACAGATAACCAAACTGTAGGATGAATGCATTAAATTGTACACTGACCATAAGGCAAACACACAAAGATTAACACAACTGTAATTATGAAAAGTGCTGACTTGCGAGATAGTAAAAGTATAAAGAGACTGGATATTCAGGAGAAAAACAAAAGATGCCAGTGATGCAGATCAGGAGCTACAGAACATGACTGTATAAAGTACACTTCTTGTGAAGTAGCAGTCAGAAGAATTTATTTTTTGCATATAGAAGAATGGCCAAGAATGGTGGAATCACAGCCTATTATAGACCATGACTAAGTCTAAATCAGTGTAATTCTCCCTGTAACACTAAGAACTGTTATAAAGTTAAAATAGAGAGATAAAAAGACTCACGATGTTAAAAATGCTGGTTAAGAAAAGAGTCAYGAATAGAAAAGCTGACTGCTGTGGTACAGTACCAGAACTCCCCAGAGCAAGCCTTTCTGCTACATTACCTTTGAAATAAAACAGGGTTTTGAAGGGGGAGGCCTGGTATTGTCAAGGCCTGAATGACATTTAAATAAAACAATGCTTGGAGTAGTACATGGTGCTGTGATTTTAAGAAAACAGATTTGTTTCACAGCAGAAAGCTGAGATGTTTGTAGAAAAGACGATAATAAAAGTCACAGCTTTCCAATAAATGAAATAATATTACATGGATTTACAGAATATTCTGGTTGAAGGCATACTGGCAGTCCTGTTTTTAAATTATTAGATGCTCCTATCTGAAAACATGTGCTTGGGAACAATAGTACTGGCTCATCTGCCACTGATTTTAATGGTGTTAGTTATCCCCATTAAGCTGAATAGCTGGTTCTATTGATTTCAACAATCCTGGGAACATAACCAACCATTCAAACCTTTAATGGCTCATCACAGTTAGAATTGTTATGTTTTGTAGGTGTGTGCACAGCTAATGGGAATGCTGATGGGATAATGAATGCTCAAATGCTAACAGTAATGGAGTCACCAGTCACGCACATTACATGAGTTCTGCACAGCATTAAAAAAAGGATGGCCTTCTAGAAGACAAGAAACAAATTGAGTAATTTACAAGTAAATTTATGTCCTCTCCATCATACACAACTCATTAAGACGAAGTGGTCATGCCTTTTATCAACCCCATTATTATAAATCTCATTGTCACATGAAACATGTTAGGATATATTTCGCAGCTCTGATACAATCTATTTCGTAGATGTAGAGATTTTTAACAAATATTACTAAATATTCTTAAGGGCAAAAAATAAAAAAGGCCTAACATTGGAAAGTGTGCATCAGTCCCTTGGAGGGAGAAAGTTACATTACCAGGATCTTGTAATTGTTCTCGAGCATTAAAATTCCAGGAAATTCAGAGATAAGTATGTGTTTAAAAAAATCAAAGCATTTAATAGTACGAAAATGCAGAGGTAGGACATCTGCACAAACTTGTCTTTGTCCTGAAGTGACACCATAGTGGATGAAAATGAGAGAATAAACCAACAGCTCCTTCAAAAAAGCAGCTAATATGCCATTAAAATCRGCTTAATTTAATCCTAATCATTGTGAGGAGTTTCATTGCACTGAATTAATGACATCTTTTACTTTCTGGAAAATATTACAGATCCTTTAGTTGTTTAAACTATTGAGTTGTATTCAGTTCTATAATAGAATTTTTTTCTTGAATGTGGACAATAGGTTTTGATATTATTGTTCCCCTGACAGAAACTTTTAACAGAAAGAGAACTGAAACAGTGCTGGTTTGTGAAAGGGTATGATACGTGGAGTCAGATCCTCATCGGGAGTAAGCTGTGAACCATCTCCCTTGTTTTTAATGGATTTACAACAGCTGATGAGCTGGCACATGATACGGAAACATTACATACTTTCAAAGATTTCTGCGAAACATAAATTGCCTTTTACTAGTGCTCAGAGACTTTCAAGAGAAGGAAATTGCTAGGAGAAGCAAGTTGGTAAAACTGAGACCTTGGTTCCACAATACAGTAAATCATACTTGATGGCTTCTAGGACTAGATTAAAACAGGTGTAACTACAAGACAGAAATGGATAAAACAATATAAACTCAATTTGCCAGTTCTAGTGTGTTCAAAATTTTGTGAGGGACCATCCTAATATAAGTAGCTTCTGTGCTGGATCATATATCATCTGTTCAAACTACTATGCCACTTCAGGTATATGCTCTATCATGCCCAGCAAGAAACAAAATAAAAGTTTAACAATAGCATGATCTCTGTATCAGATACCCTGGCTAATTCAACAGCAATACAGTCATGTGCCCAAGATGGATCCAGACCACGTTTGTATTGCTGGATGCACAGACCTAGTTTAAGGATAACAGACCCACAGCTGGAAACTCAAGGTGGGGTGGGAATACCTCATGATGTCAAATGGGAAGTGGAGCAGACACCTGATCAAGTAAACCCACATGCAGCAAAGTAGGGTTAATGCAATACTGATTCAGATTCAGGAGCAGGTGAGCCATGTTATGCTGCAAAGCATCTGTCAGGAGGCTTCGATCTCCATCTGCTCCAAGGCAGAAGCTGAAGTGGCTCTGCAGTGCATTTTGTAGTGCTCCTCATGCAAAATTTGCCRGGATGAGTGTATCTGTACCCACAGCACAGGGGCATGCCCTGTGCCTTGTGATTGCTGACTGGGCTGCTGTGCCATTAAGTAATTCTGATCACCAGGGTCAAAGTCCAATAAACATCAAAAGAAGTCCAAAAAAACTGAGAGAAAGGTGGCTGGTTACTGAGTATATGAATTACACTGGGTGAAAAAAATGGGGAAACCAGACCTTTTACAGCAAGAAATACAATTAGTGGTTGACGAATTCTTCTGAATGTTACCTGCTCTTCAAAATTTAGATTACGCAAACGAACAAGAATCATCTGTTCTTCTAAATATTTTACCTTCCAATAGGGTGGTAATGCCATATAATTAAAGAGATCAGAGCATCGTCTCCTTTGGGAAATCAGGTTGTATGCAACACCCACTATTTCTTACCTCTCCAGCCTGAAGTGGTTCCCTGGAGACTGAAAGCCTGCACCGCAGTGTCAGTGGATTTAGGTAGACAGTCTGCTGGCAAGCATTATGGATTTTATTGCCTTTCTTATATTACTGATTTAAGACAGTAGTTTTAAAGAGAAAATTGTAATAAAAAAGCTGCATTGTACTCAGAAGATCTTTRGCAATTTATAAACAGAACCTCAGCACTGAGAGATTTCCCACTCCAGACAGCCCAGGAAAGCTAACAGTTTGTGTAAAAGTGCGTGCTTCACAAAGGCCAAAGCATGGGAGAAAGAAGAGACATGGACACCAGGTCTCCAGCCAGAATTTAATCTCCCAGGTCCTCCTTCCTCTCTGGGTAGCTGCTGTGTTTACAGTCCTATAACAATACATCACCAATTTAGGACCTCAGACTACTGTTGCCTGTGGTTTGGATTAACAACAGATTAGAGTGGCTCGTGTTTTCTTAAATCTGATACAAGCTTTCTCAGAAAGCAGCTGTTAAGGTGGTCATCCTGGAGCTATTGTTATCATGTACCTTCCTCAGCTTTTCTCACTCCACAGTCTAGAGACACATAGCTTTTAAAATAGATCCACCTTTTCTTCAGAAAAGTTTAAAGAATAGAACAAGAGCCTCTTGCTTCTATTGACTACAACATGTTTTATAGATTATGGTGAACATATTTAGCCAAGAGTATACAATATCTATTAAATTAGCTAAAGTCTATTAAATTATCTAAAAAGAAAGTGGGTTCCACTGTAAACTGCTGAAGGTGAGACAAGCAAACATTTGTTAAAAGGAACAAACAAAAGAGATATAACTGTCTTATACAATGTGTAAATGTCAAGGACGGAGATTCAGGTGTGAGACCATCCCAATCTACACAACCTCACTCCTCCCTTCTGTTGGACAGGAAGGTTCCCCAAGTCCACAGCCACATGGCGGCCAAGCGTGAGAGTCACATAGCAAGAAGCTGAGGGGCTTTTTTAGAAAGACCTTCGAATATTTCAGCTGATACTAACATTTCATGATTCAGAGTATTGTGAAACTGGAACTGTGTTTCCTGTCAGTGCTGACTGATAACTGGGACAGAAGAGTAGACCTCCTTAGTAAGAAACATTTTCTTGATATGTTTCCTTGAGGTTTCTCAAAGTGCTTAATAAAAGGCTTTTATCCACTTTTTGAAAGAAAAAAGAAGCATAGAAATGGAAAAAAAAGGAAAGAAAACTAAATCAAAGCCCCTCTGTGAAAACGCCAAAGGACACTTGATTGAATTACTTGGACACGAAAGCAGAAACTCCGAGTCAATGGCAGAACCGATTTGGAGGAGCAGTATTTGAGCAGCCTCACTGCTGAGTCCAGTCCCACTTT
This sequence comes from Phoebastria nigripes, assembly GCA_035582835.1. Classification (NCBI taxonomy): domain Eukaryota; kingdom Metazoa; phylum Chordata; class Aves; order Procellariiformes; family Diomedeidae; genus Phoebastria; species Phoebastria nigripes. Next base: position 420,628 of record JAYKAV010000988.1, on the reverse strand, counting down.
CTCCATGGAGAGGGGGCTGGGATAAGTCAGACTGAGCAGTGCAATGCTCCTTACCATCTCCCAGTCCCTGCCGTGAGAGCAGGTGGTGAGCACAGTCTCTCGTTGTCCCCCCAGTTACAAAACACCCTTGTTTTAGGCTTTTCTACCCCTCTGCAGTTACAGGTGAGACAGTGCAGATGCACCGAKAAGATCTGGCTGGACTGGTGTAAGTCAAGTGCCAAGTGACTCACTGCATGTTGCTGTAGTGAGTTGCTGTGCTATGTGCCCTGCACACCTGCAGAAACCCGGCGTCAGCCTCGCGCCGGGCCCTCGTCTCCAGGCTGGGACCATGGGGGCTCAGGCTTGCCACCACGTTCCACGTCCCCTCACTGCGCCTCTCCCTCTCAGCTGCTTCCACTGCCCTCAAAGGCCTCAGGGGCTGTGGAGGCAAGGCYGGCGGGCAGGGTTGGTGTGGGCAGAGGAGGCATGCATTACCCTCCTTGCAGGAGGCTCAGGGCAAAACCTGACCCTTGGGTTTGGGCTGCATAGGGGAGAGTTGCATGGCATGGCGGCGTGGCGTGGCAGTGTGGTGTGGCCGGCAGGGTGGCGTGGTGTGGCTGGCGGGCCCTGAGCACTGCCGGGCCGTCGCTGCCTGCAGCGGGCAGCCTTGCTGAATGAAAGTGTTGAACGGGATCCCGCGGAAAGTGTTGCAACTCATATTTGGTCCGCAGTCAATAAATGAAAACATAATAGAAACCAGAACCTATGAACAAGAGCATTAAATGAAACATGGGTCTAAGGCAATAGTCCAATACATATTTAATAGCAACCTGCCAAATGGTGTTTCCAATTACGATCATTTTATTTTGTATTAAAGTAGTGCTAGAGGTCAAGTGATCCAGTCAGGCCTGATGCTCCTTCCACTGTATTAGAGAGTGTAGAAATGCGTAGGACATTTCCCTGATGCATTTGCTAGCTAAGATGAAATAAAAAGCAGTCTAAAAGAAATATAGCTATTCCAGTATTTAAGTCCACAGCTCTGCAGAGTACTCTGTGTTGAACAGGGATCCACTGACAGGAAATGTCTTCCAAGTTCAGGACCAAGCTGAATGATATCTCTGGAATATATTCTCAGTGCTCACGCATTATTTCTTCATTCAAGTTTCAGAGGAGTGTTTGACTTTTACTGTGAAACCATAAATCACCGTCATTCTTGGCATCTCAGATGTTTTCCTCAGTTAAACACAATGCGTTTCCTCCAAGGGAAGAAGGAACAGTGTAAATAGTGTTTAAAATGTGTTACTAATTTATTGCAAGGTCTTGCTGGATATAATTAATTCAAATGGTTTCATATATTCCAACAGGAGATATCCATCTTTTAGTAATACCTGTACTTTGAGACCCCTGCACAGTATTCATGTATCTTAGACCAAATATTCTCGGTAGAGCTGGCAGATGCATTTTAGCTGCAGTGGCTGTGAATAATGGCCCAGATTTTTGTTGTCCTTGTTCATTAGTCTGTTAGGAACTACTTGTTATTGAACTGAAAGCTAAGAGCTTTTCTTGCCCTTTTCTTTCACTGCAAATATATTTTAAAGCAAAACATAAGAAAGAAACATTTATAAGGAAAAACAGTATTTGCAGTGGCATAAATTGCTATGGCAGACTATTTTTGGTGGTAATTATAAAGAAATCTTTTCTATACAGACTTTTTGTATTGCTGCCTGTAAATATGATAGTTTTCTACTAAAGCGCATTGCTAGAGCTACTAGCTTTGATAGTCCTTTGGCACATGTTGGGGGCAATTGTTTTAAGAAAGAAAAATAACTACCTGCTTCCGTCTGACCCACATCAAAAAGTGTCATCTACACTGTTCACTGAGTTGTGGCAGACCCTGCAGCTTTGCCTAGCAGTGCTTGTTATGCAGCCTCTTTCTTACCCATGTTACTACCTGTTATCTCTTGGGGTGGGCTATTCCAGAGGACTACTTCAGTTTTTAGCTTTGTCTTTAGTGCCAAGCAGACTGCTGGTTTTGCAAGTACTCTATCAACTCAATTTCTATTGATTTTAGAGCGCACTGTAACTAGAGCTATGGAGTGTGACTTCCATTCTGCTGTAAATTTATGGGTGTGATTTTCTACTTCTTGCAGACAGGAAAAGGGATGAGGAACAGATTTTCCTTTCTTTGCTTGTATCAGGGTTAATGAAAGTGTACACTTGGAAAGTCTTTTGACTAGTATATTATTACAGAGCCTACTATAGCCTGCCATAGTCTCTTTTTAGTTGGCAGGTTTTGAAACGTTTGTGAAAGGCAACATATGATGGATTAATACAAAAGCAACTTCTGCACAGCTTTCTATCATAATAAATATGCTGAATGAAACCAAGACTTAATAGTATCCTTATCTCATTCCATCTAGCAGCGATGGAAAGGGACTGCTAAAGATAATGGTTAAGGTGATCCAGGGTTCTTGATTTGTGCTGCTGTGCCCTGTGTTTCACCAGACATGACTACTTTTCTGCCCTTAACATTTGAGACAGATGGATTTTTGGCATGTGCAACTCATGTTTTTGAAATCCCTATTAGAGCAGGAGCCAGGATTTTGTTCCTGTAAAAAAAAACCCAACAAAAAAACCCCAGGTGAGGCTTCCAGCTCAGCTAGCTGCAAGTGGTCTACAGAGGATCTGCAATAGTTATCAGTCACCAGTGTGGAAAGGAAAGTGAGAAAGGACTGGCAGTCATGCCTGGGCATGTAAAGCCAGAGGGGTGAAAATATAAATAAAGTGAGCTTCAAGATTTTTTGGGAGAATTAGGAGGACTGGAGCTTCTCAGAAGAAGATGAGACGCTTCTGGGCGCAAGCAACTCTAGGTCATGAGGAGCTGGCTTGCTGTGTGGACAGACCTTCCTCTTTCCTGTTCTGCTGCCATGAACAGAACTGCAGTGCCCTCTCTTCTAACTCATGCCCTTGCTTTCCTGTCACCTCCCATAGTGTCTTTCCCATCCTTCTACTCACTGCTCCTCTTTGCTGTTGGAAATGCTATGAACTATTTGTTGCTGGTTCTATTCCTAACATGGCTGAATGTAAGAAAGTCATTTAATATGGCTGAATGATTCAGCAGTGGGTCTATCATATGCAATTTTCTCAGAGGAGTGTTTTGAGGATCACAGGATGTTTGTTAAGTGATTTGGGACCTTTTGATGAAAGATAGTTTTTGTAAGTGTCATTATTATATTTGTGTAAAAGTATCATGCATTTCATGTATAATTAATACTAGAAAAGCTCACTCTTCATAGTTCCTCATTATGTCATTTTTATTTAAAAATATATAAATATTATATCAAGTGTATGTGTGTACACATATATTACTTTTAAAAGCTGTTGATTTTCTTCGAGCCAAAAAGGAATTCAAACAAAACTTCGGAACAAGTTAAAATGTTGCTATTGCCAATTAGTGTTCATATGGTCTTGGAAAAGAATGATGGAATCTTTACTCTGAAACCTAAAATGTGTATCTTAAGGGAATGCTTTAATGTCAGTAGAGAGGAGCTGGTTCAGAATAAAACTTCAGTTAAACTTTATCCAGAATAATTTTAAAGATACTTTCTCATGATCAAGGTGTTGAAAAGCATTGCATTTTCATTTGGTGTGCACATGTGTTTGGAACAAATCTGGCCTGTGCTTCAGGGTATCCACTCATTAGCTTCTTTTGCACACTCATTCTCTGAAGCATTAAAGATGTGGGGTTTAACTGTGACGTTAAAGAACTATTTGAGGTCAGTATTCCGATGTGAAAGTTTGTTTTTGCAGATCTATTAAAAATCAAATAGTTTTACAGCATAGCTTATGAGGGCTTGAGTTGCACTACAAGTTTTCTGACATGTAGTAAACCACAAAACATCCATTTAATTTGTGAACATTGATGGGCTGGTGTAAACTGGCATTGCTTCTTTGATGTTTGTGGAGTCGTGCCAATTTACACCAGCTCAGGAATCTGGTCTATTGTTCCTGCAAACATCCTATGACATTTTAAATTATCAAGACGATCATCTTGCAAAGACAGCCAAAGTATTAGAATAACAGTTCCCTGCCAAATTCTCTCGGGAGACTTGACTTATTAAAAAAATAAATTACACGTGTTCTTTTTATATAAATAAAAATTTCTTTCATAAGAATGCATGATTTACTAGGAGGCTGAAGCCGTGATTTCCTAGTTATGGATGTAACTTCGTGAATCAGAAAGACAGACAATGCTCTCCCACATCTCAATGAAGCAAGGGATGTCTGCTCAGACTGGTAGGATATAAACAGTTTTAGTGTCCTCAAATAAAGGCATCTGGGAGCTAATCTCGACTTCTTCAGCCCCTTTTTGGGGGGTTCTCCCTGTCTTTTCCAGCTTTTCCTCCTCATCAAGAGTGCATGTAAAAACATGTCTGAGAAGGAAAGAAAGGCAGAAAGTATTTTGTCTTACATTTTCTACCCCTATCTTTACAGAATTAAAGGTTTTTACCATGATGTCGTGTTTGATCTTGAAGCTGACTTCAAGCAGTCTAACTGAAAATGGATATTTCATTTAGGGGAGTGGCAAAGATATCAGAAGGTACAGAAATATTCTACAGAGTGCAATGCAGGTACCCACGGGACGTTTGTGTGTGAATCTGCAAAGGTCTACATATAGGATGATAAGTGCCAGTAAAATTTTCTGTGTCCAGTATTAGCTGGAGCCTTTCAGAAAGGAGGGAGAAATGAGGAAATAAATGCTCAAAGCCAGAGCTATATCCCCTTTCTAAGAAAAAATAGGTTAGGTTGATGGCAGAAGTGAGTAGCAGTAAGAATTCCACCTGAGAAGATTTCACGTGCCCTAGGGAAGACACATGGATATGGGGAACTGGAAGTAACGGGGCTTCAACAAAATCTATAAGCAATCCGAAGATGTTACCAACTCTGCCACAAGGCTCACAGATCTGGTTTAGTGAAAATTTTTTGGCAAGGCTTCTTCACATCACAGGGAAAAAATTTAGTTTTTCTAATAGTGAAACTCCTTAAAAGGAAAGAAAAAGCAGTAGAAAAAAGAGCTAAAAGATTAATGGAACCTTTTAAAAATAACAGTATCTGGAGATACAGTTGTGTATTTTGGGTATTGCTACATCAAAATGGTAAAGATCATGACAGGCTTATTTATCAAGTATTCAACCTTGGAGAACCTCTGGTGCGTGAAAATATTAATCCCCTCCTGCATACATTTATATTCATTTTGAGTTTATGCAGATACAGACAATCCTAGAGGCCAAAACTGTTACCCTGAAAATGAATTTGCACTGACTGTTTCACTGTTTGGATGGCTTCCAACTGGCAGTGAAATGTAATTTAGGTAAATTCACTCATGTTTTTACTTCCACATTTCAGTAGAAAAAAAGATTGTCTTGCAGAACACCAGAGATGAACATTTTTAGGGTTCAAATTGGATAAATGTCATGCTGGACAAAGGAACAGTTAGCCAACATAGTTCTGGGAAGTTGGTATTTTGCTGGAAATCAGTGGAAACAGTCATTCCATGTTGTGGAGAATTTTTGCTATTTTGAGATTAGATTTGATCTCAATATGGGGTGAAAAACAACAATTTAGAAATTCTCAGGTTTGGGGAATGGAGAACTGTATGTCAGTCCACTGTCCTGGGGTCATTATATACTGGAAACCCTGAAGATGTTCATGGAATGCATTGTCTTGCAGTCCCACAAATTGGACACTTGAGCAGCCAAAAATTTGGCGAGACAAGTAGACAGAAGATCATGAAATTTTTGATGGGACCTCCTTTTCCACTCCTAAGCAAGGTTGTCTAAGTGCCATAGAAGAGCAGGCACAGCTACCTTTGGGAAACGTTTCAGCTTTGCCAAATCAGTAATTTCATTTTATGCATCATGTACATGTGTATAACAATACACCAGAAGCTGGTAAGGATTGTATGGCTGTATGATAGAGATGATTCACTATCACTGTGATGTTATAGGGCAGTGGCAATGGCAAATAAAGAGCTGAGATGAATAAATTCTTCTCCTCCTAAATATTCAGTGATGAAGACCTTTGTCCCTCAAACCCAGCTGCATTTTTTTTTTTAAGTACACTGAAGTTACTGAAGCAACATCTGGGGAATGAAAGGGTACATTTGAACTGACACTGATGCAGGTTAACTATCAAGCTGACACTTGGAGGGAGACACACGTAATAAAATTAAGGGAATGCCCAGATGAACAGGTATTTTTGATAAAAGGTATAGAAAATGTATACAAAAATGGGCTCAAACTGAACAGATCCATGCAGCAACATTGTGAAAGCAGAGAGCTCATCAGAGACCAATATTATGTTATTTAAGATTTGTGTATCCCTATCTACTGCTTGGAAGAACTGGATTTCTGGCTGACTCAAGATGACTGAGAGCTGCATTTGGAAATGTTTTGACCTGTGGTATCTCTAGAGCAGCACTGCTTCAGATGTTCTCTGACATTTTAGGACACCTCAGAAATCAGGTATGTGTTTGGTTTTGCTCTTTCTTGATAACAGAGGAAGGCAGGAAAACAGCAGGTGAACTGTACCTGAATTCTGGGGACAGCTCTTTACATCACTGAATATTTAAAAGGAGAATTTATTTGCCCCAGCTCTTTATTTGGCCCTCCTCTGCTTGCCCTGTTGGTTAAAATCTGTTTATTTCCTTATTTTAGAGGAAGATGACATTGAGGTTTGTAATGGAGTTGTGAAGACTTAGCAGGAAACTGCTGAGAGTGTTGTATTGTCAATTAGTAGAGATAAATATATGATTTCATGGATTGTACCTAAAGGAATACAATGGTATTATTCTAGACTTCTGCACAAATATCATGTACTTACATGACAAATAAGCATATATTTAGACACAATATATACTTGGGAGATCRTAGAGGCTAGCTTGAACAGGACAAGGAGAAACTCTTTCTGGCACCTTGTAATGATCATCTACTTTGGGGAAGAGGTTTGAAAAAGCCAGCTGAGGCAGGAAAACTAGAGTCACAGGAAACAACTGAAGGTTTATCTTGCAGCCTGAGGCGCCTGCCAGGTGCAACCTATTAAAGCATAAAGCTGCAATAGTTGTTTTAGATTTAAGAGAACTGGATGTTGCTTACTGAGCATGAGGCCATTCAGCACATACTTGGTGTTGGGGGATGATGCTCACCCTATTGAAGTATAAAGTGAATAATGCTTTACTTCTCACCCTGTGTCTGCGTTTCTTCTGTTCTTAGGCATCACTACCAACTGTACAGCACACAAAAGATTGCTAAGATTTCAATATGGTTATTCAACTTTACGAAGCACTAACTTCCTTCACTAAGTGAGAGAAAGTTTTAGCTTCTGACAAGAAGTGTTTTGTAGTGTTGACCGGCTAAAACAGTGGTTTCCAACCTTGTTCACGGATCATTAATGTAGTGTAAATACAAGTATTATAACTTTGGTGGGAAACTGGGATTCTCTCAATGTCATAGCTTCACTTACACCAGTTGTAAGACCTCCTTTGGTGGTGATACATTCACTCATTCTCATACAGACACAAAACAAAAAAATACAGTAAACCAGTTTCCATTATAAGCCTGATTATGGTTAGCTATCTGTACAGTGGTGAAATTTGTTATGGTAAGTCTTAAATTAAAGTTAAGGGAGAGAAATGTGAACTATTTCTGACTTTAAAAAAAAAATGTAAAAAGTAGTAATTTTTAATAAGCAAAATTCTGCAGTAATGCTTTTAGTGATTTTTTTTTTTAGAAAAAGGAAACATGACTCTGTTATAAAAATCTTTCAGGGGCAGTTTCCAGATTTCCTACAGAAATGAACTTGTAATGTTTGAGCATCCATGTTCTTGGAGTGATTAAATGTATTTTGGTGATAAATAGGCTTTCTCTGCCCCCTTCCCCCACCTCCACTGCTGTGTCAATATTGTGACTCATAGGATTATAGAATCATAGAAACATTTAGATTGGAAAGGACTTCTGTAGGTCATTTGGTCAAGCCCCTGCACTCAAATCAGGGCTTACTTCAAAGTGAGTTTTTAACAGGCTGCTCTGGGAGATATTGGCACTCCCTGTGCTGCATGAGAGAACTCTGCTGCGCAGGTGGTGACTGCACATAGTAGCCAAAGCGGTCTTTGAAAACAACTCTGATTCAGTGGGCTCTCCTTTAACAGGGCTTAGTGATCAAGAAGCAATTTGTAGTATAATGAGAAAAAAATGAATGTAAACCGTACAGCATTTTTGGCCTAGGACTTAGATTATGGCAAATCAGGTTTTGAAGAAAACTGTATTGGGAGATATGAAGGATGTCAGGAACTGTAATGGTCCCTGTTTTAAGTTCTTCTGGAAATTCTTGGAGAGAGTGTGCCCTAAATGCCTCTGTCTGTAGGTCAGCAAAGGTAATTATATAGACTTCAGGGCACTGGTGATGTATGTGACCACTTTCTGTTGAAAACCCTGCTGCCCCAAGGGGCCACTCCAGCAAGCAGTCTAGCTCTAAGAAAGAAACTTGAAGCATAAATCGCTAACCTTGAGTGAACAGCMCAACATTCCAGCAATAAAATCCAGCTATAAACACGGGGAAAGGCCACATCTTTGATAGCTTCCTGAAATGACTGCAAGTTTCTTTTTACTCAGTCCTCTCACTTAAGCATCTCAGAAGGCTAAGGTGTAGGTTACTGTGACTTTTACTTTTAAAATGTTTACCCATGTGGCCCTTATCTTGCTAGGGCTATTTACTCTTTTTTTTCCCCTCCCCTCTTCATATGCTTTCTCCCTTCTTCATATGCTTAGTTACATGAGCCCTACTATCTCCTCACAGAGGGAAGCCACCATGAAGCCCATGTGATTTTTAATTCAATTTAAATTCTTCTTCATGGACTCATGGGACTATTATGCAAGATACTAGTTTTATTCACTGAAGGGATATTACTTTCCTATATTTATTTTACATTCCTTGCCTTCTCTCATTCATTCACACATTTCACCTCTCCTAATTCTTTTTTTATCTAAAAAGATGTGGCTGATGTAGGTCTTCTATGCCTTTTCTGTATGTGTGTCTATATCAGATCATTTGTTAAAGGAAAAATGTTTGGCTAAACAAGAATAATGTTGTAATAAGGGTGGAGTACGTTTCTTGTTTTTAAAAGTTCCTTCCAAGATTTTCATCTTCATTTTTACTCCAAATGTTTAGCCAAAGAAACAAAATAAACAGAAAATCCCAAAGGGTAAAATTGGTGTAAAACACCAGCAATATTTTTTTGTCTTTGCTAGATACAGACCGGTTCTTAACTGAATTTAAAAAACAGGTCTCTTCAGTGTCCACAATTTATAATTGTTTCTTGTTTTTTTCATTAAGATTTAAGACCACAGTGATTGTGGGAAAAAACAAATCCAAAGCAGGCCAGATCCTTCAGCGTGTTGTGTCGTCTTTATACCACATTCTCTGTGTCTACACCAGTAATTACACATGACCTTAAGGTCACCCTAAAGCCTGGTCTCACTAAAAATCTGTAAGGCGGACCCCATATAGCCCTTCCACAGCAGTCCATGCTGTACCTGCAGGCTCTGTGGCAACCAGGTGGCGATAGATTTGCATTCAGTCCCTTTGGAAAACATGCACATGTACGGGCATGGAGCACTGCAAGTCCATCAATAGCAAGCCCACCTCAAGTTTGCTGCTGTTTGTGTTCCTGTAGCACAGATAAGCCTAGACAGACAGACCAGAAGCCCACAAATGGTTTCCTAGGAGGCCTGAGTGAGGGAATCTTGGAGATACCTTGTTGCCATGGTCTAAGAGTGAGCATCAGAACCTGATTAGCCTTTGTGAAACTTGGGGATTTAATGGGGAAAGGAAGCCATGTGGTTGGGCTAAGTGCCCCGAGTTCAACCCTGTTACTGGTTCTCAGTGGCAAAAAAACTTGGACCTTACAGTGTCTTTAATGTTCAGAGAAGACTTATTCTGCTGCAGAGGCGAAACGTGCAGTGGTCCACAGTCTGTGTGCCATTTTTTTTCCATCTGCAGTGTATCAATGAAAAGGAGAAGGAATTAGTTGAACAGGGACCCTGATGGAGTCATCTCTGAAATATGCTAGTCTGTGACTTTAAACGTTGGCCTCATGTGGCCATTGCTAGTTGGGGAGCTTTTCTCAGGAGTGTTTACTGAAAGAGCACATTTTAAACTAATAGGGAGGAATACTTGCCAAGTGGAAGCATTCTTACCCATATCTTGTGACTAATGCATCCAATCAAAGCAGTTCAGTTTTCCAGTCGTGGATAATGAAACCAGATGCTCTTGAATAAACTACAGAATATTGCAAAACAATTTTCCTGTTTAATTAAAACGATAAACATTTTCTATTAATACAAAATTCACCAACAAGAAAAGAGGTGGGATTTGGCTGCTGAATTATTTGTTATGGAACATTTGGTGTGCTTCAGACTGCAAGGTGGTCATTTGTGACACTGCCATATTATTTTAGAGCCAACATAAAAGGTTTACTGAACATAAAAGCTAAGCAAAAAAGGAACATCTGTCTTCCTACACTACCTGGCAATTTGTCTGATAGACCTAGGTACAGATTACATCCACATTGTTTAAATTATTTTTCAAATGCCAAAAGGTAAACCTGAAAGCTTTTTGGCTTCTAAACAAAAGACCAAGGAGAGATGTTGTGACAATTTCTGAGGGAAAAATAATGGTCATGTTTTGTATAGCAATTTCATAAATATACCTAAGAAGATCAAATTTACCTAAATCTTTTTTGAAATCATAATCTGGTCCTAGCAGCATATATAATGAACAGACATTCAAGCTAAGTTTCTTCTAAGTAAGTCCATTAATATAGTTTTAAAAAAATCTTTCTGACTTCAAGTCAGAAAGACTTGAAAAACTTATATAATTTTAGTCTTTTGCACAGAGAGACTTTCACAATTTTGGAGATTTGGTTGATTGTTTACTTGTAGTATATGGTATGTTAATAAACAGAAATCATGTAGTTGGTTCTTTTTTTGAATGTCAAATGGAGAGGGTTTAATTTCCTTTAAATATTATGCAACAGAAGAAGGGAAATGTGAAATATCCCATACTCTTCCAACTGGTCATAGTAGGTTTTCTGTTGATGGCTATTTTGATTAGTAAAAAAATAGTTAACTGAATGAATTAGTTTTTCTTGCTGCCTATCGTCAAACTGTAAATATTTTCAAATCACATATAAATTTATTTGCTGATGCTTTTACATGTTTTGCTTCCATTCAATAGGTTGATCACTTTGGCAAATAATAATGTAAGGGTGTGGGGTTGTTAGATGTGATTTAATACCTAAGTTATATGCTATTGTTTCTGTTTCCTGGCTGAATAAGTGTACCTCCTAGCTAGGCAGTCTTGAGAAAAGACTGTTCTAGATTCAAAGAAAGAGTTAGGTATGGTAGTACCTCACTTGTAGGTGGCTACAACAGAATATGCAGATGTCTGCTTGACACGTATCTTCTTGTACCATCAGTTCTTAACCCTTCTAGAGGACTTTCTTCCACTTCTTATTCCCCCCTGCCATATGTGCCCTGTTCTCTGGCTGGCAACACAGTTAATCCGTATCGTCTAGGCCCAGTTCTTTTTTCCCATTCTTCCAAATCCTTGGAAACTAAGCTTGAGCAAAATTGTCCCTCACTCTGTCTGTTTTATGCCACAGTTTTTCCAAATCTGCACAAATATGTCTGCCCCACCTCATACCTGTCTAAGGATCTTTGTACCACTTCACTAACTGCTTTGCTGCCAATCTGGTTGGAGCCCTCCTTCCTAAAAAGAAGCACTGCCCCTTCCCATGGTATTTGTGCAGTTACCATGCCACATCCTTGTGATTCTTGGCTTGGCATTGCACAAGAGAAGGAGGATGAATATGTWACATACCTGGCCTTACAGGACTGAGACGCTTCTAGCTGGACAGAGAGGAGAGGGTTAAGTCCTAAAGAGGACCTACAAGGTAAGGTGAAATTTTTGAGTCACAGATTTTGACTTATATGTGGATATCCTGCCAAAGTCCTGCTTTGGGACTGAGAATGGAGATGTGTTGATTAGTCAAGGTAGGTGATTAACAAGGATTGTCTGTTCCATTTTGAGTGAGTATGTTCTTGACACACTGCTGTTAATAAACATCAGATCTGTAAGTGCCATTAGCCCACAGATATTCATGTAACATCACTGTCCTCCTAGTTGCGTGCAAATCCGAATGAAATATGTGATGGTAGAGAAATGTTTAAATAACTTTAGAGGCCATTTCCTCTGTCCTTGGGGTCTGTGACCTTGAGAGAAAGTTAGAGTAGTGAAGAAGCAATAAAATATTGTCAGCTGGTCACTGGTCCAATTTCCACACAGCAGTGGACAGCCATCTTCAAACGCACACAAAGATGGACATAAATTACTATTCCATTTTTTACAGTTGCCTGCAGATACCTGTTTTGGATTTGAAACACCTTAAAAAAAAATCTCTGGTACAAATGAGAATGTGAAACAGGACTGCTATGTGAACCCTTCTTATTCATTCAATTTTGGAAATGATGCTGTTTATAGCATTCATAATCTATGGACAGATGGTTTAATCCAAATTAAGATGGAAGACTACTGTGCAAGTTTGTTTGTTTTTCTTATAAACCAGTCATCTGCCTCATGAGGAGCCTCACTTTAGAATTCAGCAGGAGGAAGACATGAAATCTGGAGTCTGATGTTCTTTTATGACATCTGCAGTATTTCTGTGTATAAAGAAAAGTCACCCGAATGTATCTGAACTTCATTTGAAAAATAAAAAGCTATGGTTAAAAGCTCTAAAGAGGTGCAGAGTATGGTGGCAAAATTAAAAGACAGGCAAACTCAAAGAGATGCTCTTCATTTAAGAAAGCAAAAACAAGCTTACAGTCAGCACGCGGTTACCCCGTAATATAACACTCCATCCATCTCTTACTCCCTGTCATTAAGTGGTAGTGCTTTTCCCCCCACTCCCATTCCAGTCATGCCATAGTTAAGTTAGGCAGCCGTTTCTAGCTTGCAATATTCTGGTAGAGAGTTAACAACATTGCTGACAAGGAACACTTGAAAACCATTAAAATTTAYGACAAATTAAGGGAGTCAGTGCAACCAGTGAGAATTATAATTTTAAGATGCAGCCGCTGATTTCTTGTGATGGACATGGCAGACGGGTAGCAAATTATTCCCTCAGAGTTATTTAGCAGCAAAGTCTCTGTCCACTTACAGAGTTTCTTACAGCCTCAGAACCGATGAGAAGGCCTTTTGAAGATCTGCAAAACTCTTAACAGAAGGCTACATACCACTTATATGGAGTTATTGGAAAATGATTCACTTTTCAGACTTGTATCAGGATGCAAAGGGAATCTATAGTTGTGCATGCAACAGAGCTTATATGTCTTAAAGGATGTGCTGTGAGACAGATTGCTTTGTATGAATAATGACAGCTTTCAAATTTAAGGCAGAAGTGAATTTAACATGGCCTAAAGTAATGGAATTAGTATTAGCAATGGAAGCAGCAGTGAGGAATATTGCAAGACTTGTGCTTAGGACAGAGGGTAAAACAAATTGGCTTAGTAAACAAAATGCAAAGCATGCTGGAAGAGTCTCAAGCTCACAAAGGATTTTTCTGCTCTGGAAGAGCTAGCTCACTTTAGGTGAGTATGTATATTTTAAGTGGCCTCGTGTCAGAAATGCCTCAAGATTAGGTATTCAGCCAGAAAATGCAAAGCAGTCCATCAATCATCTTCTAAAGTCGATGAGGTAGAGTCCAAAAGACAGTAGGAAAGGGAAAGAGTAAAGAACTTTCTTATCCTGGGGAAAGACATATATGCCTGAAAGGAAAGAAAGTAGAATCTTGCCAACTAGTGACACAGATAAATAATTAGATACCCAAGATATGAAGACAAAGACTTCAGTTACACATTTATGTATCAGTATASATGGAGTATATATATCAGCTGTGCATAGCAGGGCTGATCCTGGTCACAACTGTAGTAGTGACAAAAAAGCTAAATAAAATAAATGTTAAAATATAAACCCAAAAATATATAATAAAATAAAAAACCTAAAGAATAAAAAGACCAGAATCTTATCTAGTCCTTGTGTCCAAGGGACCAACGTGAATTTCTTAGGCAGAAGGTTGCTTGTAAGAAATGAAATTGAAATTGGGGCAAACCTTCAAATGAGATTCTACCATGCACTGAAGATGCACGTAATGCTGTTGTTGAAAGGGGTTAATGAGTTGTAAAGATCAAGATTTATATCTAGGCCAAAAAATATGAATACAAAATGGGCTCTTAACATCCTCAGAGAAAAACCTGAGGTTAGAGAGTCTAGGTGATAGGACAACATCATTTCACTATTGTAATATTCTGAATGAAACTCCTCTATCATTAAGCCAGCCAAAACTATCCACATCTGAAGAGGCTATATAAAAGCTAGTGACTGATGTCTCCATGTTAGATAATTACTTTATCTGTACAGACAGAGGACTTGGCAGTGGAGTTAGTTGGATGATGATTGTAAAGATATGTTTTAGACATTCACAAAGATTTGTTTATATTGATATAGTAAGTTGCCAAATGAACTGTAATCCTCTTCTAGAATTTTCTAGAAAGGTGATTTAGCAAGTGCTGTTTATWTCCTCACCTCATGCAGAGGTAATACTGATAAGCCAAGGAGGGTACTTCAAACACTGTCGTGGTTTAACCCCAGCTGGCAACTAAGCACCACCCAGCCGCTCACTCATTCCCCCCACAGTGGGATGAGGAAGAGAATCAGAAGAGTAAAAGTGAGAAAACTGGTGTGTTGAGATAAAGACAGTTTAACAGGGAAAGCAAAAGCCACGCATGCAAGCAAAGCAAAACAAGGAATGCATTCACCACTTCCCATCGGCAGGCAGRTGTTCAGCCATCTTCAGGAAAGCAGGGCTCCATCACGTGTAACGGTTACTTGGGAAGACAAACGCCATCACTCCAAATGTCCCGCCTTCCTTCCTCTTCCCCCAGCTTTATATGCTGAGCATGACATCGTATGGCRTGGAATACCCCATTGGCCAGTTGGGGTCAGCTGTCCCGGCTGTGTCCCCTCCCAACTTCTTGTGCACCCCYAGCCTACTCGCTGGTGGGGTGGTATGAGAAGCAGAAAAGGCCTTGACTCTGTGTAAGCACTGCTCAGCAATAGCTAAAACATTCCTGTGTTATCAACACTGTTTCCAGCACAAATCCAAAACATAGCCCCATACCAGCTACTATGAAGAAAATTACCTCGATCCCAGCTAAAACCAGCACAAACACATAAGCATTGAGGCCTCCTGTAAAACAAAACACATGCTTAAACTACAAATATGGATCTGGATGGCAACAGAACAGGCAAAGAGGGAGTCCATCTTGCAGAAGRCATAGGAAGAACAGTGAAAGGATTCAGATTTCCTGAACATAACATCTAAAAGCATGTGTGCATTCATTTAACTTTTATCACTATTTTTTCTCCTTGTGCCTTAGCAGTTTCAAATTATTTGCATTGCTTTCTAAGAACAAGAGACATGCCTGGTACTGAGAAAGAGAATCAAGTGTTTTGGAGCTTCTCAGGCCCTCCATACTACTTCTTTATTTTGAGCAACAATTTATCTGTAATGTAAAAGAAGGGATAGTTCTGGCCCATAATGTGACAGCCACTGAGGAACAATCAACTGGCAGGATAGAGTTACAGCCGGTTGGAGACAGAAAGTCTAACTGTTATCTTTGGACTTAAAAGTGCCTCAATAATTGCATGGGAAGTCTCTTTACCATTTGGACAGATCACAAACCGCTTGTGGGTTTTGTGAGTGAAAGTCAGTGCCAGCCATCGCAGCTGTCTGGCTGTAGCATTGGGCTTTGACCAAAGCCTTCACAACATTTGTTAGAGTGCCATCAACAACTGCTGTTACCACAACAATACGGGAATTTGGAGTGCCTATGTTATTCGTGAAATACCTGAGGCAGATGCTGAAGAAGGCTTTCCAAATAAGGAAGGCTTCCTGAAGAAACCTTGAAGATGGCCCCTCTTTCTGAGGGAAGATCATGTTATCTCCTGGGTTAGGGTAAATCATTTAAAAACATTCCAAGTGAAATGAATTTGGGAGATTTAGGAGCAAAGGACCAGAAGAAATGCTGGGAGTGAATATATAGCGTAACACAACCATCACTATATCCAGCGAGGAACAAATGAAATCCCRGTAGAGTTATCAGAAGCATGGCCTGTTAATCCTTGCATGAGTCCTTGGCTTGGGTCTGTATTTAGTGGCTGAACAGAGATGGTACTGCATTGTCAGAAATGGACACTGAGACGTCACCATGGCTATTGGTGAAAAGCAGAGACAGATATTGACTATACACAAGTTTGCTCAAGAATACCAAAGCTCAAGTTTAATTTTATTTGCTTTCACCCATATTGTCCAACTGCAGCTGACCATCTATTAGAGCCTGCGAAGAAGACATAAAGGATGCAGTTAATGGGAGGTTAGGAGATCTGGCTGAAATTTTTGTGAAATGCAGAAGATGGGAAAAAAAAACATTTGTACTTAATCCGGCCAGCATGGAGGAACATCAGGGTGCTGTGATTCCAGTAAGCACTGCAAAACCCAAAGCCGCAAGTATCATGCCAAAGAGAGAGAACTGGACTCATAGGCCTTGTTTATACCAACATTTCCAGTCCCTAGCAGCAGATTTCAGCTATTATCCTAAATCAAATGCAAACTTAGTTATTTAGAATTATACATCAGTGATGTAAATAAAAAGTGGCTGGATGAATTTAAGTGCTCAAAATGGTGTTATCTGGGCTACTCAGAGTATGTTGAGTACAGACATTTTCCATCTCTTCCTTTTGTCTTGTTTATTCTGTAGGAATTCTTCTCCCCATCTATGTTTGAAATAAAGTGTCCAGGTCCAACGTGAAGTATTGTGAATAGACAGTCACCCTTATGTTTCCAGCCCTGTTTTTTTAAACTTGAGAGATCTGGTTTGCTCAGATAAGGCCTGGACAAACAGCAAGTCCCTGGTGGTCCTAAACAAACCTCTAAGCCACTTAAGATTTTGCACATCATTAAGTACACGTCATTTTCCATTTATAAAGTATTGCTTGATCTGCTCATCCGTAGTGTGCGGGGAATTAGGAAGCACGCATGTTTGTATGTGTGTCCATGAACATTACTTGCTTGCCTTTTCCTGCATGTGTAAGAGCTAGATCACAAATGCTTGAGGACCCTGGTGGTCACTGCATGCCTCACATGAACCCCCAAGAGCCTGCTTAAATTCCATCTTCTCAGAGCTGTTGGATGGAAGCACACAGGCAGCCACTGGAGTAGGATTGTTGTTGGTTTTGGAGCTTTTCTGTTGTTATCCCACTGATCTCAGGCCTGCAAGCATAATAGAAAGGAATTAAGAAGCTGGTGGTGGATAAGAAGCTTCCTAGAAGAAAGGTGTGTGCTTAACTTTTGAGAAGAGAGAAGTGTAGAATAGATATCAGTTTTGAAAGTGAATAATGGTCTAGGCCTTTAAAGACTTTTAAAGATATAACACTTTTTTTTTAGTGTTTTTTCTCTTCGTTAAAAAGGCACCTGAATACTAGAACTTGCTGGTTTCATGGTTCTGCTCAGCTTACTTTTGTATTTTGTGCCCCTAGGCCTTGAGCTTTTGACAGACTTCCCATGTGCAAGAAATGCATAAGGAAACATCACTGCAAAAACAGTGAAGTTCTGCACATAGAGAGGGATGTTTTCCTAAGCCATGGATTTTGTATCTGCTTCATAGCGGAGCTGTTAGAAAGCAATTTGGCTTGTAAGTGTGTATGTGTGTGCATGTTGTATATGTGTGAGAACGAGCCACTACTTTGCAACCACCCCCTCCTGTTGCTGGCGGTCTGACCATAATGTCACTACTTGCCCTCCTCCTACACTCATTTGGCTGCGGTACATGACGCACAGGCACCTCTGGACACACGCAGGATGTGCGTGGCAGCTGGAGGATACTAAGCCGTCAACTTCCAGCCTGATCTCTGGCAGCAGCAGC
This sequence comes from Phoebastria nigripes, assembly GCA_035582835.1. Classification (NCBI taxonomy): domain Eukaryota; kingdom Metazoa; phylum Chordata; class Aves; order Procellariiformes; family Diomedeidae; genus Phoebastria; species Phoebastria nigripes. The sequence continues at coordinate 402,554 of JAYKAV010000988.1, read as the reverse complement.
ACATGGGCTTGCTGCTAAGTCTCTTGCTGGCCTCTCATATGGCACATTGCCCATTTCCTGAGAGTTGTCTGCAACTGCCTAGCACAGGCTCAGGCTGCAGAGGCCTCTCTTGTTTCTGGATGATGAGCTCCTTAGATTCCCTTTAGACTGGAAGAAGTCTTCATCCCCAATTTCTGTTATTGTTGGAATAAAAGAACCTACAGCTAGCAAGAACCACTCTGAGAGAAGGGGCTGTTTTCCCATGTGCTCACCTATTTAGGTGCTGATTAACATTGGTATAGACACTTAGCACTGTGTCATTGATTCTGACTGTCACTAAATTGCTAAGGTTTCTTTTCTGCAGATTACAATGTCTTTTCTTAGTGGTTTTATTTATTTATTTATTTATTGCTATTAAACTTATGGTACCAAGTCCTTGCTGGATCTAAGTGACCTCCAGCTTTTTTTTTACACTGATGGTCCAGCTAAGTAAAGCCTCCATCACTCTCAGGCTGCATTCACATTATTCTTAAAGGCAAGACTGTGTGAAATTGAAAGTACTAAATCAGATCAGATTGACGCAGTGTCCACGCAGGTCAACAGAAAACATCAAACCAAGTCCATTTTGGATCAAGCCTCAAATGCAAGGGACTGTGATTCCACTCTTTTAGTTCCCCAGTTTAGAGGCGTTTAACATCTGGCTGACCTGATGATAATGTAATAAGCCACAAAGATGATTACCTTCCTCATCTAACAATCTCTGTGGTTTATGTTTAAAGAGCTCTAGAAAGAACAGCATTGATTTTTAACTGCCCACTGTTTAGTGATGGCTCAGAAAACTCTCACTGGAAAATCAGGAGGCATAAGGAACTTTTATTTCCCTGTTTGAGTACATTCAGACATTTTTTCCTTAAAAAGTGGTTAGACAAGCCAAAGTAAACTAAAGCGCCAAAGCAAAGGACAAGTTTCTTATTACTGCTTTCTCCCATGAAGTTATTTATTCATGATATCTTCAGCAGGAATAATAATGAAGAAATGTCTTCTCTCCTAGCTTTGTTACAAACATCTCGGGTAACACTGTAGGCTTTCATTAAAAGAAAGCTGTCCTTTCAGCTTTTTGCTCTGCTTGTTTTTTGCTGTATACTAAAACCTGTCTGTAAGACCCGCGCTGGGACTGGGAAAAAAAGTATCCTTTGTAGGCAGGTGGTCTTTCCTTGAGCATTTTATGATTAGAAACACATGTTCATGAGTGTGAGGAGGCTTCTGTAATGGGGGAGTAAAGCAGAGGCCAAGGAACTGGTTGTGCTGCACAGGCAATGCAGTTGAAGCCGATCAGGTTTGTAGCGGGGTTATTCTGCACCTCATAACACATTTATTTTTAATTTGATCTGTTGCAGTTCTCTGCTAAATACTGTAAGTTATATTGATAGCTGACAGTTTTTGAACTGGCCAGAGCATGTCCCCTCACCTGAAAACACTGGATACAATGATACTGTCGCAGGGGCTGCATGGGGACTCCTATGGCGTGTGTCAGCAAGGTGGACCAATGTTCCAGGAGCCAATGTTTTTCTCTTTGCGCTCCTAAATTGCAGTGCTAAATCAGTGTGGCTGACCCATGTCCACGTACTTTCTTAAGCAGGAAATGCTCATTCCTGAGAATGAGAAAATTTCCTCATAGTAACAAATGAGTAAGAACAGAAAGAAGAAAGTTCTCCCTCCATCAGCGGGCCAACCGCTCCAATGCTGAGATTGTCTCAAAGCACCAGGGTGTAGGGCAGATCTCAGAAGCCCTGTGAGCAGGGTCATGCACCCGGGGGAACATGAGAAGGGGCAGAGGAGCCTGTGTTTGTTCCTGCACTGCTACTGCTGTCACCTGCTGCTCTTCATCACTTTCCCACTCTTAACAGCCTCCTTCCGCTGCTCAGAGCCATCGTCACCATCAGAGAATTTACTAGCACGAAGAGTGATTGGAAAGAGCTGTAAGTTGTGGGGAGAGAGAGCACTGTTGCTGTAAGTGGCCAGAGGCAGCTGTGATGAGCCAGGGGAAAGCACTCAGGGGCTAAAAGGTGTTGAGTGGAAGTAGGCACTAATGAGGAGCACATCACACAGGGACTGCAGCTTATAGCTCTGTCTAATGTCTTCAATGAAACAATATGAGTTCTTGGCATTCCTTCCCCTTCAGCCTTTCTTACTTCAGCACTCAGGTTAAAACATTTGAGTAGTTCCAGTCCTCAAGTGCCTTCTTTCTGTACGTCAGAGACAGGCAAGTTTTCCTGTAGTTCATCAGGAAAGGATCAGAGAGTGCCCTTGCTCACTTGCATAGAAACCCAGGGGATGTTCCCTGAGAAGTCAGACACACACATGGCTGTATAAAGCATTGAAGGGATTCATTCAAAAGGCGTTTACTGTTAATACAGTGAAGAACTGATATATTGGTGGTCAAACTCAGGAGCCAACAGCTCAGCCAAAGACAGATAACTTCATAGCTTTCTGATTTCTGCTGCTGCAGTGCTGACTCTGAGATGTGCACACCCTGAAGGACTGCTCTCTACTGCCTGGCAATGCTTCTCAGGGCCATTTAGAACTAAAAATCAGTGGAACCTCCCGGATTTTGGCTGGGTACCATCTTGTCCTGGGCGTTATGTTTGCGAGACATACGAGTTAGCTATTTTTCCCTTACACCAGCTGAGGAATCCTCTTTGGCAGATGAATTCTTAGTTGTCCCTAATGTGCCAATATCTATCCTATTTCCATTACTGGAGCTGCACAAAGTACATAGTTCAGGGGAGAAAATGTATCCCAATGTCAAACATGTAAGCTTTAAGTGACCAATAATCAAATACTAGTAAAACAAATAATCATAATAAAACACGGTGTACGCTATTCATGGAAATGACACATTCATTAAGTTCACGCAAGGGTAAGATACTTTGTTGTACTCAGTAGCAAAACTCTTGTTGACTTCAGTGGGAACAGAACCAAACTCCTTGCCTGCACCATCAGAAAGTTACAGCCATTTATTAATAAAGTCCTGGTGCAGCTGGGATGATGACACATTTTTGTTGCATTGCCTGGAATAAAGTAATAATAAGCTAAGAAAATTTTGCTTTGGATTCTCAAATCAAATGGGCTTTTTCATTTTGTTTTGTTATATGTTTGCAGGATGTACTCACTGATAAAGAGGTTAGTTTCCATTCCATCACACAGCAAAATATATTAAATGATTGACAGACCCTTGGTGAGTCATGAATTTTCAGTGGAGCTGACCAAAATGTTCCTCATAAAACAGCACAAGCTTTAACAGCACCTGTTAAAACTAGACTTGCAGTTACACAAAGAATCCAATGGAACAAATTTAGGAACGTGCCAGAATTTTCATGGCTGGTTTCACTCTGAAGAAAAGGCTTAAAATCCTTTTGCAACACAATCTATTTGTTGATTTAAGGCCAGTCTGGAGAACATATTTAGGCATTTAATGGTGCAAATAGATGCTCTGTGAGATTTTGTAAAATGTCCAGCTATCCTAACCGAGGATACTCAAAAACTACTTTAACCACTTTCCTTCAAAGTTTGGAGAAACAGTCTTCTTGGCTTTCTGAGTATCTCTGGCAACTGTGAGGCCAAACCACCTTTCCAAGCCAAACAGTGTCTTATATGGAAAGCTAGTAGCCACCTTAGTGCTGGAAAGGATTTGCTAACATAAACAGTGTCTTGGAGATATTTCCTGTAAATGAAAAAGCAGATATGTCAGCTTGACATTCACATGATACATCTACAGTACATTATGTATTTACTTATTTGTAAAACTGATTTTCTTTTATGTACAGTCATTCCGATTATTTCTCAATGAAGATACATACATCACACAAATTGATACAAGACTTGCAAAAATTGAAGTGATTGCAAAGTTTTCATTTCAAAGGTGCAGTTAGTTACTTGAACATAGGAATTCAGCTGAAACAGGAAAATGCAGTCTGCATTTGCAGGCATTTTCTTTAATTATGTGATGTTTTGCAGTTCTAGCAAAGAATCAAGCAACAGCCTGCACAGCTTCGTTGGACCTCACAGGCTTTTTTGGAACTAGATATTAATTTGTACTACAAAAAAGCAGGTGTTTAATTTGCAAACACTAAACAGATGGTTTATACATTTATGAACATAGACCTACTGCAAGAGGTGCGCAGAAATTCAGGTTTGGTTCATATGCATCCCATAATTTATGCCCTTGCAGCAAGGAAAACATAAACAGGATCTTCTTCTCCCACCACGATCAACATCACTGCCAGATACAGACAGTTTTGGATGGTGTTTCTGGATAATCTTTAAATTCCATCTGCCTGCAGGAGGACTTCCTGACCTGCAGGGTGAATTTTATTAACACTGAGTTCTTACGAAAGCAACAACCAAAAACAACCCACCCCAAAGCAAAACACAAATGCCTCCCTGTCTGCAAGACAGGTGGAATTATAAGTCTCTGAGAATTTAGCATAATGAAGATGTTTAAATGCAGCTAACAAATAAGAAACAATCTTGCACCTACAGGTAGGAGCTGAGCATCATTTTCCAATTTCCCTGAATTAGAAAGCCTTGCTGCAGGCATTATTAAAATAATACTGTAATTAACAACAATTAATACAACAACAATGATGGCAGTAAACAATTAATGTTCATGAGAGCTCTCTGAGGCAAATAGGTGAGTATTTCACGAACAAACTTAGCTGGGGAGAAAAGGCTCTCCCTCCCTCACCATCCAATTGGCACTGTCCTTTGCAGCACGTAATGCATGGCACACGAGTGGGGGTGGCTGTTCTTCTATGCAACCCTATGCCCCGTCCTCACTGAGGTTGCATCTAGGCCCTAGTATTATCTTAAAGATGAAAAGTGGGCATTTTTGCTTGCACAAGGCTAGAAAGAGAATCAGAACTGAGATGAGATCTCACTAGTCATTCCTGATCTCGAGCCTAAGTCACAGGACCCACATTGTGGGCACTGGGACAAAATCCACTGAATTCAATATAAAGCTTCCTCCTGGTTATAATAAACCTTGAATTAGGACCCAGTCTAGTTTAAGAACGAGCTTACTCAGTGGCAGAGATATGAATAAACCAAAGCCTTTGACTCTCACGTCTTGTTCATTGGACTGCCCAGGAGATTTCAGTCTCTAGCGGACCATATTCCAGCTAAAAGAAATTGGGCCTAGAAATGAACTTTGGCATTTACCCTGTGTAGTAAAAGATAAGCAATGATGTCAATGGTTAATTTATCCAACATACCGGATATTTTTATGAGAACTGGTACCTATGCTCTCAGATCTGAAGAAGGGTATAAATAGCTCCATCCAGTACTTTATTATTTTCATTCTTTTTTTTTTTTTKTATTTTAAAACACTTAAAACAAATTAGCAGGTAAATAGTATACAAAGTTAATTAGGGATGATATTACTTGCTTCTTAACAAATGACCCTCTCTATTTACTGTACCTACTGAAAATACTAAAAAACATTGAAATCTCATTACACCAGGATTTGGTAATACTGTAATGAGAAAAATATTAAATACATGGCAGAAAAAGGAAGCACCTGCACTAAGTTTGCTACCATGACAGTGAACAACAGAGTCATTGAATAATCTATTCTGTCTGCAGGGGCTGTCTGGAGGGCATCTGGTCCCAGCCCTGGCTCAGAGCAGGATCAGCTATGGAGCTGTGTTGGCTTGCTCAGGGCCTTGGCCAGCTGAGTGGTGAGCATCTCCAAGGATGGAGACTCCACAGTGTCTCTGGGCACCTGTTCGAATGCTACATACATGTTTCCCTGTAAACACAGTAAGCTCACAAGTGAATGTAATTTCAGTGAAAACATTGGGAGCTCAGAAATAAAGTTAACAGCCCTAATGCTGCAGTGATTGCTTACAGTGCTGGAAAAGTCTTTAAGCAACACTACCAGTGCTATGACTCAATCACACAGAAAAACATCCCACAGTCAGGATTTCACTGCTGATGTTAGTAGAGGTTGTTGCAGCTGGAAAATCAACCATTTGCTTTCCCCCCTGCTCCTTCTCCCCTAGAAAGTGCAATGGTTGGAATTTAGAAATGGTTAGTGGTTTGTTGGGTCTTTCAAAGGAAGGACCTGTGCCAGATTTTTAACTCAGACTGGCTATGGCTTTTACTGTAAATGGTCCAATTTGCAAAGAACTCTGAGTGCTCACAAATATCAGTGATGTAGGAGTGGCAGATACTCAGCCCATTTGAAAGTCGGGCATTATTTCTAGTTGGGTGACTTTGCCTGAATTAATGGGTTAGCCTCAAAACACTACAGATAGAAATCAGGGGTCAAAAGCATGGGATTTTTTTCAGTCAGTGAGGGAAAAAAGAATTTGAAAAGTATTTCTGAGTGTAATGACCCAAAGAATCCAACATAGTGTAAAAATACATCAAAACATGCGGTGGTTCTTCAGAGCAGGAGGATGAAAGAGTCAGTCTTCAGATGCCAGGGTGCAAGCACGCAGATGTTTTCTTTATTCAACCAATTCACAGTTAACAGCATGTAGTGGTGTAACATTGCAGCAAAAGATTTTCAGGAGTCCCTAGACATTATTCATTTTTTTTTATAATTTCATCAGATCAAGACACAGCACAAACATATGGTCTATACAGAGATGTAGCAATCCTGTTACATTTGTCATACATATTGTAGCATAAGCTATGTGTCTTTCCAGAAGAGTGAGTTGAAACTCAATCTATGTCTTCTGCTGAAATCACTAACCACAAAAATGAAGACAGACATACAGTTTCAGTCTAGATGCTATACTATAGCAAATGGCAAAGTAATGATTTCTGGGGAATATTTATTTCAGATACTTTGGAAAAGTTATAAGGGGAATAAAAAACAAGGGAGAAGGTTCATTTTTAGTGTGAGTTAGTGCAAATGCACTGATMTAGACAAGACATTAATCTTGAGATATGCAGAAGAACATGGAAATGCTTGGAGATGCAATGAACGAAAGTTTGACAAACAAGTCTTAGTCAGAGCTAACCAATAAAAATACAATAACAATGGTGATTATGCTTATTTTTTGTACATGAAAATATATTGCCCATCTTCACTTTTTCTTTTATTTGCTTATACAGGGAAACTCAAGTGAACAAATGCTTTTCCCCAGTAATTGTAGACCACAGAAGAATCGTAGTCAGAAAAATATTTTCCTTGAAAGCTCTTTGGTGGCTGTTTGGAAACATATTGCTGTTTGCAGGGTGGAAAAGGGAGACAGAAGCATAGGTTTGAAGGTATAAAGAAATTTTTGAGGGATTTTAGAAAAAGGACAGCCCCTCCCCCCCCCCCAAATGTTATCACTTTTTTTTAAAGTATCTCCAGGTTTCTCTTTTCAGCTCATGTCCTGCAGGAAACTCTGAGAAGTTGATGACTAAGATATCTAAAATAAGACACCTTTGAACCTCATGCTCCGAAACCCTGAACGTTGTTATTAACTTTGTACTTGGCTCCTGTCTCTTTAAAAAAGTCGCATGCTTGAAGTCTCCTTCTGCTTGTATAAACTCGGTCTGGGGGTGAGGACACAGGGCAAGCGAAGATTTCAAACAACTAAATAAGAACGAAAACATTTACAGAATGTAAAGCCTTGTGGCCTTTTGACTCTGTAAATAAAGTGCAAGACTTTCAAATGTCAAAATTCAAACATTAAACAAAAAATTGTGTAAATTGGCAGTGTAAATCATGCACCGGTATCATCTAATTACTGTGAATCCTAACTTTATACCCGTTGCCTATAGTACAACGATAGTCCTGAAATGTAGAGGTGCTGCTTTTATTTTTGAAAACTGTTGCTTTCGTGTTCGTGAATTTCAAAATAAGAACAGACTTACCTGACACTGGTGTGGTTCCTAAATGGGAGTGTGGTGCCTGTAACTTTTTATGCGTACAATAGTGGATGTACCACCCTTTTTTTTTTTTTTAGTAATTAATAATCTAAGTATCTTCAGGGTAACAATTATAAGCAGCATATTTTCCAGGTTGGGATTCAGCTAACTTCAGGTTAGCCCAAGACAGAGGCGAATGCATCCAAATGACAGTTCCTCTCATTTTCTGTAAGCAGCTGCTGGAAGAGCATCAGTCTCCCCCTGCAGACACCAGTCTTGTCCCGGTGCCTCCAGAGCCATCCTAAGCTCCAAGCAACACCGGACAACTGTGAGGTGGCTGATGCCAGGTGGGACTAATCCTGTCCGAAGTCAGCTCACCCAGCTGAGGGTGCACTGAGGAGGAAGGGCAGCTGGCACTGGGCTGTGTTTGCCTGGCAAGCCCAGGTCCGTGGCTGGCTATCTTGAGGGATGCTTTGGCCAGCAGTAAACGTGACAGCCTGCTGTTGTACCCCCTGACACCACTTGTTTTTATTGGCATCTGTCCTGGTGCTCTTGTAGACAGAAGAAAGGTGKTTTTTTTATGGAGGGAGGGAGGGCTGAGCTGCTTGCCTGCGCCTGGCACCAGCGCGTGCCCCACGCCCCGTGACAGGGCTGCACGGCCGCCGCTGCTGCCCTCTGGGTGCCTCCTGCCCAKAAAAGCCCCCGCCGCCCGATCCAGAGCGACCGCTTTCCTGGCCTGACACAAGCACGCCAGTGTGTATCCCTGACAGGGCAGGCCGCTGTCGTGAGGCCGCACACCAGCTTAGCAGCGTTTAGCTCTCCATCACTGGGAAAGCCAGGGGCAGGTAACCTTCCTGAGCACCCCCGGCCAGCTGAGGGCAAGCCATTACCTCTAGAGCAACATTAGCATGTTTTTACATTACCCTTCTCCATCCTAACATTTTAGGGAGACACAGACAGGCCCCTTATCGTCTTGCCCCGTGCAGCTGACAGCACTGCTCTCCGGCTTGCTCTTTGCACCCGCTGGCTGCGTGGGAAAGCAGCCGCGCAAGGCTGGGGAAGGCGGCAGTGGTGTTTCAAACCTTGCCAGTGTAATCGCCATGCAAAGCAGCAGAAGCCATTTTCACTGTAACTTGCTTTCTAAATCTGTGAGCGGAAATAATTCCTGGGAATAAAAATATGCAGGACTTCTCTTTTTCCTCCTGGATGGAGGACAGAGGGGGCTCAAAGGAGATAAATCCCTGAGAACGTGGCTTTGAACTGCACATGTCCCATCTTGCTCTCTGGATGTTGTTCAATGCCTGCGCTCCCTGCTCACCTGAAACTCCGAACAGCAACATGTTTTGATCTCCTCATTAACAAAAAGAAAGGCCTGTGCTATTCCAGTTTTACACCTGCACGCCTCGTTTGAAATGGCAGTAATGTGGTGATTAATCTAAGCGGAGTGTATTTTTAAGTGGCTGGTATGTTCTCTAATGATAGGCCAGGCATCTACTTTTTATCACTTATCTGTATCTATCTTCAGCTCATTTAAATTCTCATGCACAATGCTCTCTTTACCAGGAAATATATTCTTATCTCCTTTAACGCTGTGTAAATATCTTCACTTTGTGCCAAGTTATGTCTAATGGCTCAAAGCAAATCTTTACCTCACCTACGCTGTGGTAAAATCTTCCTTTCTAATAAAATAAAAAATTAATAGCATATTTGCCATCAAATTTATATTAGCAGGGATAGCATGCAAGGCAGAGCGAGTTACAGAGCTCTCCAAACTGTAAGTCTATAAATTAATTATAGTTGACTCCAGCTGTGTTTGCACTGTTTCAGACTCATTGCTACTATTTTATTCCAACAGGTGGTGCTGTGTTGAAACCTAAATCATTCTCAAAATTTATGCTAATCTATATGCCTTCCTTGAAATTATTATCAAAATATTATTCATATAAATTCTTACGTACAATCTGAGGGAAATGTTCCTATTTTGAACAATAAAAATAGCCATTGCTAGAGGACAGTTGTAGACACATCAGTGAAATTTACCCTTATTTGCAGAGTTTGTTTTTGTTTTTTTTTTTTTTTCTCAGCAGTCGTTGTAATCATGTTTTTAAAACCGAACAACACAGGCTCCCAGGACAGGAACATACTGTGTCAATGAGGCCCATCCCTTGTTGTTACTTGTGGTTCTGTCATGCAATCCTTGCACAAATTTACAACAACTAATCTCAAAACAAGTTGTTCCAAAAACCTAGTCCTGCAAGGATAAGAATTCTTTTAATCTCCATCCTAAATTTATTCATGGCTTGTTTTTCTCTCAATGGTGTCTATTAAGAAACATCATATTCTGTCTAGGCCTTAGACTTGCTTGACCTAACAATGCAAAASTCTTTTAATCACCTTTTTTATTTTCAGCAGTCTTTGATTATCCCTTCACTATGCTGATTCTAGTTCAAGCTCGTCGTTCTTAAACACAGAACTGAATGCTGTATTTCACTCCATGCCAGTAGTTTACAAGGGAAGCGTGGGAGGCAATGCCCTTGTATGTCTTAATATCACATCTCTTTTTTTATGGACGCATTGCTCTGCAAGTTCATTGTCATTCTGCCATCAGCCTGTAGACCCAGATCTTTTCATCTCAGTGCTTGTTTCCGGTTGATGAGCTCCTGAATTACGGGATAAGTTCATAGTGGTGGCTCCCACAAGTCGCTCTGTCAAGCTTCATTCTGTTGCAATGTCACGTCCACAGGTTCTTCCTGTTTGCTTCCCCAGTGTTTCCCAAATTAGTGTCCTCAGCAGATTTCATCAGAAAATTTCATCACTACACTTCTTCCTATTCTGTCAGGGACAAAAATACATCAACGCCCCCCAAGCCGTGAACCCAAGATAATTCCAGCAGTAATTCTTGCAAGAGAATCCTTCTTTCAGATGAAGTTCCCTGTACATGTCATTTATTGTTGTGCCCCGTTTAGCAATTACTCAATTACCACTCTTCTTCAAAACTAAAATGCACTTGAATTAATTGAATCATCTGTTAAAGGAGGAGTAGAAAGATAGAAGAGAAGTCCCCAAAGCTCCTAGTGGGCTACTTTTTCGAGGCTTTGAAAAATGTTTTCTTTTTTAAATAAAAACACCCATTACCTCACTGTAGACTTGAACTGTTTTTCCTGGAAGTTGACGAAGGTTTTGCCTTTGATTTCAATTGTACCTTAGGGTTTGATGCTGTCTCCAAGGAAGTAAACAACAATGCCCAAATGACTAATATTTAATGAGATTTTCTATGCAGTTATGAACACAAAGGACATTAGATACTTAATTTCTCTTGATTTAAATTTAAAAAAACTTTGTTGCTACCTACTTGCATCTTAGAGACAAATTAGGTGCCTCCTCTCCCCTCCATGTTTTGAAAAACAGACCTGGAGAGCCTATCATTTGCAATTAGGTAACGAAATTAATCTCCGAAGTTTGTAGGAAGTTTATGTACAGGATCAAATCCGTGCTTTTTTGTTCTTTTGATCCATGTTTTAACAACCTGTGTAGTTTGCAATGACATCAACATTTCCAAACATAACTGCTTTAGCTTAAAACCTATGTCCACTTTTATTTATTCAATTTTGTATTAATGAGATTTAATTAATTTTGAAATAATTAATTAACTTTTGAGTTAATTAAATTAATTAACTGAATTGTGCTTCTACCTCTGAAAACCATATTCTTTATTTTAGATGTAAAAATGACCAGCAGTTTTAGAAGTTAAAAGGTCTGGGTAGCCCAAAACATTCTATACTGTTGAACATGCATCTTTTTAAAAGCAGGTACCTTAGGTATCTTTAAAAAAATAAGACAACCAAGTTGCTCTGAAATACCCTAATTCAAGTTCCTATTTATGGTTCCAAAATTTCCCCTTAAAGATGCTGCCTCACTAAATATCTTTTGTCAGTGTCATTCAGTGGCCCTGACCTAGTTCATAGTGCCTTTATGTATGAAACAGATGCTCTGCTGTTTTGTCTGTCTTTCTGCAAAGACATAACATTTTCTCTTCCATAAGGTACTGGAAAGTTACTCTGTTGTTAGCATAATTTGGACTCTCCTGAATGTTTCGATGTTGGAAAAAAAGACTTATACCTGTAGTTCTAATAAGAAAAGAAGTGGGTTTCAGTTTTCTTGGCAAAGTGAAAGTTATCCAATTACAACTTAATGCAAAAATAATAACTGTGGGTATGTGAACAGTGAATATATACAAAGAAATCTGTGGGCCACAGTGTATTGTGCCTGACCGATGTAGGGATGGGAAACTAAAGAGGCTTAGAGGCTTTCAGTCTCATTTCTATCCATTCACAGTGAATTACCCAAAGGTCTTTCATCTTTGTGCATGCTGAATAGACCGATTGCTGCGGTATTGCATGGAGTGTCACCGTCTCCCCGGAGAAGGAATTAGGGAGCATTTGCCTTCCCTGTACCAGGAGGGAAAAGAGGCCAAGAGCACTGTTGGGAAGGGGAGTGCACCTATGGGCACTGCTGAAAGAGCTTCCTCATTCGGTTCTTTCCGACTTTCCACCCTGGAAGGTTCTTAGGTACCTAACTCTGCTGAAATAATTGGAAATTAGTAGCTTAAATAGCTTTAGGTATTGAATCAATATCTCTGGGAACTCCTGCCAGATTTGAAAACATCCCTGTATATATTCTTGCCAATAGATAGCACTGAAAATACCACAGTGGGATTCTTTCACCTACTACACCTAACACCTGGATCTTCAGTCTCAAGGACAAAAGCTGGCTAAACCACAGATTTTTGTGTGAAGGGAAAAACTAGATTTTTTGATTGTTGTTCATTTGGTTTTCATCTGAGCTCACTAAAAGCTAACCTAAAGAAAAAAAAAAGGGTTCTTACTGCTAGCTGATTTTCATAGAGCAAAAGCAGGAAGCTCCTGAGGGTCCACAAGCTGGGGCAGAAAGGTTCCTCACCCAGCTGTGGATGTTATCATTTGCAATGCACATTAGGTTTCCAGCATGTGACACCGCCTGGTCCTACCCTGATTGCATCATTGCTGGTGCAGGGAATGGGAAGGAGACTGTTCACAAACCACCATTCCAGAAGAAAGTTGTCAGCATTCCCAAGATGTGTTTATGAGCATTAATAGTATTAACTTTAATGAGTCACTAGCCAGAATTGTGTGAGCAAAAGGGTGAGGCTTTGAGAGATCCTGGCAGTCAGATGAATCAGAAGTTGGCTTCATCTGGCCTTTTTGCTTCCACAAACATGAAAGATACGACGGTGCAATTATTCCTGCACCATCCTTTGGACTAGTTTGATTCTATGTGCTGAAAACCCCCAAATCAGGGCCGAGTTCTGGCAGATACCCATGCGGAGGAATAAAGCACTCCTAGATAAGTCTGTGCATAAGCAGGCAAAGGCACTATCASCTTACTCCTGTGCCTTGCACATCCATCTTGCTTTGTATTCTTTCTCACAGTCTTTGCAGCTCATCAAGGGTGGCACAAGCTAGCTGGAATAACTGGAATGGATAAATACCATCCAGCTTGCTAGGACAAGTAGAAGCTCATGCCTCCCAAGAAGTGCTGCAGGGAGCTGGAATGCAAAGCTTCCTTCCAGATCTGAAAAGAGCATTTCCAGAGACAATATCCACAGAAAGCTTCACATATTAATAAGTAACACATTTAAGACAATTGTGGTCAGATTTTTTAATTTTAACAATATGGTCTGTTTTATCTACTCAGAGGAAAGAAAGAAATTATAATGAAAGGATGGTCTGAACTTTATTTTCACTTGAAATTTCTTCAGGTTTCTTGTATATTACATAGATCTCAGATAATACCATCAATGCTTTGCTCTATTAAGGCATTAGTTAAGGGACATTAATGATAAGTTTCATGTTTTTCTGATTTATCACACATACAGGCATGTTTCAGCATTGCTGCACATTTATTCTGATTTTGCTTGGTTTTTCAGTGGTTGATTTATAACATTTTTTAACTGTGTCCATGTGTATAGTTCTCATATTGTGTATTCATCTACAGCTAACTTTAATTAAGGTAGCTCAAATATGGGAAGCAAATGACTGCTGGCAAAACAAGTAGCTTCACTCAAATTAACCTACCATGTCAAGGTAGGTCAGGGCACAAGTAAAATCTTCCCCAACATCCTTCATTTATCAGCTGAAACTAAGACATAGACATCAGAGAAATATACATATCTGAAATTCTCCTACAATTATGTGGTGCAGGATCTGAGTCTAATTGGGATTTAAGTCATGTCTTGGCCATGTACTTTTCCTCTGCTGAGGGTGAATTTTGCTTGCATGAAACAGAGGAAAGATTAAGCATACTGAGTGGTGTAATAATGATGTGTTGGCAAAGCTGGCAACTGTTTGTGGTTTTTAGAGCCTCTTTCTCAGTTTAATCATAAATACATCCCCCTGGAATATRACATAGAGCATAGAGAATGCTGGTTTAAATGCAGACTAATATGAACAAAAATAATTGAGAAAAAAACTAATTAACTTCTGTCACTGCCATGTGTAGTATTTGTATTTTTGCATCTCTGTGATAGATCAGTTATAAGGAACAATAATTAAGCAGACAATTATGGACATATATCTTAAAGTGATAGTGACAATGCTAAAGTAAGTTACTTTCATTTAATAATATAGTCATCACTCTTGTGTCATTACAGTCACTGTGATATGCAGTAAACAAAAGCAAAAAAGCCAGGTTTAAAGTGCATGGGGGAAAAAGGCATGATCTTCAGTTTTATGAAAGAACATATATTAGGTTTTCTAACTGCTCTTCCCCCCCCCCTTTTTTTTTTCCCCTGGAAAAATAATCAAGAAACTAAATAAAAAGCCCCGAAGTAATTATAAGTATGTCTGTTATTCCAAATGAAGTGACTATTATTTATGTGGGCCTGACAAATTTTGACCATTTGAATAAATGTGATTTTAAAAGTCACACTGTGTAAACCTTCATCTCAAAGAGGGGAACTGGTTGGAGAGTTTTTAATATACAGGTTTCTTGACAGAAACAGAATATTTTTGTTTGGAAAAGAATTCATTATATGGCAAATAAAGTCACTTCATTCCACCATAGATTCCCTAGAGGAAGTTACATTGATATAGCTGTAGTGGTTTATTATACTGCTATAATTCTGCTTGTCTATTTGCCTATGTAGGCAAGCGATAAGGAAGAGTTATACTCCTAAACTACTTTAAAATTAATTCAAAGATGAGTTACTCTCCATCAAGATTTGGTAAGTCTGAGCTATGGGACTTATAGCACATAGTACGCTAAATAAGCAAGACCTGGGCCTGAAACTTAGATAATATTTTAAAGTATCCTGGTCCCAGATCCTGATGTGTCTGTTTCTTTAGGTTCCTAATAGCCAAGTGGTTTTGTGGATTTCTTTCAAACGTTGTCTGTTTGAGACTGAGTTTTCAAAGGACTTGCTGCACATCACGTCAGACCCTCTTGCCACCATCAGCTATTTAAATCTGAAGTACCTCTAGGAAAATGTTGTTTAAATAGCCCATAGTTTATGGAAAACTGGAATTTACCAGGAGAATGAGAGCTTGTAATTAAAAAAAAAAAATTTTGAAGAAAAGAAAAACCAACCACAAAGCCCAGCAGTGCTGGACAATGAGTATCTCTTCTTGTCCTGAGACCAGACACATCAGAGTTGACACCCATCCCTTCAGTGACCTCCCTCTTCCCATACGTACAGTAGGACATGTCCAGTCAGAGGTGTGCAGAGAACTGTGTGGTGAGGACAGGTGTAGTTTATCACCCAGGCATACCACCGTGCTAACACAGTTACGGGACATGAAGCTTCGTACCATGTTAGTGCAACTGATCCTCCTTCAGCTGTTTCAAAGCCAGGGCAGAGCACAAGGCGTCCTGGGAAGGAAAGGCAGGCTCAGTCTGCATCTCATCCTCAGCTGTCTGCTGGTGATATGGTTAGCAGGAGAAGGGGTGATCCTAGTCAAACTCTCTTTGGTGAAGTCCTGTTTCTCCAACAGGGCTGTAGCAGGGAAAGGCAAGATGGGTCTCCTCAGGCCTCAATGACATATTTTGGGTAGAGTGGTGGAAAATTGGCCGTGGGGGAAACCTGTGAAACTCCTGGGAATCAGAACTGCTGACTGGAGAACTCCTGAAGTGGGATGCCTCTCTTGCAGCTCTGGCAGTTAGAAGCAAGGGGAAAACGGAGATCTTCTCTAAGTATGGAAAGGGAATCCCACTGCGAGAAGCGTCTGGCTTGGCTTCAGCTCCGCACCCAGGACACAGCAGGAAGCAACAGCAGCAGACGGCCATGTCACTCGTAGATCCCAAGCCAGCAGCTCCAGTCTGTGCTGGGCCCTGAAGCTCAGTCCTATCCTTTTCGGGGCTAAGCTCATAGTGAGAGCAAGGTAGGACTTCTCAGGTGAAACAGTCTCTTTGTGTTTCTTCTCTAAAAATGGAGACCGGTATATGTCACACAGGTTCTTAAGCAACCATAGGATTTATACCACAGTGGGGACTGGAATTTGTCCTCAGTGACTCTCTCTCTAAAGGAGAGAGAAAAACCCCATTTCATAACTGCCAAGCATTCAGCAATCTTTTTCCTATAAATGTCTCTTTTTTTAACTTTTCTGGCCGTTTCAGATAAAATGTCAGAGTATTTGCATAAGAAGTTCAAAATGTTAGTGCCACTATGTCATGAAGGGTTTGAATAGCTCTAATGACAAGAATTCTTCCAGTACTGATGGGTAGAGTGCAGTGAAAGAATATTGAGAAGAAATACATTTCTCAAACTAGAGTTTTGCATACTTAGAAATGTGGATTAATACAAAATGCTGTAATTGGAGTTCACATTGAGAAATCAATTGAAAAGAGTATACAAAGCTCTACAGCTTTCAAACACTGGCTGAAATAAAGATCAACACATACAAGACTGTATAAATGATTTTTAAAATAACTTTTACAGTTGAGTGCTTTCAATATGCTAGTGCTACGGAGCTCATCTGCATATAAAACACGTTGGATATTCCAGTACTGCATGTAAATTCATAATTAAGTACAGTAAGTGTTGAAGTTATAGGAACAGGGTACTCTCTCTCTTCTGGAGGGTCAGATGAATCATAGGAGTAACAGCTTCACTGTTTGTGGTTTGAACTTGTAGAGTCAAATCCCGTACCACTGAGATCAGAAGAAGCCTTGTGTATGTCTTTGGGAGAACTAAATGTCAGAAAGATTAAAAAAATAAAAAGATATCTGCGATCCTTATTTTCTCTCCTGTGCTTTATAGTTTTTTTGTTTAAAGTTATGATGCTGTCACAAAAACAGTGGCTGGCGTATAGGAATATGCTTCTGTTATTCTTAGGCATCTTTCCTGCAGATTGTAAAAGTTTGGTTTTGTTTTCCCTACGTGCCTCGGCGCTTCTGGTTCCATCTGGAAGTGGACATCAAAGCACTGCAGTCCCACGAGCAGGCTAGCATTTCTCTCTTGAACTGAACCAGGAAGCACTGGAAGGCTGACAAAGAGGCATGCTGTCGCAGGCCTGCTTCCAGAGCGCCGCAGAAATTCATCACGCCAACTTACTTCAAGGGGCACCAGATCATGTTTTTGAAGACTGATGTTTAGGTACGCTGCGCAAACCTACCCAGACAGCTTATGGCCTGCTTTCATACTCCACCATAATACATATGTTTTAGAAGGAAGGGCCCCTTTTCAAGCACAGTATTATAGTAATCAGACAGAAAGCAGAGGAGAAGCTCATTCAAGTTAACTGGCAACATGCTGTGCACATTATGAGACCTCACTTTCAGTAGACTCATAAATTCCACAGTATTATGAATGGGGCTGTGTTGAAGAACAAAGCAAAATGGGCTGCTTTAAACATGATTCCGTTCCTGCGCTTCCCTTCTCTGAAGGTTGGTAACTTCTGAATTAGAGTAATTGCTACAGCTTCTGGTTTGCAGCAATTAGTCTCCTTCCTGCTTTAACATACACAGTATTGAAAAGGTCAGGCCAGAAACAGAGAGAGTCTCTCCCAGTGTGTAGCTGCCTACACCACCCTAAATGTCTGCACACATATATGTCTTTCTATAGATGTGTATCTGTCTTTATAGAAGCGAGTAAATGTGAATATCCCTTGATACTTTTCAGGAACTCTTCAGAAAGTGTTCTAAATATGTACTTACTTGAACTTCCACGTTGTTTTGTGCTTARGAATACAGACTACGTACAGCCACCATTATTGTTGTTCAGAATGATCCCTTTTCAGAGGTATAAAGAAACATAAGAGATAACATATGGGTACAAAATTATATTTTAAGAGTGAAACACTAACTTACCTCATCAGACAATTTCAATTCCTTTGCTACAGATGCAAAGATAAAAGACAGAAAGTTTCATCTGATAGGGAAAGGCAGAACTGCATGAAAAACAGCTTTTTCAGTTCACTTAGGGTTTGGATTAAAGTTCAACTGCGAGCTGAGCTAACGGCTTGCTGCTGCCAAAAGGGGGAAGTCTTGCTCTCCGCGCTTCCCTCCCCAGGCCTCCCTCCCCGCTCCTTCCTTTCCTTAGCCACAAGTCAGCCAGCCCTGCAGCCAGCGCTGGCATCCCTCTGCCCAGGAGAGAAACCAAYTTACTCCCTGGCAAAAAAAATATTCTTGGTTTTCTTTTGGGAAGGTGAGGGGACTGTTTTTCTTACCTTTTTTTTTTTTTTTTTTTTGGCCATTTTAGTGAGTCGAATGAACTTCCTTGGCAGGCAGACAAGTGCTAGAGCTGGCTGCTGGGGAGAGGGGAGCGGGGAAGATGGGGATGAACAGAGCAGATGGATGCCAGGGGGAGCTGGGTCTCCTCCCTGTCTGTGGTGCAGAACCATGAGTTCAGCTCTGGCCATTTGAAGAAATCATAACCTTACAACGCAAAGGGATCAGAACAAACAGTTGGTTTTGGTGGATCCAAACCCCAATTTTTGCTTATATATAATTTTTGCACCAAGCCAAATTATTAAAGAAGGTCAGATCTCTCAAAATATTTCCTTTTACATAAGAAARACATATTTATTCTCAAATGATTTTTAGGTTTTTCATTTTTGAATGAAATGAATACAGAGTTTCAGATGAAATGTCATCTAGAACCTTAACATAAGAACACTGGTTTTGAGACTGTCAGGATAAAAAAATTTTCCTTAAATTTCACTTAAAAGAGTTTGGCAGATCTGGTACAAATTCAGGAAATCAGATGACCTGGCTGAATTTTTTTTGGTGTCTCCAAATAAAAATCACTTGAAAAATGGAACTGAGATCAATTGCATCTTCTGACATGTGCACATGTGAGGCTGCAAAGCACTTGTGGGGAGATGCAGGGGGTTTTGGGATCTTTGTAACATTTACCTCCCTCTCCTCTGGTGTGCTCTCTCCTCTGATTTATCTGAAGCTGACTCTGGGTCCTGGATGAAGGTTAGCTGATGAAGTCCAACTAAGAGCTAGTCTCTTTCCAGATAAAACAAGGATTAAGTATCTGCTGATCTTGATTGCCTGTATAAATCAGAAATGACTCCATGAAATCCGTCAGTCAAATGGTTTGGCTGTCCTGATTCTTCTCTGTAGTATGGTAATGCTTGGACACCCCAATCAGGACCAATCCCTCTCTGTACTGGACGTGGTACAAGTATGTAGTGATGGGCATGCAAACTCATGACTGATATTCTGTGAATTTTGGCTGCATGTAGTGAACGTCTGCATGCAAAAAAAATTGGATTAAAAAAAAAAGTTAATCCCATCTCCAGACTTACCTGTAGCCTAATACAAAAAGAATAAAACTGATCTGTCTGAAGGGATTCTCAGTGGGGCATGTTACATTAACTTCAAATTGGTGTTTGCTTGAGACCTTCTGGCCCTGAGCTCTGGCACAGAGAATCTGTACCCTGCAGCCGGGCTGTACCCTGCCATCAGACAGGGTCTTTGTAAAGGTCTTGGGGGTGGGGGGAAGGAAGCAAGTGCAGACATGGGACTAAAAACATTTTTACATTGTTTTGAAACTCAAGTGAGGTGATTATTAAGCTTTCCATGAGTCATCTGGCATTACTAACTTACACAAAATTGTATATACCACTTTATTCTTCAGTTTACCCCTTCTCACTCTTCCATACCAAATTTTCTGTTCTCAAGCAAGATGGGTCATTTTACTCAAAAAGGGACACTACCAGGAAACGGAGCCCCCCCAAGCCCCGTGTCCCTCCTTGGCAGCTTTTCCTTGTTGAAGGCTTGGCTGAGATTGCATGCCATGAGATGAAGGATTAGAGTTTCCCCTCACAGCAATGGTGTAGCTCAGGGTTCACAAATGGCATTTGGCCTCACAGAAGGCAGGGAACTGCCTATTACAGAGCAAATCTCCACCACCGCTGGTGATGGTGGCTCCTGCCAGCACTACTGTGCCAGTGACAGCACCAGGCAGAGGCACTGTGGGTACCCCTACTTATTCTCCACTGTTACTGATGAAGGGCCTGTTGTGGCTCAGTATGGACATACTATTTTCCCTAGCTTAGATGCCTCCAGGATCTCTCCCTTTCTCTTTTTCTCTGAAGCTCCCTCTCTCTCTCAAGGCTGGTTGTTYGGATGCTGGAGCGTTGCTGGTATCTATCTTGCAAACATGCAATCTCCCATGCCAGGAAAGGGTTTTAACAAGGCTCCCCTGAGCTATGCCATCTCCTTTTCCTGCTCCCAGGCTGTGAACATCTTTTTCTTTCCCACTCTCAGACCAGACTTTTACAGTTAATGAGCTGGGCGTGGGCAACCCCAGCCTCTGCTCTCCCAGACGCAGAACCTCACAGGGCAGAAGCCTCCAGCACTTGCTCCAGAAGATGTTTCTAGCTTCTTCTTCATCCCAACCTGCTAAGGATAATGCCCAAGGGCCCTGGTAACCACCTTCCTTATCATCTTAGATCCCCTTAGATAGGAAAGTGATGGGAGAGTACTGTAAACATGATGGGGCAGGGAATTGCAGTGCTTTCATTCAGTCCGAATACATCTAAATGAGGCTGTGCAGAGCTTGCATGCCAGCAGGACCTTTAGTCCAGTCTGTCAATTCATAGATGATAAGTAAAGGAACTGTGTTGCTGAGGTCCTGATGGCCTAAGTATATAAGGGAGGGTTTAAGATCTGTAGAAAAAGGTCATATTTTGTATTAGAGCAACAGATATAACTGGAAAGGACAAGTTCTTCTTGAACGTCTTTTGATGGTATCAGTCCCTTTGAGTGAAGGGGATTGTACATTGCTTTGGTTATGTGGGTCATAGCAGTAACCAGCTACCGTTTCCATRTGAGCTGGTGTACTGGGCCTGGCTGGGATAGTGAATTTTCTTCATAGCAGCCCGTATGGTGCTATGTTTTGGATTTGTGACCAAAACRGCGTTGTAATACACCCATGTTTAGCTATTGCTGAACAGTGCTTGGATGGTGCCAAGGTCTTCTCTGTTTCTCACACTTCCCTGCCAGCAAGTAGGCTGGTGATGGGCAAGAGATTGTGAGGARACACAGCCCAGACAGCTGACCCCAAAGGGTTATTCCCTACCGTGTAACATCGTGCTCAGCAACAAAACTGGGGAGAGTTTRCCAAGGGTTGCCATTGAGTGGGGACTGGCTGGGCATCAGTCAGCTGGTGGTGAGCGATTGCTTTTGCATCACTTGTTTTTCTTTGTTTTGTTTTGTCTTTTTTACTTATTAAAATGTCTTTATCTCAACCCACACATTTTCTCACTTTTACCTTTCTGATTCTGTCCCCCATCCCACTGCKGGGGGGCTTAGCTGCCTGCCGGGGTTAACACACAACAGCTGGGTAATGAGTTCTTATTTTGAATACGACTCTGCAAACGTCTATGCCTTTGTTACTCAGAGATTAGACTGTGGCATAGCTCCACCAAGGACAGGGATGTGCTGGTGGGAGCATACCTGAAGTATGCTTGGAAAGTGTTCAAAGGGGTTTAAGTCAACGAAAATTTTGGTCTAATACATTCGCACCTTCCASTGCATAAACTGAACTGGAACCATCAGGATAAAAAAGGAAGTTCTGGCGGAGGAAAAGGTGACAGGGGAAAAGGCGGGCATATCAAAGCAAGGCAAACAAAAGTAGYGCAGAGTTTCTCTGAGGAGCTATAGCATGGCCTGTAAATTTCTGAATGACGATTTCAGAGTTAAAGGTAATGAGGCATTCTCCAGTGGTTCATTGCCTAGAGAAAGCAATTCTGAAGCCTCTTTCATTGCACAACTGAGGCCAAATAAATTTGTACATTTGCCGTATACTGTACAACMGGTCACTCAGAAAAAACAAGCATCAAAGTATTTCTATGCAAAGATACTGGCTGTGACATGGAGCTGTGGTAGGTTGTCTTTCTCTTTCCTGCTCAACATGGCTGTCTGCTAAGAACTGAACGCTGGGAGGTGATTGCAGGCTCTTCATGCCTTAGGTGTATCCAGACCCACCAATTAACTTCCCCAGCAGTGTGCTGCCACAACTGAGCTTGGAAAATGAAGCATTTCCTCATTTAAGCAATGCTGATTCTACCTGCCAGGGAGTGACATCTGTATATCGAGGGAAGAATAGAGTCCACAGAAATTCTGGAGCTTCYGTAAAAGCCATTTCTCTCTTTTCTGACAAGCTGCTTTTCCTCCCATCCTCATTCTCCACACAATTTCTTCTCAGAACCAGGCCCCCAACAAGGTATTGTTTGAAAGGGATAAACATAGCAGGGCTGGATTGTTAAACATTTGACAAGTGTTTGTGATATTTCACAGCTGGCATATAAAATACCTCGTGGAAGGACCAGGCTTAAAGCTTGTTAACAACTCTCTGTGGAGCCAAAAAACCCTGTTTGTTCTGAATTCGGCTTCCTCTTTTTGGTCAGGAAGATACTCCCAGGCACTCAGGGACGGTAACTTGTCATTTTTTTCCTCCTTCATTCCCTGTCTTTTTTAACATTTGACCTCTTCCCACAATACACAAATCTCATTCTTCAGCATCTCTCTCTTCCACTCCTGCTCTCGCTCTGCTCCAGGAAAGGGCTCAGATCACACTAAGGCATGCTGAAGTACAAAACCAAGTGTAGTCAAGAGAAATGAAGTTCTCCAGCTGYTCTCGGCCATTCTCCTCAATGTTGGAGCTGCTCCAGTGCTGACACTTAAATATAGATAAGGCCTCGTGTCCTTTTGAATTGTCTTATTTTTCTTCAGCTTCAGCATTGGAAGATGCATGCTGTGCTTGGTACCCTSTTGGCTTTGGAGCCCTGCCACCATATTCTCTCATATTGATCGTACCTAACAGTACATACCTAACCTGAAGTGCATCACTTCAAAGTCTGGGTATCAGCAACTTGTAAAGGACAAATGCTGTCACCGGTTTTGCCCCTCTCCTTCTACACTTTTTCCTGCATGGGGAGTAATCAAATTCCTCATAAACTGAGCAGGCCATCTCCTCCTGACTTCAGTGCTCATGGTGTCAGCTCCAAATACACATTGCAAAGTGTCAGGTGTCCCAAGAGCTTTTGCTCTTTTACAAGGACTGCATTTAMTGATCAGCCAGAAAACTCCCTGCTCTTACTCCAGCTTTTGTGGGCCAGGAACAATCTGTCCCTAAGTCCTCTTCTGTGTTTCCGATTTGATAAGATAGAATAGTAGATGGTCAAAAAAGGAAGTTTCCAATGTGTCCGTATTTCCATGTAACTGGCACATGGCAAGTCCTCTGCCAGAGTGTGCCTACTAGCCTGCTAACAAAATGAATCATGAATGTGGGTGACTTGAGAGTCAAATATTTATGGTGGATCTGAAACAAAAATGTCCAGGCTTGCTGCCATGCAGAAAAAGCATTTTTTTTTYCTTTTTTCTTAAGTTTTCATGAGTGGAAGCCTAACAACATACAGTAATTTAACATTTGGGATTTGGCGTGAGGTCATGAGCACCATGAAGGTTTCTTCTTAGTTTCATTAGCAACAGGAATGTTATAGAGTGAGTGGTTTCCCTGTTCTCAGCATGCCTGCTATTAGTGCCCATAAAGTCTTGAAATAACTGCAAGGAGATAAACCCAAGACACAATTTTGCTTCCTCCTACCCTTCTATTTTTCAGGCTGGGCAGGAATCCTGTGGTATTTTCACTGGAAATACTGAGAGACAAGTGCTTACAGAGGGATTTCCATCAGCTACACCAGGACAGGAACATTGCTTTGGCTATTTATCAACAGAGAAAATAAATTCTAATATCCATGCCAGTCAAAGCGCTTGGCGCAGGGCTAGATTAATCCGAGGATCTGCGTTTGAGGGGGCTGGAACYGACACAAGATGGATTTGCTCATTATCATTAGCACTTTGTTTGCTATTCTTGACAACACAAAGAAGGCAGGGGTTATGTACATAAAAAGTCTAAATTGCTGTTCATTTGGACTACATGAGCTTCCCTCTTTCATTCAGCAAAGCTGGCTTGCTTTTGCTGCTTCTCTGTTCGCTGGCAGAGTGTCAAGGTGGTTGATACGCCTTAGACAGCCATGTACAAAGGCATGGGCCCTGCGGGAGGCTGCGTGGACTCTGTGCCCTTCCTCCTGCTGCACGCAGGCTGGGAACCCCGCAGCATCACATGCTTTCCCATTAGAGTAGAAAACAAAACAGAAGACTCAATCTCCTGCCCACTGTCCCCCCGACAGAGGAAATCGCTGATGGCAATAAATGCTTTATCAACGGACATAAAGTTGTCAGTTAGTAACAGGAAAGTAGGACAACTGGAAATTGTTCTACCATGAAGAAGAAACCTGGGAATTGTTTACTGTTGTCTTTTTCCACGTGACCCTGTGGTAGCTTGGAAATGTATGAAACCTCCTTCCCTCCTTTGGGTGGTTGCTTAAGATACAGTCTCCTTCTACCTGTGGCTCTAGGGCTGGGGAAGGCGTTGCTTGCATCATTTTAACAGGTGACTCACTTTCCATGAGATTTACTTAGAGGAAAGCCCCAAGAAATACAGTCTTTGAATAGGATAATGCTAGAGGAAAATCTACTTCCTAAGGAGAATTTATAGCTTTCCAAATGGCCCCAATTTAAAAGAAATGAAAAGGGAGTATGGTCTATTGGCTACAGCATGAAATTAATGCCAAGGAAATCCTTTCTATAAGGGCCTATATATCTTTCAGTTACTTGGGCTTAGCTTTCTGTCGATGCTGTCTATTTGCCAGCATCCTGTGAAGATTACAAGATATATGAGACTGAAAACTTGTAGGAAATTTTGTAGTCAGGGTATATGCACATCACCTTTGCCTGTCAATGCATGCTTCTGTGAGCGGTGTAGTCAATGTAGTCTGAAAGTCTATGCATTTTTGTTTGCAGTAGGTTTTCTGGTGTCTAATAACGTAACAGCTTTGAGTAAAACCTTTCCAGCTGTTGAAGYGCTCTGACTGTCTATTACCATTTGTGGATTTTCTGGTGTTCAAAAGCAGCTGAGTTTTTACAGTATCATTTGCCCCAGTGGAAGTACTAATAGTTTTGGGGTTTTGTTTTTTTTTGTTTTGTTTTGTTTTTCCTGCAGGGCTTCAAGGCTTCAGGACCCTTACAGAAATATTTTGACTTTGAAACCTCTATTGCTCTCCTGATTCAGCCTAGAGAATTAAAAAGGATTGAAGGAGAAGGGAAAACTGATGACTAAAACACTTCGATGCACAGAGAGACATGTGATTCATGTAAGCCTCATTTCCTTAAGAAACAAGACTGAAAAGTGCTCTATCTATACTTGGTATTACTCTATAGCTGGCAATGAACTTCCAGCTTCCTGCAGTAATGGCAAAATTAGTACTATTTTTATTAATGTTGTTGAAGACTCCCTCCATCTCTTCCCCTTCCCCAAATCTTTCTTATTATTTCCTTTCATCCAAAAAAAAACCCACCAATAATCTGTTCACCATCCACTTATGAAGCTGGCACTTCTTAGAAAAAAAACATTTTTCCCCCTCTTTGATTTTTCCAAACTTTCTTACACCAGCAAAAATCCATTGGTTAAGGAGAAATTATCCTAGACATAGGCCATGCTAAAAAAAAGTGAAATGTACTTTCTYATCAAGAAAGCATCCAGAATATATTAATTCCACCAGGAGTAACATAGTTATAYGACATTTGGATAAAGCAGACAGACTTTTCAGAGACTGGAGATCTAGCAAATATAAATCCACTTGGCTTTGGTGTATGAAATCATCTTCATGACAGCACTTCTGGTCCTCCTGGGTCAATCCCCAAAGATACTAGACTGAGATGTTCTACACCCTGTTTTGCAAGAACGTTGTATGAAATGAACTTTGTGATATTAAATAAAGACATTAATACCTTAATCCTTCCAACYATAGATAGGTGAAGGTGGTATGCAGAGGTAAATCATTCCTCTGTGGTTTTTTTTAATTATTGTTTTGGATGCTAACATCTATTGCTGTGAAACAGTGGCATTAGGCTTGCAGGCCTGGGAACTGCCGCTCTTGCAGCTCTCTCCTCCCCAGGACAGGCAGGGACTTTGGTCTGTGGCTGCTGGTAAGGTCAGAAAGCAGCAGAGGTGGGATCCCACCACACTGCGTGGGGCGAGGGTCCAGTTCAGCAGTGAGGGAAGCCGTCTGCAACACAGAGGTCAGATATTACTGTTCAGGTGATGAGAAATGTTTTGCCTGTCTGCGTGAGGCACAGGCATCTGGCATCAGCTGAGTTTGGAAGGATAGCCCTAGTTTTCTTCTCCCACTGTGCTCTGTAAGTACAGGTAGCTGGAATGTGACTCATGCATGTAACAGGAAAAGTCGTGTCTGTTACTGGAAGTTCAGTTATTTCTGGGTTGCAGCGTAGCAGCTGTTTAACAGAGAAAAGATGCAAAAAGTAGTTTGTAGTTGATGGAGCTACAGTGACTTTATACAAGCTGAAATTCTGCTCCTTAAAATAACAAAGCACCGCAAAACCGTAGTTCCAGCTGCTGGAATGGGAAGAGGCAGAGGAGCATCGTCTGTTCTTCTTCCACAGAAGTCCCTGATGCAGACTTACGGCATTTCTTGGGAGTGAGCAAAATAACTCGGCAGTTCTGGATGTATTAGTCAGTGGTATAAAAATTCAGCAGAAGAGCTCGCCATTTTTTTGCTAATCCTTAAATTCAACAGATTTTCAAGCCSAAGTTCTGACTAGTGCACCCGAAACAGTCAGGGAACAACATGGCTCTTACCAGGACTCTAAATTGGGAGACAAAAATTTGTTTTAAATGATATTTTGTATTAGCAAGGGAAAAAAGTGTTTCTGGTCTGAAATTTTATATGGCAACTTTCACCTCAAGGTAATGAAAACAAGCTGAGCTATAAACTCTTCAAAACTGGGGTTTATGGAAAGGCTGACAAATCCTTTACTGGAGTGATGTGGCTGGGAGCACTTTAAAAGATTCCCATGAAGCATTATTGATCATGATCACACACTCCCAAGCACTAACACCAGGAGGCTGCAGGCAGAAGACCCGCTGTTTTCAATTACCGTGCCGTCCCAGCGGCATGTCCGGCCGACGGGGCTGAGTTAGCGGCTGGTCATCTGCTGGGTGGGGGCCCCGTGAGCAGCCTGAGGTCGGTGTGCTTCCTGGCTGGCCCTCCAGCCGCATCATGTCACGTGTACCCCCGGCTGGGCCAGCAGCCCTCTGCCGCGTCATTTCTAGCAAGGGCTCTTTATACTGTCCCTATGGGGAAGGAGGTTGGTTTGGGAGAATGAGAGGAAGGGGGAAAAGAAAAACACCCAAGTTTTGGTTTTCTTCTTCTTTTTGCTGGAATTAAACATCGCACATAGATCACGTAAAAGGAAGTGGCTTTTAGTGAAAGGATATGGCTTCACTTCTCAGCCTCTTCCCTTTGGGGTTCAAAGTGAAGCCATCTGACGTCAGAATCACCAGCAAGAGCCGGTGATTGGATCTCAGGAAATTCACAGTGGTGTTTTTGTGCTTCTAAATGAGCAACGCTGCTGCTTGTAAAGACTTGAGGTAAAATCCTGGCCCCACTGAAGTCCTTGGCAAACCTCCTGCTGCCTTCAGTGGGGCCAAGATTTTACCCCGAGTCCTGCAAGCCATTAGTCTTTTGAGTTTTTAATGGGTCCACTCCTGCGCAGACAGACTGCTCTTGTAAGAAAGGGTTAGCTAGATTGGCTCGGATACTACACCATTTAAAACTTAAAGGAAAGCAATTTTGCAGTGAAATTAAGGGACTATAAAAGGAATTTGGCTTTAGACAACTTGCTTCTGTTTGGATTTGGATTAGGCTGCAATCTCCTTGTCTGTTTTTAGAGTACATGTCCCTGCCAGCATCAATAATCTATTTTCCTTAGTGCAAGTGAAAGGCTCTGATGGCTCAGAGGTGCAGTCTGGTATCCAGTGTGGCTCTGGATTTCTTCTTTGGTTTAGGAATCAGGCTACAAATAGTCAGAGACTGCAAGCTGCTCCTTAACATTTATGTGCTGCCAACAGCCGATTCATTGACACGTGGGCCGACACACTCCTTCTTTCCTGTCGCTCTGCTTCCAGTCATTCCTGTATTTTTTCCTCACCCCCTGAGCTAATCCAGCTCCCCAAACCCTTTCTCTGCCTGTGCAGTCCCTCCCAGCCCAATCTCAGCATTCATTTGCACTTGGCCTGATTGTGTTTTCATTGGCAAAATTCCTTTTATCCTGTCCAGCAGCTTATTAATCCTCAAGCGCTTTCTTGAACTTTTCAGGTTCCCTCAAATACCTCTCCTTCTCCCACCTACTCCAAAGTAAATAAATCAGGACTTTAGATAATGCACATCAAATATATCATTTCACCTCGGGTCACAGTGTCACATGCAAGTTAAGCTCAGCAGGGCTAGAGGTTGAAGGTGAAGACTACAGAGAAAGCTGGGGAGGAGGAATGTGTGGGGGTAGCCATCACTCCAGAGGAGCCCATAAAAGATCCAGCGGTAACAGGAGAGACTGTGCACGGAGGAGCCCAGCTCCTACTGGCATCCACTGCTGCCTCGGGGGAGCGTGTGCTGCAGCCTGCCAAGGCATGGCTCCACTCGTGCTCTCCAAGCAGCTACGCTCTGAAGCTTAACTTCATTCCTCTGAAGGTGTCTCCTCCTCCACCCTGTCTAAAATGTCTTTTTTTTACTTTTTTTTCCGCTTCCTCAGCATGTGAGGGGCTGCATTTTCCTCTTATAGCAACTCTCCTTATCCTTGGCTTATGTGCTGGGTTGTAAAGCCGGAAAGTCTTCCTGGATTTCCCTGAGCCTATGTACGTGCGAAGTCTGAGGCAAGTCCAGCAGGCACTTGTCTGACATGGCATTAAGGATGCAGTGCTGCTTGGAGGSTGCCTTGCAGCAGACACCTAACAGCAGAGCCCCCACAGCCTGTGATAATCAAAGATCCTGCCAGTGTCACACAAAGTAGTKCCTCACAAAGTGTTGCCAGCCGTATTCTGCTTTATTTAAACAGTGACTTCTAAGTGGAAGGAGGGTCTCTTGAGGGTGGTCTCTGCTCAGAAGAGGGGTGAAAGGAATGTTTTCATGGTAAAAGTAATGGATTACAAAAAGCATATCCTACTGTAATGGGAAAGGACCATCAGCTACTTCATCTATGTTAAATATACATAAATGAGGGACTTTTTTTGCAACATCCCAGAACTTGCATCTTTTTCAATGTGGGTAAGCCTAATTATTCAATTTGGCCTTGTCTGAAACAGCCATCTGTCTCCTTTAGCATTCCCAGTGTTAACTAAAGCCACTAATGCTTGTGCCTAAGTATGATGGAAAGTCCCCCCCATGCAGGAAGAGTGGGTTGGGAGAGAGAAAGCTGCAAAGYGTTCTTCTGACAGGGCAGCTAGGAAAGGCGGGAGAGGAAAGGAAAGGTGAGGACCTTCATCCATGGGACCCTTCATGTGTTTAAACGTTGAGATTTAATTACTGCACCATGGTTTTTGTTATAGGAGAGTAACCCACCCTGCTCTAAAATACTAGCGGAGATATGCCTTTGTAATTTTGCTGTCATGGAGACTGACTGAGTCAAACATAAGCAGGGACTATAGTAGTGATTTTACAGAGCTGACTTGGTACAAACGACATGCTAGGATGACATGCTTTATCTCTGCTAGGATTTTGTAACATGATACTTACTGCATGTTAATTTATAACCTCCCACCTTTTGGCAGTGAAGGAACGTACTGGAAAAAAATAAAGCCAAATAGAGTAATTGCCCTAACACGTACTGCAAAAACCAGAGTGGAAACAACCTACTGAACATGCAAGATAAGCGTAGCCATTTAAGTGCAAAGAAAGTTTACCTTTTGTGAATGCATCCGTGCTAGTCATGCAAGGAAAAACATTTGAGCCTAGCTCCAGCAGTGATCCACAGTATCAGAGAATTCCTGGACATGTATAAGGAAGCTTAAAAAGCATCCAAAGATTTCTGGAGACCAAACTATGTAAAACGTACCACTATGTCAGGTCACGGCTTCTTCAAGATTGATTTCAAATGCATTAACACTCTGTTCTCCACACAGTAATTCTCCTCCCAAAGAACCCAAAACACTTGACATCCAAAAAGGTCTCTCTGCATAGCCATTTTCACCTTGGCAAACCAAGACAAAGTACCTAATAATTTCTAGATTGCACTGACAGGGAGTAGTGTATGAAGACTGAGGAGGGTTAGGGGGAGCTAACTTCTACTCCAGCATTTAAGGGAGGAAGGAAAGAATAATGTATGCARTTTGACCTACTATAATATTGTGAAACTTTCCGTGGTCATTTTTTAAAAAAATTATGGTTAATCCATTTTGGAATATGTTCACTATGCGCCTTATCTTAATATCTTTCCTCATGGTGACAATATTTTTCCTAATGGAAGGGAACAGCGTCAGGACCTCAGCGAATGTTGCTGCCACCAATAGACAATGGACCAGGAAGAAACGCAATTGTCATGAACCTCCTCGTTCTCCCCATTTGGCCAAGAACTTTCCATCACTGCYGTGTTTCTCAGTCCCCCATGGCAAACAGGGAGAATGACTGATGAAATGATGCATGTCCTGGCTTACGCTACAGCTGACTGCTCTGTTTCACTTGCATTTCCTACTTGTACTGCCTGCTGTACTGTARTTATATAGATTATATGACAAGTCAAATTTGGGTTGAATGGAGTGCTGCCATCTCTTGGTTATTTTAGGCAGATACACTCACAGAGTTTTTCATTTTCCTGCCACTCAAGAATGGTATGAAGTAACATAGAAAAACAGCTCCTCTGTATTAAAACGTTTAGGCACTTAGGAAGCATAATTGTGGTTTTTATATATTTAAGCATGGAGAACACAGTACATTTGCTGGTGTATTGGATCTCTGCGTAACTTCTATTAAGGGTTTTTAGCAAAACTATAAACCATGAACAGTTGGAACAGTTTGCATACGATGTGAACACCTCAAAGAAGGGAAAGTGATGGGTTTTATAGATAATTGTAGGCAATAAAGACATTAAAATGCATGCATTAAGGAGTACAGGATTAGTAAGAAATGCCTATTTTATACTATGTAATTTCACAGTCATGAGAGGTCGAATTATTCATACTCAAGATTTGTCAAATAATTTATTTGAAAATGCTTTTGCGATTACAAATGTCATTTTCCTTCCTTCTTCTTTCTAACTGTGATTGGAGCCAAAAGACTTACTGTAAGTACTGTCATGATAGGAATCCAGGGCCACCTTCTTCCTGGGCCTTTCCAGGGTCAGGGACCGGAAGTGCATGACCTCCCTTTCTCCAGTAGTAGCAGGAGCCAGATGTTTGTTTGGTTGGTTTTCATTTTTTAATTGAAATATGGGAGGAAAGAAAGTCTAGTTGAATTCAGAATAGAAGATAAACACCAGAAACTTTTACTGCCACAACCTCTCCAACCCAACCCCCCACCACATTGCACAAAGAAAACAACATATGACAATGATTTTGAAATAATTAATAAYGCAGAAAATTAATATGCAAGTAGGGACATGTCCGTTATGAGTAAATGCTAATATTAGAAGAACAGGGGACTAAGTTTATGATTACTGCTGCTGTACTCTGGATCAGGGTGATGGCATCCTCAGGGAAGAGCTAGCAGAGGCTGCCTGCCTCCCCGCTTCTGGCACTGAAGCTGGGGGACTCACTCCTCAGAGGACCAGAAGGTCCACAGTCTGGTTTTTGGTGAATGCTAGGGATGGAATTTAAAAGCCGTGGCTTTCTCAGTGCTCCTCTGCCACCTCCATTGCATCTGTACCAGTCATCCCTCCTAACATGAGGGCGCAAATCCAGTAGCAAATGCTCAACAGATTATTGCCTCAGTGCTGCCATGTGTAGGACAGAAAAGCATTGACTCTTGTGCAAGCACAGAGTACTCTGTGTCTGAGACCTGGAAAAGCCTCCTGGCAAGGACTTATGTTCTTGAACGAGCCAATGTCGTTGTCCGCTCTTGCTCCTGCTCATCCCTCTGCCGCAGCCTGACCTGGCTCCCTAGCAGTCCTGTGCAAGGAGCACATGAGTTCTCAGTAATGTCAAGGACTTGAACTACTTTTATTCCCTTGTTTGTGCCTTCTGACACTTCTAACAGAGGTACCCTAATATTCAGCAGCACTCCAGAAGAGTGGCTTTACATACGTCTCTAAACAACCAGTCCCAGCTGCTGTCAAAGAGTGCTCTCTGATGAATCTGAGTGAAATGCGGGAAATCCCACTTTGCTTTATCTGAGCTAGGAAATCATCATCTGAGCAGTAAAATAAAGTGCTTAATACTAGCTAACTGTATGAGACATATTGAAGTCTTCATCCCTATTGCTTCCACCTCTGTCCTGCAAAGGCAGGGAGAGGGGAAGGTACCATTTGTTCCCTACCCTTCCTGCTCCCCTGGGAGCACTGGGGCACCAGTTTGCCTTTAGAATGAAAAGATGCAAAATCTCTTTCTAAGTGAGCATGTCTCTGGTTCTCTGAGGAGCTTAAGAGGTACCAAGTTTCTCGTTTAACAGTGGAAGCAGGAGCATAAATCTGCCTGCTCAGAAGCTGCTCAGCAGAGAGGTCATAGCTATGGCATTGCTATAGCTCCCTGAGGCATCTTCCCCCCTTATCAGCTAGCGTCATCTCCATAGCTGGTACATGGAGCTTGTGTGCTCCATGGCAACTTTCCAAACTCTTCTACCTAAAACTTCACCTCTGAGCCAACCTAAGGAATACGGTAACTTAAGGTCAGCTCACAAAAGCACGTATGATTCACCTTGGCTCCTGCATGGTCTTCTCATTTTAACCCCCTTGATTCCTCCCTTTCTCCTCAGGCTGGCATTTCTGGTTTTTGCAGGTTTGTTCTTCTATTTMCTTCTTTCTTTTTGCATTTGAAAGTGACCACTTCTGTCTCTAGCCAAGTTTTCTAGCTGTGTATACAATACAGCCAATGACTGAGTGGCCTGATAACTATCTCTTGCTAAAGGAAGATCATCTAGATGGGTTATGACTGCACTGTGTTTACGATGTTTGGACACACCATGGTACAGCCTCTGGAAAAGTAAACTTTTCTTGTATAGGTTTTGTTGTAGCAATCATAGAAAGAATAACAACTAATTACTGAGCTAAGTTCTAGGGTCACTCCTCATCCACTTGCTTTTCAAACAGCCATTTCCTAACAAGTTTTTTGTATATATTGAGAAGTGAATTACAAAGAAGGGCCTCAGTGTTTCATACAGTAACAGGCAGCGTGGAGGGGTTCCTGTAACACGTGACGCAGATATCATGAGGCAGCTGCAGAAATCCTAATGAGGGTGTTACACAGCGCTACTTCTGCCGGTTTCTCTTAAACTAAGCCTTCACTTTTGCAGGTTTTTTTTCACTGTAAGAAATGTTATGTGTATATGTACACACATGTTGACTGTACATAAGCAAAGAAGGAATGTGTATAATGCCAAAAAATTTGACAATGATGAGATGACAGATCACAAGCAGGCTTAAGGCATCCGTTACTGACTGAATAAAAAGAGCAGTTCAAGGCACTCCCTCCAAACAAACCTTTATCTCCTCCTTTGGTGGTGTTGACTGTGAACACTATGGAAATCTCTGGGTGGCAATTTCCTGGACAGCCCCAGAGGAGTCAGGCTGCATTTGAATCAGAACTTGAGTGTGGGTGGTAGGGTGGAGGAGGGAACAGAGGTACGTGGTATAGCTGCACTTATCTTCATAGCTATTCATCCACCAAAGCAATGACAGCATATAAAAGTGGCAATGTGATTTCACAGTTCTAATCTGGTTTATCATCATTTTTTCCAAGTACTGCATCAAAGCAGGCAGGGAGGGGAAATACACATTAATGCTTTGTGCTGGTTCATGACTAACCATGTTCAAAATGCGCAGTGTTTTCCAAAAGAAGTGAGGTTTTATGCCTTATTATCTTTTCCATAACAGTACAGCATTACCTACAGCTAATATAGAGAACAATTTTTTTTTTTTTTTAATAATGAAGATGTGCCTATTCGCAGGAAGAAGTGATCCAGACATGCAGAAATACAGTCTTCTGCCTTTCTGTGCAGGGAATGTGCCTTTATTTATGAAATTCATGTTTGTGTCTAAACCCATGGATAGTGTAGAAAAGAAAATCTATTTAATAGGGCAAGGTTGGAATAACGTATTCCTGCGTGGATACATTTGATCAGCACTGTATGCTCTATCTCAGGATAAGTGACAAGATATACTAAGGTAGGTATGGGTTTTGGCTGAAAACTGGTGCTTATTTGTGATGGAATTTGTTGAGAAATGGTTTGCAATGAGAAACAGATCTACAGCTTTAGAGACAGATACAATTTGTTTATCCTGCAGCCAACACCCTCATGCTCAGCTTGTCAACTGTCTTTTCCCTGTCACAGACAAATAGCTGAAAATCAGGAAGACTGTGCTTTCATGGATCGACTGCATTAAACAGTTGTCAAGCTGAGAGCCAGTTTGGTCCAGATTTACGGCTGGCTCAATCAAGTTGGTATTAGTAGAACTGTGCTTTCTTACCCAGGCTCATGTTTTGACCCTCTCAGTTTCATCAGAGATAAATTAAATATTCTAGCAACGCAAATGCAATGGATAAAAATGGATTATCTGTAAGAAGACAATGAATAAAAGTAAAGCCAAGCCATGCATGGCTGTGGATCTTGAACGGGACGCAATCAGAAATCTTTAGAGGCAGCAGTTAGCAGAACAACTCCAGTGCTCTTTCAGGATCAGGATGCAGACAGCAAGAAAGGACATTTCTAAATTAGCTCTGGAGCTCTTTCAATCTCCTCTGTATACTTGGAGTTCTGCTAGGTAACATGTTTATTAGCTGTTTGTGTCTTAATCAGTTGTAAGTGTGAATATCCCACTAAACAACTTTTATTTATTTTTAGTTTATTTTTAAATAATTGCAATTAATGCTTGAAGGCCAGAGTATGGAAAGTTGAGACTTCAGCTGAGTAGAATCTAGAAATGCCTGCCTGGGAAACCTGTCTACAATAGTAAAAGGCTCCTTATCAGATAAGAGTGTAGGAAGATCTGTGGCTAGGAGCTGAAACTAAAGCAATTCAAGCTAGAAATAAGGCACAGTTTTTGAAAGGTGAATAAAATTAACTTTTGGAACTACTTACCTAAAGACAGAGTAAATCATTTAGCCACTTGACATCTTTAAACTGAGATAGATGTCTAAAATATATACTGTAGTTCTACCACAGCTTACTGGACCCGATGTAAAGTACCAAGGTAAATTATTCTACAACCTGTATTATGTGAGAGGTCAGACTAGAGCATCCATATGGTCCCCCCTGGCTTTTTAGAACTATGAATGTGCATAGCTACAAAGGCAAGGAGGAATGGGTCCAGGCATTTATGAACACTATAATCTTCCCATAAAGCCTAAGGGAGGTGGCATGACTCTACAAGATAGAGGATGAAAGTGCAGTTCAGCTTCTGAACACTGATGTTTTAGATTCAAAGGTGAAGAAAAAGGATTCCTGTGGTGACCCTTCATTTTATGTTCCCCATAGTCCTGGTCAGAGCAATAGAGGACATCTGAAGGCACCAGCAGCTGATCACAGGTTTGACTGAGTTTAGAATATACCTATGATATATCAGCTTTGAGCAACTCAGTGTTTTGACTGGGATGTGTGCTTTTAGGATCTGTATGTTTCAGCTTACTCTAACTTAATCAGCAACTAATATTTCAAAAAATATCTCTCCAGTGTTAAGACCAGCAAGATGTGCTCATGGTACTCTGTGACTTTCATTCGCACTGATGAGCACATAAACCAGAAGCCTCATGCAAGTGCAGATCAACCACTCTTGTTGAAGGGTGAAGCAGTGCAGGGTGAAGAATGAACAGTGACGGTGGCCTCACTGATGAGCAGATCCCTATTTATTTCTTCATGATGCACTTAAATACATTTAAGATCAAATGAATAGATTGTTCTAAATTTAGGAACAATGCCAAAAATTTTAGTATATCTAATCTCTCTTTTCATACCTTTTCCAAAGTGCACAACTATGTACTCTTTCTCTCTAGTTTTCATTAAGCCAGCTCTGACTTCATTCCAACACAATCTGGGTTACAGTGCTAGACTGATAAAAAGCAAGAGGTTAATCATGAAGAATGAAACAAATGAGTGTTAAAGTTCCCTGTATATCCAGACTGAAGATCCCACCTGTCTTTCAAGGACTGCCATAGGCACAAATGTTATTGACACAACACAGGAGGTGGTTTCCCTTGACATCACCACTGAGTGCAGAAAAAATTATGAAAAACTTTGCCCAGACATGGTGAATTCTGCAAAAATGGCTGCAATACAACTATGTGCACAACTGTGGAATGTTTGTATGATCTCAGATTCAGAAGTAGACACTGAAGGCTTTCATAAGAGGGTATTGCACTGTTTTTAAGCTGGGATACTGACGATAAGGTGGGAAGGAATATGTACACCATTCACAGAGGTACAGAAACACATGCATCTACACTCATAGCTGCATTTACCATGGTGCTGCACYGCTAAATGTTATGGCTGATAGATCATGTGTCTGCAAGGCTAAGTGGGAAGCTGAAGCTCATTACTGACCCATCCACCACCCTAGTTTCATGGAAGCTGGTACACTGATGCCTCTGATGATCTTTTCTCCAGTTGTGTCCTGTCCAGCATCTGTATTCAGCCTGGAACACTGCCAAATACAAGCAACCTCATCTTAAATACAGAGCATGTGTGTAGGGTCTCACCTGCTCTGTGTGACAGCGCTATCTTATTCTCACTGGCTACCCAGGCAACTTTTGCCACCTTTGAACTACCGCTAGATATGCTGCTTTGTAGTGTTCCTCTGAGTGATGAATATGCAATTCTGGTGCCAAGGCATTATAGGCATTATGTCTAAGGAGTGTCCTGACACCAGCGTGGGTCTGGGAAGGTGAGAAAGCCTGACAAATGCTGAATAACTACTAGTCAATAAAACTTTGACATCTCAAACAGCAGAGAACAAGTCTAACAAARTGCTTTGAGGGGAAAAGTGCAAGTAAAGCAGACAGCAAGGTTTGGCAGTTTAAGAACTGAATATAATTCAGGGCAATAGCAGAGTCTAGCAGACAGCTACGGCAGCATGTGCAGGCATGAGATTAGCCTGCGGTGATGGACAGGAGAGAAACTTCCTTCTGTCAGTATCTTTTCTCCTGCAGTATCACTAGCGCAGAGGAAAGGGGTGGAAAGTAGATGTCCATAATGTTGCATCCTTAGATTTAGCATTCTGCTTTATAACCACCCCTTACATGATTTATTTGAGATGACAAGAAAGACGACACCTTCTGCCTACGTGGAGAAAGGATAGAAACATGTCTATTTAAAGCCAATGTTAAGCTACTACATTACTCTCTCAACAGAAGGCAATAGCACTTTAAGGTATCAGACCGCAACATAGGATTTTTAATCCACTTTGGAATGAGAAGTGGAATCAGTAGTGAGGACTGGTACTCAGTGACATAGGCTGGATAACTGTAGATTGGGAACTTGTTTAAAATAATTCACCCATTCTCTTCATTTGTCCAAGAGGTTTAAGTGAAAGGAATTATTACCTGGCAGTCTGTGTCAGCAGATAAGCCAAGACGATATGGTTGGTGGCCCATGAGAAATAGATGGCGAATACAACAAAAAAAAATGCTGTTTAAGTTGTGCAAGGAAAAATCTTTTAAATCTTTGACTTGGAAAAAAATTCTTCTTGCTCTTGAACATTATTTAGATGSTGGAAGCTCTGTCTTTGCCAAATATAGCTACTGCATTCGGTATACAGCTAATCACTGCAGTTTTCACTTATCTGTGCTGTGGGTCTTGGTGTTTTTAAAGTCCAATGTTGTCTTCCTTTTGCTAAACAGTGACTCCAAACATCCTTTATGTGGGAATGTTATTTAAGCAAAACAAACATTTTGTACATGCTAACAATTCACTAAACAGTTTCCCTTTACCTTTAATGACCTGTTGTAAACCACTTCAATAATTCATTGAGGAGAAAATCAAGATAATGCAGGTCATTTTGCAAATCCAAACATAAGAAGCAGATTTTTCATCCCTGGAACAGACAGCACTTAAGCAGTGCTCACTGTCAGTCCTGTGAGAGTTCAGAAGTGTTTGTCATCTTTCCACTACATAAAGTCTGTTTTCATTGTTTTATAACTTCTGCCAAAATAATTACTCTGAACCGCTAAAAATTAGCAGGAGGAGGTCTTAACCCAGAAACAGTCACTTGAAATTCAGTTTGAATAACCTTGGTTAGGCTGACTTTAGGGCACAGGAGGTTGAACTGCTTGCAGATTTACAAAGACCTTTGGTTTGTTTAACTTCAAAATAGCTTTGAATATGTATTTTGCACATTTGGCAAGCACATACATTCTAGGAGGAGAGGAAGGCAAGGCATTAGTCTAATCACAGAAGTGCTATGCTTTAAAAAACAACTTCTCATTTGCAATAATTATCATTTTCCAGGGTTTTTCCTTTCAGTCTGAAAAATTCACTTTGTTTCTTTGTGTACCGCTTAGGACACAGAATGATTCATACTATTTTTTTTTAATAAATATACAAGCCTTTAGGAAGTCAGTATATTACTGGCAGCAGGCGCCTCTTCAGTTCATCTTGGCAATGACCTGTAAGTTAACAGCTGGATCCAGTGCTCACTAAAGTTACTGGAGGGATTTCTACTGATTTCAGTCGACTTTTGTTCAGGCTTGATGTGTCTTTTACATTTGGCACTGAGGACAAGGCACTGATGAAACACTCCAGACCAAAYATGTAGACACTCCAGTGAAGGTGTGGTTAAGAAGAAAGCGATGTAGTCTTTTTATGTTTGTGCCTATGGGAGTGCTTGTCCTCTTTTTAAAGGCAACTTGACATTAACATTTAAAAAGCAAAACATAAATGGGAAAATACAGATTCCTGCAAACCCAAGTCTCAGTCATAAGTGTAACATTTGTTTACGGACAGTGGATTCCTCCTCAGCCAGTGCAAGGCATCTGTGTTTGACCAGTTTCTGAAGGCTCACACGGAAAATCAGTCAAATGCCGGGCTTTTACTTAACCTTGCTCTCAGGGCTCATAATTTCTGTGGAAGAGCTTCTGATCTGCATAGTTGTCACTTACACAACCTTTGCTTCTTTTAATATATTTTACTTGTTGCATACATGATCCTTTTAGACAATATCTACCATGTCAAACACTCTGCCTGGTGCAGAAGCTGGACAAGTCCAGAAACTTCCCCAACACTAAGAACTGTCCTCAAGAAAACTGGAAGCAACAAGTTGTCTCCAACAGATGAAGGAAGAAATTACTTTCCTATGGACAAAGGAATGCAGGATACTAGCATAGATGGCATTATATGGATGATACCACTTACTGGCTATTTTGTTGCCAAAAAGATCCAAAGCTCCTAATTAAGTTTTTTTTCATCACAGGAGACAGCTGTTGAAATATCCATTAATTAATGCTGTGATCATACATGCTTCTCACTTCCAGGCAGGAAGGGCAGTGACTCCTTACCAGTTTGGAAGCTGCTACAGCAAAGATGAGTACAACTTTAAAGCATCTTTGAGCTTCCCTAGAAGCTCTTCTATTATTTGAGACAATCATATCATTATTCTGCAAACAAAAAGGAAATGCTGGCCAACTGGAAGTACAAAATAAGCCTTCCAACATTCTGAGAAAAGAATAGAGGCTTTCAGATAAATTGCTTTTCCTTGCTGGGCCCTCTTTTGCTGTAGTTAATTATGAGTGGCATATACAAGAAAAGGCAAGCCAATAAGAAAAGTTTACAGGCAACACTAAGGAAGTGTCCTAATTCCTCTGGGCATTTTAGCATACTGTTGTACACCACTAACCATTGGCTTTCCAAGTGATCTCACCAGGGTACCAGCAATGTAGATGTCTTCAAKGGATGCTTGTTCAGGCCTAATAATTACAGTTTAAAGAACAGCTGGCTATGCATTGTCTCAGTTAAAATTAAGACACACATTTTGTTCCCACAAGAGATTTGACTGCGGGGTTTTTTTCTACTGAGGAATGTATAATACAGAGTCCTGATGAACAACAGGAACCTGCGATCAAGACATAAGTTTTAGAATTGCTAATGTGGCTGAACAACAAAAGAGTGTCTTTTGATGTCACAAAGGTCACGAGGCAGCAAAAAACGACATGCACGCATAATGAATGGCCAAAATACATGAGCCTACTGAAAATAACATTTAATTCCTATCAAAGTAATTTATTTCTTATTCTCAGGGAAATTACAATAAGTTAATTACATATGCAATTCTGTACAATTTAGACATGCCTTTGCTATAGGGAATGAGAGCAGAAATAGTGCAAAAAGATATTCACTTGAACTGCTGCTTCCAACAAAATAAAATGGAGCACAAAAGGAACAGCTCAATAGAAAACTCTGCCTGCTCAGAGGTAGCTTTGGTTAATGAATGAACCCTATTTCCATCAGTCATCTTGATGAAGGCAAGGATACAGAGTGAGGGTGGGTTATATTGCATCTATCAATGACCCTCTGTGTGTTAGGTACTTACTCTCTTGGCTAAGCTCTTTCTGTAGTCCAAAGAGAGAGGCAAAGAGAGAAAAGAGCAACTTCAGAGGGTGACTCATTCCATGTGTTTTAGATATGCTCTTCACATGCAGTGAATCGCCTTCTGGTGCTCTCTGTCTCTTACACTGACAGCTAGCTTGGAAGACACCTGGTTCTTAGATGGCTAATTTGAGGTATACTCAGTTTCACATTCATGGTCAAACTGGGGCACCTCCTCTGAAGCTGACTGGGCTTTGCCGCTTGTTTCAATGATTCCAAGGTCTAACTCAGCCCCGTGGTGAGGGTACATGAAAGGACCCACCCAGGGCACCATTCGGATGGGGCCAGGAGGCCCAGGGTGTCAGAAGGCACTGATGGCAAAAGCATGGTCTGGCTGTGCCCTGTCTGACTCTAGTCTGAACATGATGGAAAAAAATAGCAATGAGGCGACGCTGTGGCATGTCCTGGTTCCTCCTGCGACTGCTGCTCAGAGGACTCCTGCTGACCTCCTCACCTAGAAAAGGGGAGGACCCCACGTACAGAGAAGAGTAGAGGAGGAGGAGGGAAGAAGGCTCTGCTTGGTCCTTCTCCTGAGCTGAAGCAGTCCCAAGCTTCCCTCCTGCCCTCTGTGCCCTAGGGCCCATCATGGCTCTGCCTGTGTGGGCAACGTTCATGAATTTTGCATCCCCCAAAACGAAGCTTTACCACACTGCATTCTATACTGACTTTGCAAAGGAAAAACACAGTCCAGTAAACATCACCAGGATTCAGATGTCTCAGTCCTATATTCAGAAGCTTTTAACTATTGAGAACACCAGTCCTATCAAACAAGAGGTCATTCCTATTTTTTTACAAWATATCCCTGTGTAAATGTTTCTTTGCTATTCAAAGCAGAGGTATGTTGGGAGGAAAGGGAGATCGTACAGTACATTCTCCTTTTTTTGTTTTTTTTTTTTCTTTGTTATGCTAAGTGCCCCCTGTAACAACCCTGTATTGTGTGCAATACAGGTATGATATAGATGCAAGTTTACTAATTATTAACATTTAGTCACTACTAATCATCCATCATAAATGATACTGAATATAGTAAATTCAGTGGAAGGGCAAATTAAAAAAAGAGAGAAAGCCAACCCAAACGTATAACCAAGGTAAGACATGTTGCAACTTAAAATGCTGTAAAATATTCTTGGATGTAATACTTGATGCCACAAGTTTCTGGGTATGTTACTGATAAGCTGTCTATCACTTAGAGTTATTATGACCATGAGCTTGGACTTCCTTTCTTTTCAAGATGATAGTATGGAATGATTAAAAATTTTGATTTTTTTTTTTTTTCCCCAGAACAGTTGATGGAGATCACTTGAAGACTGATTGCTGGGAATTTTGCTGCAGTAAACCATCTGGCAGAGAGAAATATATGTTCTGAATTGTTTACAGCTTGAATCAGTCACATTAGAGAACTTCTATATTGAAAAGAACTCCTTAAGAGGCAGAAATATAGCTAATTGAGCATGCATTTCACTGATTATTTTCTGTGAAGGCCTATGGTAGGTCAGGCTGTTGTCATCTACATTAGCTACTCTGCTAGTGATTTGCAAAGGCAGAACCCAAAGAAATGTGATGGGTCCTTCAGAAACCATCAAATTTTCCTGGCAGCTTCATCCATTGGAAATGATTGACCATATATACACTAACAGAACATTAAAAAAAAAAATAATCAGAAAGCTCTGAACTTTATTAACTTTTATTTTCATTGGGCTAAAGTTGGCAATGACATTACTATCCTAACCAGAGAGGAATTTTTTATATGTATGTTTTTACTTTGGAGATGTTTTATAATCTCCTTGCATATTTCTATTACTCTTGATTCCTGCTATCACTGATATTGATTTAAGGACCCAATGGCCTGAGCTCTTTCTTACCTCCAATTCCTTCCTGAAGATTTTTGCAACAAAGATCAGTGTTACAGTCTTTTACAGCTGCCAAAATCTCTGCACAACCTTAAGAATACATGAGAGCATCTCCCAGGCAACAGGCACCGGTTCGGAAATGCATACAATGCATATTGGCAAATTCCTGTCTCTGCTTCTACCTACCCTACCATGTTTCCTAGATCAGAGCATGTGAGGAATTTAGTATAACCTGGATCTGCTAGCTACAAGTCATTACGTCTGTAGCTAACTGTCTGGGTTCCCTGGGCTGTGCACTAGAATTACAGTGTCAGAATCTGGATCCTGTGCATGCCGAGGTATTACCTTTTCAAGAGGTGTTCTCATCCAGCTAAGTGCCTATAGGTGCTGACTATTTTTTAATTAAAAAAAAAAAAAAACAAACCACAAAAACACCAAAAAAACCAGATTAATACACATCTAGTATCATATAGAGTTTACCTTGTCAAGAATAAAAATCAGGTGTATATATAGTTGATTAAGCTGAAATGCTGGCAGGCCATATTGTCTTCGAGCAGCTAGGAATTTTACCCCTTTTTTTTCTTCCAAACAGAAGCTGGTAATTGTGCTAAGGCCAATTTCTTATTTCTAATAGGAAATTTTATAATTCTCTTGTTTTGTCAAGAAACTAAACCCATGACAGTAGCCATTCTTACATAGGGAGAAGTGCATGGGGGAGTCATCTCCCTCTGTGGATAGAGGAGTGAGATATGAAGCTTGGGAAGAAGTGTTGCTGCAGGGGTCCTGGGTGTGAAATGAAGGATTCTAACTGGAAAGAGGTGTCTGGGTCAGAGACAAAGCACAAAGTTATGGCTAGATGGCTCCAGTTGTGGAGCAAATAAGGAGCTCCTGGGTATGAGGAAACTGTCCTGCTCAGATACGCTGTTGTGATCAAGGCCTGAAGCACTGAGATATTAAAAGGCTCCTGGTAACCATAAGCTTTCTCTGCTCTTAACCTCAGTGTTGTCTGGTGAATATTTCTCACTCTGCTCCACCTCTGGGATCACTTCTTCTACCTTCACGTGTTCTGCCCTGCCTCCTCTGATTCTTCGCCCAGTGGCTTCTAACCATGTGCCCTCCTGAACTGGTCCTTGGGGAACCAACCCGTGAGTCCCCAATTCTTACAGGGTGTATGTGAGGGAGCACAAGGAAACAATATTTAAGAACTTCTGGTCCCAGAAATCTCATTCTGCCTAAAGTAGCTGATAACAGCGAGTGTGAACAGAGAAGGGCGAACAGAGTTTGAGCTTTGAGAAGCCAAGTTTCTTGATTGTTATGATGGTGTTTCTACTGGATAGTTCTGGGCAAAGGTTGAGGTATTGTCCTGCATCCCATTATTTTCTAAGGGCATTTCACCAAGAGCCTCAATAGGAGCAGGAATGTTTTTGGGAGGAGATCAGAAAGTGCCAAGAAACATATCCATGAATGTCCAGGGTTGCTTGAATGATAATATACACTTGGCATCATTTCACTTGATACTTTCTGGAACATTAGTTTTGTAAAAAGAGAGAATAAAAAAAAATTCAAAATTCTTTCATATGCAAACTACCTAAACAGAAGAGTACGTTTGCACTGGGAGGATAGATGGTGCAATACATGACCTGGAGAAACTGGATGCAGTGTATATTGAAGTAGTAGTGTTAAGTGCTGGCCAGTAACATTTTTCAGCTGACTGCTTTCTTGAAATAAACAATGAGATGTTATTGGCATTTTGAGATGATAGACCACTTTCAGGTTGGCATAAAATCATGAATATGCTAATTACAATTTTCTTTGGTGGAAAGACTATGCAATCCACATTTGGAACCTAGTCTGTAAGAAAATCAGTTAGTTAACACAGAAGATTAAAAAAACTTAATTTGGTGATTTGCCATTTTGGCCAATGATTGGAACTAAATTTCTTATACACACTAGCTGTGTGAGAAACGACTCTTGAACTTTATTCAATAAGATCAAAGAAAGGAGCTGGAATTATGACAAACACTTGTCTATTTCTTTCCACAACTGTAAGAATCTGGTAGGCTTTTATTCCTCTGAACATCAAATAAGGTTATGTCCTCTTTTTCTCTCAAAGAGCTATTGCAGAAGTTAGATCTGAAACTGAGATTTAACAAAGTAAAAGCCATCCTC
Organism: Phoebastria nigripes; assembly: GCA_035582835.1. NCBI lineage: Eukaryota > Metazoa > Chordata > Aves > Procellariiformes > Diomedeidae > Phoebastria > Phoebastria nigripes. The sequence goes on along the minus strand of JAYKAV010000988.1, from coordinate 357,562 downwards.
TCTGTATTACTTTTCTGAAATAAGGCTGTCCACGTATGCTGACAGAAATCAATCCAGGGAAAAAGAAGGTGCCAAAGCCACAGCTAATATTCAAGTCAGCAGTACAACATTTTACTGAATCTGTAAGCTGTTGTTAGATGAGAAACAATTATCAATTGTCACTGTCAAAAGAAATAAACCATTAAATAAGGTTGGCTACTGAATATGCCTAGCAATGGAATGAGAACACTGAAGAGAAGATTGGCTGCCTATGAAGATAAACCCAATAGCACACTGAGCGGTTACAACCTGCTTATAGAAACATCACATCCCATGAGTAGTGTTGATTCAAAAAACAATACTTAGGATGAAATGCTTCTTGTTGTACAATGTCTTCAAGTGCTATTAATAGCTTTTCTCTCTCATATTAGGCTAATTAAATAAGCACACTTCAATTTCTGTCAGGGATTAATTTCCTTCCAGTTTTCTGAGTGTGCAAATGATTCAGGAGGATCTAACTGACATATTTTAAGCCTGCAAGGTATTTGAATCCTTATTTTACAAATAACTTTGATAAAGGCATCACTTTTTTTGTGTCCCAGTTGCAGCTGAATTCATTTGTGTGCTGGATCATTCTTGCGTGCTATTCACTCACAGAAGTGAATAGCTGGAGTTGCAGCTTGCAGGTTACCAGCACTGAAATAATTTAGAACCTTTACTTTTGTTTCATTATGAGCAAATCCAGGCTTGCCAAAGCCTATTCCTGCTGCTTTTCTCACTTCATTTTGCAGCACAGCTGTTTTAAACTTCCTAAAAGGATTCGAGGCTGATCAGCTGGTATTTATTGGCTTCAGAGAATATGCCAGCAGTACATACTTTTGATGCTTAAGAAAAAAGCAATGTTTGTTATTAAACAGTTTTGGAAAATGTTTTAACCGCATTTAAGAGTGTGACAAATAACTGTGCTTTAAGAGAATGAATTTTAAAGAAAGTTCCTTTCTGTTTCCTGCAGGAATGCTGCTTTTGAAAAGATCAGATTCGTAAACTTCTCAAAGAGCCAGTACACCAAAAATGCTTTTGTTACTTCACTGGCTACTTGAGATTTCTTTTCTCTTTTAAGTAGTTCCCCAAAAGAAGACAAGAGTGAATATGTTTTCCCAAGTGGAACTTTTTTACTTCTAAAAAGTGAAGGAAGAGGGAGGGCAAAGCACAAAATATACTGTGTTCTGTAAGCCTGAAATTCCAGAAAGATTTTCAGGAATCCCAGCTAAGCAAATGTAATATCCTGGAGCATCAGTGCTATGGAGCAGGCGATCAAAGCAAAAGCTGTGTAGTTAGGATGAGGCTTGCTGCCTCTTTTTACCAAGCTGCTTCCCATGTCTTTCTCAAGAAGACAACAGAAACTTTGGAGAATCAGTAAAAGTTCCCTCCCCTTCTGCTGTCTGTTGGTTCTGTTTTTTCTAACTGGCAGTGCCAATTTTCAACTATTCATGTGGTGAACTTCAAAAAACCCCCAAAACAACAACAAGAAAATGAAAAGGATTTAACTATTAGTCTCATTACCCTGGATACATACTCAGTTCAAATGTTAGACAATAAAGAGAAGTCGTGACATACAAATCCAAAGGACGTGGGAATTGATTGTCTGTCCTAATTAAATTCTATCACCTGAGAGTGTGTTTGGTGTTTTGTAATGTTAAGCCCATGTGATTTTAATGACCTGTGCCTTCTATCCAGATGAAGAGAACACATTTTCCTTTTATCTTCCTCAGATTTTTTTGTTTCATATTCAGCATCTTATCGAGTTAATCTTTTCACATACATTAAGAAGTGCAAGGCCTTAATTATGCTGTTTTTCATAAGACCAGTAATATACAACAGAAAGTATGAAAACCCATGGGGTCTAATACATGCCTAGTTGACATGAATAACTCAGACAATATGCCACTCTAGGACCAATGAGTAAATGATTCTCATACAATATTGGGAATAGATGAAGATGTTTGTTAATCAAGCTTTATAGCAGTCTCTAAAATATAAAACATGCCCCTTTCTAAGGGATACTGCAGTCAAATTTAAATGACATGTCTGAGGACATTGTGCACTCTCAAATGTGGGAAGTGGTATGGAGTATGGGAGAAGAACAATTCAGTCCTGGGACAATGCTCCTGGGTCTATGCACATCGCACCCCACTCCTTGGAGGTTTTAATCTTATCCTCAGAAAACTCTGAGTAGTCCCTGTGGGACAACCACATCTTGGCAGGGAGAAAGGGCAGTGTAATTTCTGAATTTCCATTATTAAGGTGCTGCAATCTTTTTTCTTTTCTATCCCAAAGAGAGCTAAAAGAAGTAGGGGGTGTAATTAAACATGAGGTAAAGTGATAAAAAAGGAAATCTGATACTGAGTCCTCTGTTCTATCCAACGTGAAGCTCTAGCCTCACTCTTGGGGTTTTTTAAAGAAAAAATTTGTGCTGCAGCACTGGAAAACAAACATACATTTGCCTGTCTCCTAGTTGTGAGAGACAGGAGGGGGGAATGGATGTAAATAAATGATATTCTTCTCTTAATTGTTTGTTTTTAAAACATCTTGCTAGCGTACTTTTGACTTGTTAGCATACTTCTGACTATAAGGTTTCCATTGGAATCTGTGGAAGGTCTCTGGTTACTTCAAATCCAAAATGGTTAATGTCACAATTACTGGTTCACAGTAAGTTCATTACGCAGTGATAGCCGAAATAATTTCTCCTTTTTTTTTTTTTTCCTTCTTAAATGATGAGTCACATATGTTTATGTAGCTCCAGGCAAATACAAGAACTTAAATGAAAAACCCAGCCCCAAACCCTCTTCTCTCCTGGTTCAAATTGCTCAGCCTCAGTAAGCCCAACGGTAGAGTGGAGTTTTTATGACCATTTTAGGCAGGAAATTTTTGCAATAACATAATTTTATTCTAACCGTATGAAGCCATCTATCTAGTGTGAAACTAAATGCAATTATCTACTGTGTCTATGAAACACTTGAACATGAAACAATGACTTTTGTATGGAGTAATTTAATTTCAAATGCAAAGGGGATCAAAATATACTATCCTGATTGAAATCCCCCATTTTCTTCACAATGTTCGGTATCTTGAGTCAATCTTCCTCAGCACAAAAATGTAAATCTTAAATGTAAATTAAATTTATCCAATTTTTTTTTCCTCAAAACCAGTTACATTTTTTACCCCTACTTGTACATTTCTTTGGGCTTTTACAGAGAAAGCAAGAAACAGACTTCCAATTTTCAGCTTTAATTTATTAATGGTCAGTTTTCTCCTATTTATTCCTGTGCCAGCATTGTTTTTCCCTCTCTACTACTGAGCTGTTCATATTTATGAAGAAGAGTCATGTCCCTTTTTAGCCTTTGTTTTACTATATTAAATAAGCCAACTTCTTTTTCATACAATAGGTTTACTCTTTCCTTATTTATCCTAAACTACAAATTCCTTCATTATATGTATTGTAAAAATATTTTCTGAGAAACCCTAGAATTTATAGTTTTTTCAAGCTTATGGAACACTAGGAATGGAGTAATTGTTTTCCTCCTAAATGTTCTTATATGCTAATGTCTTATTTGTTTTTGTGTAAGAATTTGGGAAACTAATGTGAAACAGTGATTCATACAGATGTTCCCAGGTATTCCTAATCTGATTAAACTAAAGGTTATCACATCTYTTACCAGGCTTCATTGTCCTCCATTTACCTGCAATGTCTTTCACCCCAGTAGCTGTAGGAACATTATCTATTATATGTGCTCAAACTTACTGTCTAAACAGTAGCAAAAAATTCACCAGAGCAACCAACTCTCTCCACACTCTTCAGAGAGCTCTAAAGCAAACTCTTTAAGCACAGTTAAACTAAAAAGTCATGCTCTTAACTGTTGGCTTGAGTGAACCACAGAGATTATAGTGTCCTGCGTATGACATATTGCTCAAAATTAGATGTGCCAATGTAATCACGCATGGTGGAGAAACTGCACCTTATGGCTTGCTAACAATTCCAAAAAAATTCAAAATTTCCAAAAAGCTAACAAATAGATTACGTATTACCATGATGATTTTTGTTGTGATGATTTACCTGTTTTTTTGTTTTTGTTTTTGTTTTTGTTTTTGTTTTTGTTTTTGTTTTTGTTTTTTAAATTGCCTGACATTTGCCTTGATCTAATTCCTGGCTGTGCAGAAGTGCTTAGAGGTTAAAAGAACCTATAACAGATATTTACCCAAAGGTGCATCCATATTTTGTGCATGCTCGTTCAGAAAGACTGCTTCAGAAATCTCAAAAAAACCCCAAACCCCTTCTGTAATTAAGCCAGAAGTTTCTATACCTAGTTTGACTGGCTAAAGTAATATTTCTCTCTCTAATGCCTGAGATCCCAAGTGATCTTTTGCCTGATGTTAACTGTATGAAGATATTTGTTGCTTATACTGAGGATTCTTGAAATAATGGATTTACAAATAGAAACAAACTATGCTTTGGAGAGGCCTACTTAAAAATAATTTTTGTTTTGTTTTGTTTCTCTAACAGGCATAAAAGTCTTTTGACCTTGAACAGAAGAATTAAATAAGTATATAAAGGTTTACTTGAATATAAGGTTTTATGATTGCTACTATGGGTGAATAGGCATAATTAGTCTCATACTATATTTGAGCATTGAGTCTAAATGTTTGTAGACTAAGTAATGTGGACATTTTAGCCTTAAGTACAGAAGACAGGAAATAAGGCTATGTTCTCCAATATGTGCAAAAGCAATCTCTAACAGCACTATGATAGGGGATAATATAATGCAAGTTAACGTTACCTAACAGAATGAGATATACAATGCATATCGTGAAGTGCTGAAGCCAGGGATGTAGTTTACAAGTTTGTGTTGGAGTTTTACAGCTCACAGATAAAAATAAGACGTTTAGGGAGAGAAGAAATTGTTGTTTTGGGACAAGATCTGTGACATCTGTCCTTTATTTTGCAATTATGCTAGAGAGAAAGCATGTCATCTTGTAATAAAGCCTACAGGAGCTGCTAAAAGTCTGTCTTTATCAGAAAATTTATTTGACAACCAGTAATAAGGAGAGTTAAGTTTATGTTTTGTTATTTTACTATGCAAACATATGCTATATGTAATAAATATATTACCTTTCCTAATTTTAATGTGGTTGTTTAAAAGGAGAAATCAAATTGAGGAGCAAGTATTTAATGGGCCTGTTTTTATCAGTGCATTTTATCTAATAGTTTACAATAATTTATCTGACATTATGTGTCAGTAATTGGCATGGTATTTTAAACAAAGACTTTACATCTGGCATAGGCTGTACTGAGTACTGGAGTTTAATGTCAAGAAAGATGCAATAAAACAGAGAAAACTAAAAAGAGCCTTTCCCCCTTCTAATAAATCCAGACAGAGAGTCCTGTTTTTGTTCCAGTGACATCAGAGCACTGGACCGATACCAAGTCATTCTGAAAAATGCCTTTAAGAAACATCTCTCTGCTCTCTGCAGACATGAGATGTAAGAATACAACTTATAAGAATACATTTTAGTACAACAAATAAAATAAATAAGCAATTAAACATTTTCCCACAAACTAGAATCAGAACAGCTTACGTTGTTATTTGATTTATGGGCATGAATTGACATTTCCTACAAAACAAGCCATTGTGCCTACTTTTACAAGCTAACGAGCAGCGTGTGACTGTTTCTTCTATTTCTTAAGGGATATAAAAAGTCTCATTTAAAATACTTTGCTTATTGCATGTCACATTTCATTCCATATGTGCTTATGCCGGGCTGTATCATATCAAGTTGACTTCTAACTAACTGCAACATAAACTGGAGCAAGACAATAGGCTAATATCTACCAACTTCTCCCTTTAATTATGTTCTTTCCCACTAGATCTAAGTGTTAATTTAGTTTCATCTATGTCAGGAGGATACCTTTGGGTGCATTTGTTAAGAGAGTTAGGCTATACTCACACAGCTTCTGCCCTTCAACATAAGGGCTGAGACAGGTCCCACCCCCAGTGCTTATGACCACTCTCTGCTGGAAGTTATCAACCCCTCATTTTCACACGCAGTTTGCTTCCTAATCCATTTTAACCAAATGAGTTGGGTTAGCAAAGACCTGTTGCTTAAACTAATTCATTTGATTTTCCTGAAACACTTTATAGGGCTTTCAAAAATGCGGTGCAACTGAAAATGGTGACTTCCCAAAGGGAAACAGGGACATAGCTGCCTCGGGAAGGTAGTGTGCTAATGCAGCTGTAGGCTATGGAGGAAGAAGGTATCCAAGAGATTGTGAATGCCCATTAGGTACACAAGTGCTTCAGAAATCCTATCATCACATTCATATTTACATAAATTAACACAATTAAACATTTGTGTTCTGATGCAAATACTTCCTTCAATGGGAATATGGTTAGACGTTTAAATATTTTTGTGAAGAACCATGAAGGTTCCTTGACAGACAAAATAAATTGAAGAAGGTACCATTATCCAGAAGTCTATGCTGTTTTCCACAGTCCAGCATATAAGGTGGTAACACAGTACAAACATTATTTGTTTTAAAAATTGTCTTTAAGCTTTTTTTTCTAAATAAAGGAAGATAAAACCCTTAAACCCTAGGAGACTAGCCAATAGCTGCAAAACTTTCCTTAACCACATTGTTTTTTCTCTTTTGGTTATTATTCAGCTGGCTGTTGCAGTAGGGGGTGGGGGGGGAGCTTGTCTAGTTTTTTTAAGGAAGTTTTTGTGTGGGGGGTGTAAATATTTTTATTACCACAGGCCCTGTTCCCATTTCACAATAAGATATTTCTTGTGCATAACTCCATGGACATGTCTTTGAAATTGCAATGATCTGACAGTAAAAACTAACATGAATCAATTGCATTTTAAATCCACCTCTACTGAATATGGAACTTATCGCCAATGTTAGGGGATTCATATCTCACTTGCAGCATACATTCACTGTTTCACACTGGTAGATGGCTTGCCTCACTTTTTTTTTCCCCCCATAAAATGTCTGTGTCAATTTGCAGTTCAAAAGGAACCACACTATTAGGATTCTTTTCAGCTTGTCTTTATTTTTAGTTTTAGATTAACTAATKCCTTGTAACAGAAAAACGAATTCCAGACATGAATTTTGTACACACATGTTTTTCTTATTTTCTGTTCATATTTGCTCTTTCTAGTAATAACCAGTTTTTCTTTTTAGAGGTTCATCAGTTCACAGGAGATTTTAAGCTGTTAAAGATGGGATGATGCTTAGAAAATTTATATACAAAGATGTCTGCTTCCCTACAGGATCATACTGATCTTGTTGGAATAGTCCCCCAAATGKCTGTCACTATTACAGTAAGAGTATTCAGAATAATGACAACCATATTTCTAGTGGTGCATTATTATAATTTTGAAGGATAATCATCCCGTAATAAATGTGTCTTATCAATACAGCTACTATGAAGACCAAAAATGATCTTACATGATCTTGCATGATCTTGCAAAATCTAGAGTCTGGGTTCCATTTTGTTCCTTCTTTCAAAATGAAATAAATTTGGAAAAAAAAAGTTTCAAATTTTTCTCTATCTATCTCTGGCACACCCATAATACTATATTTTGTATCAAAGTTTGGGCAATCATAATTAAATTAGCATYAAAAAAAAGGTCATTCCTTCATAACTCAAGCCAACCCCAGAATGCTTACTATTTTTCCTAGCTTAAAAAGTTCACTGAGTTCTTCCCATTCCAGCTTCTTCCAAACAAGAACGGAATTAACCAAAAATGTTCAAAGAACTGAGAATCTCAAGCTGTGAGTAGCTGAATAAAGAATTCTTCAAACGGGACGAGTGCGCTTAAATGTCATCGAAACATATGGTGAAACAGTTTTCATGATTCCAAACCCATTAAGGGGAGCTGTTCCACTGACTTCATTGGGTTTGAATCAGGCCCTATAAAAGGTGCTTAAAAAATGCTTTTAAAATCAATGCCAACTAGTGGGGGCCCCTTTCCAAATGAATGTGATCTGGTTTGTCCAAGAAAGTTAATTTATACTCGATTGGACGCCCAGTTTCACACATTCAAGTATTGCTATGAACATTCTGGGTTAGACCTTCAGCTGGCATGTATCAGCGTAATTCCATTAAGGTCTATATGTCTGTGACAATTTACATCTGGACCATACTTTTGGAACCCATGTTCTAAATCTTTGGAGATTTTCTCATCATGCCTCACTGCATTTTTCTTGTTTGGTTTTTCAAGTATTGGTTGAAGCAAAACACCATGTCCAGGAAAACAGCCTGAACAGAACTCCTTTCTATATGTGAAGAAAGACAATGGAAATTACTTGAGAGGCACTGCATATGGAAAAAATTTTCGGGAGAAATCTGGATATCAGATTTTCTCCAGTAAAATTCTTCTTCCATGCAAGGGAGATTGTTAACAACCTTGAGGCAGCAGCCTTTTTTGTGTATCCTTTGACAAAAATATCAGCCACTCCCTTCTGATTAGTTTCACCAGGACAGATCTCTGACAGGATCAGAGTCAGTCAGCAGTGTGTGAACCTCACATGAATATCAGATTGTTGCAATGAGAGAGAAAATCCTTGTATTACAGAACACAACTTTGCTTGCCTCAAGTAGGTGGGTTTCTGTTTTTTTTTTTTTTTATTTAATACAACATTAATCAAAACATTGACATACTATAAAAACAATAAACATTCATTTTCTCTTTTCCAATTTAAAAATATGTCTAGACAAGAAATCAAAGCAGATCGTAACTTTTGGAAGCCAGTCCTCAACTTGTTCTAAGAAGAAGCAGTCTCATAAATACACATCTGCTTCATTCCTTACAAGTTAGGAAGCAAAGGAATAGTAAAGAGATCTTAAGTTTGAAACCAAACAAAAATTCCTGCTTTCTTAGTTGTTTAAAGTTCAAGTGTTAAAATTGGCTCAAACAAAAAGCATGGTGCCATTGCTTATTACAGTCTCATATAAAAATATAGCAGAGGGATGGAGATGGTACAGTTATGGGATTTGTCACGTCTGCTGATGTCACCAGATTGGATGAGGTTTGGCAGAAAGCCCTTCGTGTTCAGTAAGTACCAGATTTAGAGTTAATTCAACAGGAAGATGCAAGCCTTACAAAATCAACACTCTTCAGGTATGCATGATAAATTGCCTTCAGCATTAGCAGTTTAAAATGCATTTGCTGAAAACTCACTTAGATACAGGTTCAGAAACTTGTGACCAAATTGTATGTGCTTGACTTCTTTTGATAAATGTGTATAAATATATTTTCTCTCCTACTGGCTTAATACTAAGTATGTTAAGTAGATCACTTTTGAGTTAATTATTTACAGACCTTTAGTCTTCTGTCTGGAACAAATTATTACAGCAATCTAATTTGCGTGTATTTTAAGCTGCAAAAAATATAAGTATGACACTGATAAGAGCTTTTGTTAAAGCAATTTGCTTAAACAACATGGAGAAGTTGTAAGAGTTGGGATGTATTTGTATTGTATACAGTGAATTATTTGCAAATGAGAAATCACACAGAAAATAACTTTAAACCATGAGCTTACAAAATATTTTTAAATAAAAAATACTTTAATAAAAAATAAAACACACTTGCTGGGAGTCACAGTATATGTAGATGCCACCTGTCACTCTGTACAGTGACCCTTCTCATCCCCTCAGAGAGCTGTTTACTCCTATGCCCACTGCTCCAAGAAAGATATCTGCTTTCCCCTCCACAGGCGAAGAAATGCTGTAGGCTGGGCTTACCTAGCATTTGATGTCATACTTCATGGCATATTAGTCCTTCAACAGGGAAGATGGGAATTAGTACAGAAAATGCAGAGTGTGCACACACAAAGGAAAAAAAAAGGGAGTAAGTGGGTTTAGAAAAGGAGGTTTTCTGAATGACTATATGGCAGACCTAAAGGGACCTTAACTACCCCATCAACATTGGGCAAGGAAACGCCTCCTCCCACACAAGTGACGGGATCACAGTGACCCCAGTCAGGACAGGCCAGCAAAAAGCTGTCAGTGCAAGTGAGATAAGGCAGCAGTGCAGCCTCACAGTATTATGGCAGATGATGTTTTCCAAGCACGCTCCTAATGTGTTAGACATTTTCAGAAGCCTGAGTARGCTTAAGACAAGTGGTATAATTGTGTCTTAGAGTACTGTGTTTTCCATTCAGTAAATTTGTTTCTAGATTGCTTTCCAAACACAGAAACTTTCATTAGTACTGTCACTGCCTGTGTCTACAAAGATGTGACCTACACCTCCTAAGCTCACCGTTGTCAAGCAGGGTAAGTTTCTGTAATAGTCTCTCTTTCCTCAATTCCCTTATTTGTAAGGGAATCATGGTATTTCAATTTATTATTCACTTAGTCTTATAGTAATTGAGTTTCTTTTGTTAACCTTCTCCAAACACTGCATACTGAGTCTGACAATACCCTTCAGTGTGTCCCAACTTACACATCTGATCAACGCTTCCATTTTAAAGGTGCCTCCACTGAAACCACAAGTTACTGCTAGCTCAATCCTTATTATTAAATACAGTTTTGAAATAAAACTCTGGCCAGTAGCCACCTCTGATCTGTAGGTGTTTTTTCCTTTGGAAAAACTTTTCTCTTTTTTACAGTTGCTCTCTACATTGTTAAAAATGGTTCTGAGCAGCTAAATGAGGAGAGAAGATCACAAAACACTGAAGAGAGAGGAAAAGGCAGACAAAGATAAGCTCTGGAAACTTTGTGGAAGCAAATCTGGGAATTCATGAAGGTGTGTGAGGCAGGTGAAGAGCTGACTGAAAATGTGGGGKTTTTTTTTGCTTGTTTGGTTTGTTGTTGGTTTTTTTCCTACATATGGTTTCCAGCATGAATCTTGTTCATGCAGAAGGCATCTGGGGGGTAGACATAGGAAACTGCTCCTGCTCACCGCCTAGCCTTCCAGGGACCTAGACTGTGACTTCCCAGAACTCAAATTTGGCATGGGCGAGATAATTTTAGGTGTAGATATCCAATGAATCAAAGTGTGTTGGAGAGTTCCACAGTGAGTTGAGATGTCCATATCAATGCAACCACTGTCACTCAGCCCCACGGACCTGATTTTCAACCTGCCAGTTCCTTTATATACTTGCGAAGTTGCACTAACAAAAACACCTTCCCATATCCAGCAGTGCAAACACTTGCACCCACACTTGACCTGCTATTCAACACCACCAGTACACAAATGGGAGATCTGGCATTCAAACATTCACTAAGATAATCCACACACGTAATACCACATGTTTGCGCAGGTGTTGGAGTCAGTCAAATCTGTAGCCATATGCACATGAAGRAACAGTTTTGTATACACATTATCTTCAAAGGCCAAGAAAAGACTTGGCTTCAGATATAGTCCTTACTAGTTCAGCACTAACATAGTTTCATTCACTTACATAAACTTAATTGATGGCATAGCCTGGGAATGGAAAGACATAAAACAATTGCAAAATATTTTAAAAGGTCTTATAATGCATGCTGGCTAGAAACAGTAATGTGCATTTTGTATTACAAAGCAGTCTGCCTTTTTTCATCTTTCTGTACACTTTGGGACTAAATAAACTCGTAAGTCCATTATACGTACTTATAACAGCCCACTCAAAACAGTGAACAAGATCACTCTGAAGCTGAGACAAGTCAAGACACTGTTCATCTCTTACAGATTTACCTAGTATGGACTCCTTTATGAACACTGATTACTGTGTATGTTTTCTTAACTCTACTTAGTAACATGCAATACTGTTTGTAATAATAACATTTTTGGTCTACAGATGAACCTTCTTGAAAGGAAATAATGTTTTTCAGCACCGTAAACGAGCTCTGAGTAGAAGTTAGCTTTCAAAGGGAATTGCAGTTCCAGCCACACGTCCACCTTATTGTAAATATCAGCCCCACCAAACCCAAACTCTACATCTAAATAGCCTTGCATTTCTTCAGCAAATAGAGGTRAGGGTCCAGATGAAAATGGAATGCAGATCTTGATATCAATGTCATAGTTTTCATTTATCTCTACTTCAAAAAGTTTTCCCTGCCTTTATGTAACCAGTCGGTGGGTACTAGCCCATGTGGAAGGTGTACTCCTGCCAAACCAAATGACCCAGGAAGGTCTCAGCTCTATGCTCCCACTGCATGTTCAACTTCAGTGTAGCTCTAGTGATTTTGAGGAGAAACTTTCCTACAGGGAGGGGAACAATCCTGCTATAAGTGATCACCTCACACACTTAGGTGTGTATTTGGAAAGAAAGATGTGTGTGAACTTGTATATGTGTGTGTATGCGTTTCACATGCACATGCATGTGCTTCTGTGAGAAGCTGCTAGGAACTTCCCCTATGTCTGATAGAGCCAATGCCAGCCATCTCCAAGACAGACCTGCCGCTGGCCACACATGCAGAGAAATCCAAAAATTGGTGGGATTGGGAAAAAAAAGAGAGGACAGGGGGATTGGCAAGCTGTTTGTTGCTTGCTAGGTACTGTACAGCTTGTAATTAGTAAGAAGGAAAAGGATGAGAAACCTAGATGTCAGGAAGAGGCAAGTCTATATGACTGTGCTGATTATAGATAAAAAACTTTTTAATGAACATGCTTTCATTGCTATAGGGGACTTCCATCACTAGATATAGGCTAAGGAAAAAGTCCTACTTCTTTGCTTAGTAGTCAAGGAATGATGACAAGAAGATACTGTTTTAGAGTGAATTTTAATCAAGTAGCAAGGCCTTTATAGAAAAGAACTCATGAGAAATATCCCCAGATATAAAGATCAGTGCATTTAAATTAAATTAATGGATAAACAAAAGTAGGTCTACGATAAAGAATATTTTTATTACTTCAAAGGGTACATTTTGAGAAGTTAAAGGAATAATTAGTTAAGAGGCAGGAGAATTTRGGGGCAAATGCAGAGGACAAATTCGATAGAGATTCCTTTAAATAAGAGGTAGACACAGACACACAAAAAAATCTGTAAGTTGCCTTCAAATTGAGAAAAATCTTTTAAGAGAAGGCTCCACATCCTCACAACCAAATAAAAAAATGAAATTATCATTTGGGGAAAAGAGAAGACTTGGCACAGGGGAAATGCAACAACAAAAAGAATTAATTGTTATATAGAACATCAAAATCAATTAAAAAAATTCTTTGTCCATAAACAAAAAGAACAAAAAAAGCACAAGTGAGGTCATGCATACAGAGGCTGTTGTTGAGATGAAGGCGAATCTACAGATGGCCTCCATGATACTTCACCTTCAGTTTCAAAAAGAGCAAATATAATTGGTCCAAGGGTTCCCGTCAAATAAATAAGCAAAACGACATCAAAAACTTCTCTTTTGTACCATCTACCCAAAGGCCAGACAAGCCACTTTCTCAACACACAGGAGGACTATGACTATCCAGTATAGCTTTCCATGTAACAAATCAGGTTACCAAGACTCAGTTTAAATGATCTGAAATCCTTCAGCAAGGTCTGTGAATGAGGACTGAATTTCAATGCAGGTAACTCTCAAGAGGACTGAAGAAAGCAAGTTTAGGTCTTACAGGTAAAAAGGAAGAAAAAAGACCTGAGAATTACAGCACAGTCAGCCTAATGATAGTAACTAGCAAGATACTGAAACATGTAATTAAACAATCAATTTGTAAATGCTTAAAAATGAGGGGAAACAGCAGACTTAAATTTGTCAAAGGCATATCATGTTAGATTAGATTAGTTTAATTTCCTTCTTTGAAAGGGAGTGACCCATCAGGTGAAGAAGTTAGAGATGTGAGATACCTTGACTTTAGTAAGGCTTTTGACACTCCCTTTTGATATCCTATGAGGAAATTTGAAACATATGGCCTATAATAAATTATTATAAGATATGTGTAAAGCTGATCTAAGAAAGTACTTAAAGATAATCATCAGTTATTCAAGGCAAACTAGGAAGATATCCAGGAGGAGGATGAACAGTACATGTATGAAAATAGTTTTGTGGAGACCAATGTGATATGAAAATTTTATTATAATTCAACAGAGAATTTTGACAATGGGGAAAATGCTGAAGCATTTTGTTTCATCACTTTCTAGATTAAATATTCTGCTTAGGAAATCTGAAATAGTTGCATTAACATTTTCTAAAATCACTTTCACGTTTGAAAAATTAGTATAAATATGTCTTAAAAGATTATAAACCATTAAAGAATCTAAAACAAAACAAATCATGTCATGTTGCATTTCTATCATCCAAACAAAAATCTTTTTCCTCATACTTTAAAACATAAATAAATTGGAGAGGATTCAAATGCTGTTATAACAAGACTGATGATCAGTTGGTTTCATATTCCCAAGAAAAACAGAAGAGATAATTGGCTTAACTTTTAGTTAGCAAGAGTTGGATTAAATAGTAAACAGGCCTTTGTAACTATACAGAAAGCTAAGCACTGGAACAAGACAGCTAAAAATGTCATCGGCGTTTTCTGAAAGGCAGATCAGAAAACAAAGAGCGAATGTGGACAGTCTCTCTGTGTCATTCCGCCTTTAAGTGAAAGCATGAATCTGATGACATCTTGAGATCCTCTTGTCCAATCTTGTATCCCTGCTTAGTCTTTAGCTCCCTTGACAGTGAATGCAGTCAAAGTGTTATGCTGTCACCATCCTCTCCAGGGATACCAGGGTCAGAAGGTAGGCTTCATGATTTTGAGTGTACATCCTTTGGGTCAAGATCATTATTTGCATTTCATAGAATCATAGAATCATAGAATCATTAAGGTTGGAAAAGACCTCTAAGATCATCAAGTCCAACCATCAACCCAACACCACCAAGCCCCACTAAACCATGTCCCTAAGCGCCTCATCTACACGTCTTTTAAATACTTCCAGGGATGGTGACTCCACCACTTCCCTGGGCAGCCTGTTCCAATGTTTAACCACTCTTTCAGTAAAGA
>JAYKAV010000988.1:295038-341456 GCA_035582835.1 Phoebastria nigripes | reverse complement strand
TCACATTGGCAAGCCTCCAGTCGTCCGGGACCTCCCCCGTTAACCAGGACCGCTGATAAATGATGGAGAGTGGCTTGGCAAGCTCCTCCGCCAGCTCCCTTTCATTTCCATTTCCCATTTCAGTTACTACAAAAAGCTATAGATATCTGGTGCAATATAAATGTTTAAAATTAATCAAGCCCTGTTCGTTACAGAGATGGAAGTGTCCAATGTGCATCTCTTGACAGGGTAGAAAGCAAAAACCCAAGATCCTGAGAGACCTCATGTGTAGTTAAATGTTAAAAAAGTTGTTCTGATCAACAATGTTGAATTTCTCTCTGTACACTAGCAGTCTCTTCTGTAAAGGTCCATAGCATAAAGCAAAACCCTGCAATAAATGAGAACTTCTATATAGAGGATATCAGTTCATTAGAGCTGGAAGAATTTTTTTTTTTGCCAAAGTACTCTGTTTTAGTAAATCCAAAATGTTTCATGAAGACACAGTCAGACAGATAGCTGTGTCAGAACTAAAGAGGGAGAGAGAGAAGACGAGTATAAAAGAGACTGTAGCTTTGTAGCTACAGTGTGATATTCAATATAAAAGAATCAAGTTCGGGTTGGCTTGGGGTGACGTGGAAGGAACTGGGCTTTTTAGTAATCAAACATACCCAGGATTTGAGCAATCAAGCCGCAGGGTAACAGTTACAGTTAGAAGCATCAAACAGATTCAAAGATTTGGAGGTTTTTGGCCTACAGTGAAACAAAATTTAGAACCTTTTAAAAGTTGTCTAAATTTAAATTCTGTATTTGTGATCAGCACCTTGTGGAAGTCTATACTTCCATGTAGAGGAAAACCCCTCTTTCCTCCTTAGAAAAGAAAAATTGTCTGCCATCATTGCTTGCCTCCAGTTGCCTCTGTCTAGTCCCATTTGTTGAATTCCAAAAGGTATTTGACTGAATGAGATCAAGAAGAAATTAGGGGGAGCCATATTATATGTCTGAGTAACTTGGCAAAGAGTTTGCAGCTAATTGAGATATTTTACTGGCTAAGATGCCCTGGCCTCTTGCCCAGTCATCGGACCCCTTGGAATAAGCAGTAAGATCATTAATGTTCAGGTTTAATACCAGCTGACCTTTGAACCCCTCTTCTTCTGAGAGTAAAAAGAATTGCCTGGTCCCTGTAGCATGGGAGAGTGACACTTTAATTCTGCTATTTTTCATTTTCTCGCCTTTTGCCATGCACTGTTTCTTTTTCTTTTTCTTTTCTTTTTTTTTTTTTTTTTTCACAGATGACTGACTGACCTGTAAATGGCGATTAAATAATTTCTTTAACAACTTCAGTGGATTTCTGAGCTTACTTGTTGCCTTCATGTAGGTACTGCAGGTGCTCCAGACTTAAACCCCCTACGATCTATTATCACTTTTTCCTTTTCTGGGTCTTAGGTATGAATTGGGGATATAAAAATCAACCTAATATGCATATACAAGTCATATACGTGTATCTACATTCCACTGTCTATGATCATTGTTTCTTTCRTCTTCTTTTTCCCATATGTCTGCCAATAATACTTTTCAGTACTTGGTTCCTCCTCCTTGTTATGCTAACTGTGATACTGTATGTACTGTTCAGAGATTCTGGTTGCAAGGGTATTAGAAAGCACTAAGAAAACCTCCAAGTTCAATACAGACAAAAGTCTGAGCTGATTATTTTAGATTTTTTTTTTTCCTTGCTCTACTGGTTTCATAACCACGGATTCTTCTTTGATGACTCTTCCTTCTGACTTAGAAAACCACATTCCTCACAATTAGATCTGAGCAGTGTAAAGAACAATGTTTTTTGTGTGCTTGTTCTTTTGATGTCCACTGACACACAAACACCATTTTCCTCCTTCCATAGAAAATCCTGTGCTAAGGAATTCAACACACATTCTCTACAGTCTGAAGTAGCAGCATAGAGTAGTCACCTTTCTTTAGCCTACAGCCAGACATCATGCTGTACCTATCCTGTGCAATACTTCAGTCAGTAGAGCCTTTCTGGTTAGCCTGGGTTTAGAAACTTCAGTTGTCTCCATAGTGACTTTCACAATCTCATTTTCTTTGGCAAACAGGAAATCACATTCTTTTGTCCAGCTCAATGACTCTTGAGTGCTTGTTTCTGCATAATAGGTGAGATTTAACATGACACTCAGCTCAAGATGGACGTGAGCCCTTATGGGTAATGTGGATGCAGAACCCTAGACCCTCTTCTCAGAGGTGTCTGGCCTGTCCATGGGGTTATTATATAGGCAAGGCAGGTAACATCATCATCATCTTCTGACATGCTCATGTAAAGTGATAGTAGCAATGGTATCTGTAGGGACCCTTCTCCGGAAGATGGTATTGGATCAAGTCGTACAAGGGACATGGCAGAGGAGCACGTAGTTTGTAGATACTGATCAAGCTTGGGTGCTGAGTCTGCAATCTCTGCCTGTCAGCACTGGAACACTATTGGGATGTGCAGGGGCAAAATCTCTAATGCTAATCTCTTGAGGAACATTAGAGTTAAACAGGGAAGTGACAAAAGTGATTAAGACCTATACTTCTTTATGACCCACTTAATGTTGTTGTGACCCACCTGTGTTGCCTCTGGCCCTTGCTAGCTAAAGACAATATCAAACTACAGACTTCCAAGAAAGGGAGTGGTTGCTTATAGTATTTGCAGATTACTTGATATGTACCCTCAGAACATTCATGGATTATATCAAATCAGGGGAAATGGTCAATGCACAGAAAGGCAGGTCTGCATTTCAGAGGAACCTCAAACAGGCTGGAGAAATGGGCTCACAGCAATCTCATGAAATTCAACAACGGGAAATGCAAAGTCCTGCAGCTGGGAAGGAATAACCTCATACGACAGCACGGTCTGGGGGCAGACAGACTGGAAAGCAGCTTTGCAGAAAAAGCCCTGAGGGTCCTAGTGGACAACAAGTTGACCATGAGCGAGCAATGCGCCCTTGTGGCAAAGGCGGCCAACAGCATCTTGGGCTGCATTAGGAAGAGCATCACCAGCAAGTAAAGTGATCCTTCCCCTCTACTAAGTACTGGTAAAACACATCTGGAGTTCTGGGTCCAGTTCTGGGCTCCCCAGTACAAAAGTACTGGAAAGAGTCCAGAGAAGGGCTTTAAAGATGTTTAAGGGACTGGATGGAGCACCTGCTACATGAAGAGACATTGAGAGAGATGGGATTGTTTAGACTGGAGAAGAGAAGGCTCCAATGGTTCTGATCAATGTGTGTGAGTACCTGATGTGGGATGGTAAAGAAGATAGAGAGACATTCTTCTCAGTAGTGCCCAATAAAAGGTAAAGAGGCAGTTGGCACAAATTAAAATACAAGAAATTCCATTTAAACATAAGAAAAAACTTCTTTACTATAYGGATGATCAAACACTAGAACAGGTTGCCAAGAAAGGTTGTGGCGTCTCCATCCTCAGAGTTATTTAAACTGGACATGGCCTGAGAAACCTGTTCTAGGTGACCTTGCTCTGAGCAGGGAGTCTGACTAGACCATCTGCAGAGGTGGTTTACAACCTCAGCCATTCTCTGATTATGTGATTCTTTTTAGAGCTTCACAGTACAAAAAAAAAAAAAAGCACCAAAATACTGGAGCAAGTGCAGGGGATGATTAGGGGGCTGGAGCACATGACATACATGAAGGGGCTGAGAGGGCTGGGTTTGTTTAACGTTAGGAAGAAAAGGCTCAAGGCAGATCTTCTTGCTATCTTCAACTGGGAGAGTGTGAGTCATGATGGAGCCAAACTCTTCTCAGAGGTGTACAGTGAAAGGATGAGAGGCAGTGGACACAAGTTGCAACAAGGGAAATTACAGTTAGATACTGAGAAGAAAAAAAAATCACTATGAGGGTAGTTAAATATTTATTTGAACCATTGTCCAGTGAGGTTCTGGAGTCTCCATTATTGCAAATATTCAAAAGTTGACTGGACAAGGCCCTGAGCAACCTCATTGAAGTTGTCCCTGCTTTCATTGAGGGATTTGGTCAGGTGATTTCACAGGTTCCTTCCAATCAAAATTATTCTATGATTCTGTGTTTTTATGACAGTAGATGAAKCAGTGTGCATTGCTCTTTGCTGAGAACTTATTGTAGGTGGGAAGCAAGATTTACTGGGAGGTCTTAAGTCTTGGACTTACTCCTTTCTGTTCTCCCTTCCCATATCTCAGTCAACACACAAGACAAGGTAGAGAGTGTAGTTCTGTCTCTGATTTTTGCATAACGTATTTTTTTCCTTTTACAGTTCATAGTGATGTAGTTGGAGGCAGCTTCACTTTAGAATTAATTGTCCCTTGATAATTAGTTTTTTTTACCTTGTAAGATGGTGTTTCTGGCAGATTTCTATCTGTTTTCTTTGCTTTTATCAGTAGAAAATGTCAATATTGTATACCAAAAGGATTTAAGTTGACTTGTTTAAACATGTAAAAGACTGAGGATCTGTATGAAAAAGTTCACTTGTTCTATCTTTGGTCAAGGAAAGAAGTGTCCATTTCCAACATATCCAACATTGTGTTGTTTTGGTAACCAGAATATAAAAATTTTGTGATCCAAAGGGTTACTAAACCACCACAGATTATACCCCTACTGTATTCACTAGGAATGTGAAGGTGGTACCAAAATTTCATAAATAAGCCACAGATGACTTAATATGTATATATTTAAAGCACTATCACCCCTGTTGTCAGTAAATATAGCTACATGTGTTCTAATAAAGACTAGGAGTGTTGCACAGCAGTGAGGCCAACAGGCATGGAATCACCTGTATTTTTGCTAGTGGAGGCTGTCTTAGCTTCCAAAACAGGGTGATGTGCACATTTCCTATTGGGGACAGCCCCTGGTGTGTTCTGACTTCAAACAAAGGAAACCATACAGGGAAAATGCTAGCAGGAAGAGGACAGATTTGTGTCACAGAATTTAACATTTCATGTGCATGAGTGATATCATTTTAATGCAGGGAAGCATTCCTGGGCACACTAAAACTTATTAGTGTAGATTGTTCCTGTCTTCCTGAGTTCACTAGTATCAGGAACAACCTGCTGTCCATCCATTTTCTTGCAGTAGCAGACAATAAAAAGAAGAGCATTTCAGTACTTTCTATTTGACTTTCCTATTTGAAATAAAGAGGCCAGATGAGCTCAGTGTCTGCCCCTCATTGCCTGTATCTAGTAAAAATCACCAAAAACTTGGATATATAAAGGATTATTTATTATCTTCATTTTTAGAATCAAAATTTAGTCACATATGGAGTAACTACTGAAGAAATGAAGGTTGAGCAGAGCCAAGAGTTGACCCAGTATCTACTGAGATTGAATCAGGATTTTCTGGGTTAAAATAGATTAAGGTAGTATGGAGGGTGCAGAGTAGCCCTGGGGGGCAGACAGGAACTTACTAGTTTAGTGCCTGAACAAGGTACTGCTTTCATAGCACAGCTYTTTTGTAGTGATAACAACTAGGTGAGATGGCAATGCATAGCAGTCCCCAGCACTCCTAGTTCCAGGAGAGCTTCATTGTTCTGGAGTGATGCTGCATAGCTTCAGAATGAAATAAAAATAAAAGCTGATAATACACAAGCATGTTAAATGAGGTTGTTTGGGAGCAGGTAGGAAGGGGAAGATCGGTGTAGTAAGAGTTTGCCTGCTTATCAGTCTGGTGGCAGAGCAGTAAATGCAGAAACAAGTATGGGCCAGTAAAGAGGTATCAGCTTCTGTGGAGGAAAGGAGAAGGTACAATTTCTGCATGAAGAACCTTAGGCATGCTGGAGTCTTTCATTGAAACCATAGAGTTGAAGGTTTCAAACTACTTGAAAGCACTCATCTCAAAAGCGAAAGACATGTCTTCTACTTTGCCTGTTTCAAAGAGGGATTGAGCCATTCTCTGCCTCCCTGACAGCTGGGGCAAGATGATAAGCACTTGGTTATACCACAGTGTAACTTTTTCACTCCCTTCTGATGAAGGTGTTTCACTGTATAAAAATCAACTGCATCAGAAGGAGACAGGCTCCAAAACTCAACTCACCTGAGCACAGGGTAGGAAGATGTAAGGACAAAGGTTAGATTAGACCACATGTCTAAGTCTAGTGATGAGCGTCCCTAATACTAACAAACCTCAGTTCTGATTAACTGGCATTTCCAGTCAAGAAACATTCTGTCAGAACTGCCATACTCACTGATTAAACTTCCACTGAAACTACGTTTGTGTCTTACAGAAACTGGAAATAAAGCATTTGTTAGGAAAGAGGACAAGTTTTCTGTGCCAGTTTGTTTTCTCACTGCTGAGTCATGAAGAACCCCTGAGATCTTATTCATTTCTAAACACCATGGCACAGGCATTTGAAAAAATAGGGTGCTTTGTTTTGTGAATGTTATTTAGCAAAGGTGACTAATTTCACATAACTTTCAACTAGTTAGCAAGGAATGTGTACCTCCAGGCACCAGCTTTCTGGGATGGGATAGAGCTGTACTACTCTCTAATGCCAAGGCTTAACTTTAAGGTTTGCCTAAACAATAAAATTACTGTTCTAAAGGTCAGGAGGTAAAATCTTTATGGGACTGCATCAGCTCCATCACCTTCCACAACACAAAACTGACATCTGAAAAAGGGATTTCTTAACCCTGAGATGTTAATAGTTGTAAAAAGAAACACTAGAAGAAGAGTATGTTAAAAGATCATTGTGTTAATCAGTACAGAAAAGTATCAATTAAAAACATGTTCTACTATCTGATATGCTCTCTACTGTTTAAACTATTTGTTTACATTTTGTGTCTGTCTGGACAATAAAACCAGTTTTCTCCCAATTCTATTTAGTGTTGATTTTTCCTGCCTCTCACCAGGAACTCAACATTGTTTTCTTTGGTTTCACTGCTCTGCATGAGATGTTTAAACAGAAAGCCACAATATTTTTATTGAAACTTTTTATAAAACCAGTAATGAAATGTCTTCTGCCCTAAGTGGTTTTTTAAGCCACCGTGCTACAACATTTCCAGGTAAAACCCTAAGATGGCACCAATTGTTGAAACGATTTTTATAGATGTGATATTTATAGAGTCACTCTATAATTTACTTTTTGGGTATGACTACAAAGTGTACTGCCCAGTATACTGATCAGCTGGAGTTTGGGCCTTAAATAATTCAGTCAAATTCTTCCACTGTTAGAAGTTACTCCTTCTTGTATATTAAAGTAATGTATAAATGTAATAACTAAAGCTGATATTCACCTCGAAATCATATGGAAGTCATAAAAACAACTATTGCATATTGTCATACTAAGAAGCAGATTTACTATAACTCCAGACAATTTTTTCTGTTCAGCTTTCATCCACATAGAGCAATAAATACAAAGTAAGGGACTGAGAGTAGAGTATACTTCATCTGTTCTGCATAATTTACCTGTAAATTGTTTGGTCCCACATGGGAAATATGTTTTTGCATCACTGAGTTGTCAGGGTGAATTGAGGAAAGAACTCCCTTCCCACAGTGAATAATCTACATTTCTGTTGTCCAGTCAGAGAACAAACCATTCAACCATTGAACTGTCTGATCTGATTTTAAAGATTAGAAAGAAAATATTCCATACTGCTCCAACTTCCTGTTGTCTGTGTGTTGCAAGATGAATAGATACACTTTTGGCATTTAAAATTTTTCCACTGATGGCCAAGTGTTTCCCAATGGCATCTTAGCTATTTCAACTTTGAAATCTTTGTTTGCACTGAACTKTATTCATGCTCAGTCTAACAAAACAGATGAGTATTCTGTGCAGGATACATAATTTTGTCTGATCTTTTATAATGTGCTTGCAGGAAATGCCCCGTTAGCAAACAATAAAAGAAAGATATTTGGCTGAATAAGGAACAATAGGGTAACTGGGAAATAATTAGGAAAGTTMTATCAGAGTTGTAGGAAAGCTTATAACGTGAATATAAGGAAGAGAATTAATTGGGAGTTTTAACCTGCTATGCTTTTCTTCTGAAAGACAGATGCCCACAAAGGAGCAAATATCTGTGTGCATCAGTGACACTGGTTTTGTTAGAGGTGTTTTAATCAACATAATTGGCTAAACCTCTCCAGACTCTAGACCTCTAGTTGCTATTTCATATTCAGAATTTGATAGTAGCATCTTCTTGTCCATTTTTTCATTGTTTTTCAGAAATACTCTCTACCACAAAGCAATCTGTTCATTCTCAGGTGCCAAAGCTAAAAATGAATTTGGAAAGCTTTGGAAATGCTTTTGGAAAGCATTTGGAAATGAATGAACGTGAAAGAGGTGTGAGGTCCATTTTATTAGGAATGAGTTTCAAAAATATGCACTCCCTTTTTTTAAGAGATTTATCCATATAAACTGATCTGAACAAATGACTAAATAAGACTGTAACTGAGTATCATGTTATATTAGGATCATACTGCCTGATTTCTGAGGTTTTTGCGGCCCTCAGAAAAAAAAGTTATGTTGCTCTGTATCATTAACTACCTTCATAAATATATATTAACTTAGTATTATTTTAAAAGGGTGTCATGAACATAAATATCATATTAATGGCTAGGAAAGGTTATGTACCAGCTCACTTATCTTTGCCTACTAGTGACACCTACAATAAACTGTAATTGAATGAATATGGAAAAAAGCTGAACATTTTCTGATTATTTTTTTCTTTGCGTATTAGAGTCTATTCTTCTTTGGACTATGAGTAGAAATATCAGTTTAAGCCAATAAGATATTTTAAGCTCTCCAGTTTGCAAAAATTTAAAAAGGCAAACTTACCATTGGTTGTTGTTTTTCTTGTAGATTAGGCAAGATCTAAGAATTACAAATGTAGATGAAAATTTTGTCTAGCAAATTAAACATTTTATTTTGCAGTGCTATATTCTTTCTGCTTTTTAAAAACTGAGGGTTCCATTTCACAGTGGTCTTTCAAGTGATCTGATTTCTAGAGAAGCTGCATAATAAAAAATGCCAGTGAACAAAAAAAGGCGCTCATATTACTTACCTGCTCAAGATAATTCTCAGCAATATTTCTGAGTAAAATATGTGATCAAATTTATGTTTTGATAAAACTACATTTCCAACAACATTTTCTGACCTATAAAAATAAGAACATTCTGAAAAGCATATTTCAGCTGTGATACTTTTCATTGATGCTTAAAATGAAATATTACAATTTTAGGAGAACAAAAGGTTCTTAAAACAATGACACTTTCTGAATTTGATATAATGCATAAGACCAGTACTACTCGGTGGGTGAAAATTTTGTTTTTCCAGAAGTAATTAATACAAATGTTTTACCAATGAAGGTAACATTTTTATGATGGGATATATGATTAGATACAAGATAAGATTCCACTACAAAGCCAAATTTTAAATCCTCTTGACCTCAGTGATGTTCTGGTCCAGAGTCATGATTTAGTTTGCTTGGGATGATTTGTAAAAACTCCATCTTTGGAGACTGATCCAGAGGTCATTGATTCTAATGCAAGGACTCTCACTGATTTCCAACAGAGAGAAACACCAGACCAGTGAAGCTATTCTGTCCATCTTTTCTGTCATTCCAGCAAATTAGAAAAGCTGAACTAGTTCTGGAGTTGGAGGTAAACTGCATGCAGCTCTATTAGTTTTGGAGAGTTTATAAGCACTTTAAAATGACAACCAACTTTATCCATGTGGACCAGTAAGCAAAAGATGGTCAGAGCAGAAAACTGTATTCTTTAAACTTTTCTTCTTCTTGTGAAGCTGTACCACTGTTGTCCCCTTGCATAGCAGCGGTAAAAATATGAGGTATTAAATTCAGCTCTATGTTATGCATTGTCATGTCTTACTGAGCTTGTAGTTTAGTTGTTATGATACCAGAGTGTTATTACATATCTTGGACCTCTGTGCTGAGTCCTGAATCAGGACACAGGCAGTGAAAACGTAAAAGCCTGGTTTCCCACGCTCTGCATAAGCTATTGTTATAAAAACAATTAGTTGGCAAGACTAATATCTGGAATAAAATAAGTTGGATTCTTTGAACACCTGCAGAGATATGAGGAGAAAGGAGTTCTGTTGATTTTTTTTTTTTGTGTTGAAAAACCCCACGGAATCCTTCTAGTGCTGATTGTTATCCTAATCACACAAATGGTCACCTAACCAGATGAGTTGCCTTTCTGTAATGCACATACTGCATTTCCTCAAACAGAAAAAGGAAGATTGATCAATTCATATTTCAAAAAGATTATTTGTTTAGATATCTAGCAGGCAAGAATAGATAATTAATGCTATTAAATCTAATATACCATGGTATGTGATATAGTTGAGGTAGTTTAGGGCTTACTCATAACAGCTTCCAGCTCACAGCTAGCAAATGTGAATGTCAATTCATTGTATACACTTATTCAAGCAGTAATTTTTCATACTATCTTATCACATTGCCATTAGCCTCTTTCCACTGGGCATTTCACGGCTTCCCATTATTCCATGCCCAGTTTCAAGTGATGCGTGCTGTAATTATGTAATGCTGTATCATCATTTATCACCTGGGGCACAAACAAACAGTGAAATCTTTCACTGAGAATGCAATTAGTGAGTAAAGCTAACTGAGCACTTTCCACAGTGGTTTGCAGGTCTGATAAGAATGCCACACAATAGCAATTTAGGCTACTCGACAGAGCATGATAAGAGTTACTGTGAGCAAGTATTTTGATTTTGCATGAGGAAGTTTCTTGTATTATAATAGATAGCTATACTGTATAATTAATAAGCTAAACCTATGAAATATGATAGTTAATAGAGAAAAGGTCTCTCTCTCCTAATGGAGTTACCTATGAAGTATATAGTAGAGAGAAACATTCAACATGGTGTCTGCTGATCCACAGCAGGGCTCTTCTGCAATCTATAAAAACACCATCTGCTTAGAGCGGGGGAACCATGTGCAGCTCACTAAGATATAAACTTCTAACCAGAATGTTCAAAGCTGTGTTTAGCCACACAACTCCCCATTAACGTTAATCGGAAGTGTATGGTTTTCATACATTCCTTTGAAAATTATATCCTATGAACTACTTTGAAACAATATATTCCCACAAGCGTTGACTCAGAGACCAGTACTTCTGAAGGAAAACTGCAGTTGCCATAATTCTGAATCACTGCAGCTTAAAAATGTGGACTTTTTTCCCCAAAGATCCATGGGGCACATGATTTAGAAAAGAGCAGTGTCTTTTGATTTTAAAAACAATGCTAATGAGATGTTTATTGTTTTAACAACTATTTAAGAACCAATTTTTCTGCATAAGTTAATGACAAACCATATTACTGGAACAGGAACAAATTCTGAAAATAAAAAGTATTTCCATTACTTAGAATTAATGAGATTTACTCCCTTTAACTGTAACTGGACAGTTTTTGTTTTCTGCAAACAGTGGTAGAGATGGTCATTTATTTACATGGTGTGACTGTACGAAGCATGTTTACACACATATGTGTTCTAAAAAAGATGTTTCCATCTCACTATCTTGAAATTTCTTTGAGTCCTTTCTCCATTAGAAAATAAAATAAATTAAACCCCCCCCACCTATGTAGTGAGAGACCAGCAACAATATTTTGTAGTTTGGGTAAATAATTCTTTCACACTAACTGTGACTGTGGAATGGCTGAAAAATTAAATTTCAAGCTACATATAACTGCTAGGACTAATTGATATGGATTTACATGGAGAACAAAACGGACTGTAGCTGTTCTTATTGCATGCCTCGTTCCTGATCATGCATCAGAAGGACAGCCCTGCAACTTCACATTCCCTCTCTGTATCAAATCTGGTTCACTCTATTCAAAATTGATGGTACTTGCATTCTAAAGCATTACAATAAGAGCTGAGTGCTTTACCAAAATTTTGCTGGCCTCTGCCCATAGATAAATGCTGTTCAGAGGAAGACATCCATACAAATCGAATGTGGAGAATAATAAATTAAAAGCAGGAATAAAAAAGGTTAATTCCTCACTTAAGTTAATTGACTTAATTTCTCCAACTCTGTGTAAAATATTACCTAAGACCAAAAGTAACATCTGTAGCCTATCCCTTAACTGCTTTGTTCCTAGTGCATCTTGCACCTGCTTGGTTTAAATGAAACAAAATGTTATCTGTTCTCTGTGAAAACATTAGGGGTGTAAATAAAACTGTTTTATTCAATTATTTTGTTTGCTCCATTCCCCCTCCACCACCTTGGGATAGGCAGGCATGAAAATTAGATGTGAAGTAGGGCCCTAAAGTTAAGAGCTTTGAATTTTCAGTTTCAGCTCAAAATATTTTAGATCAAGTCTATTCTTGCCTGTCATTCTTATTGCAAACTATTTCAACGAGAGTAACCAATTTTCTGAAAATGCCCTGGGAAATGCCTCCCAGTTTTTCAGGTAGACTTTATTACAATAATAACCAAAAGAAAAGGTTTTTTTCCTGGTGTGAGGGGGGAATATGAAAAGTGCTTGCCCATGACAGGAATCTTCAGCATGATGACATCACTTGCAATTCTTCAGTTAAGATTTCACTTCTCTGAATGAATACAATGAAACAGCTCTGATTGCTTTCTTTCAAACACACAAATAGCACGAGTACATCTATTTTGCCTGATCACTGACAGCTCATCAAAAAAAAAATGCACATTGCACAACCTTTATCCAAATGAAGTGAAATATTTCATCTAAAGAGAAAGAGCTTCCCTGACCTTGTCCCTTGCAACTTTACTTGTTATTTTTATCCACTCAATTTTAAAAGGATAGAAAGAAAATTGTCTAAGTTCAGCACAAACAACAGGGAAAATCAGAGGGAAGAAGGACATCAAAACCCAACATCCTGTCTAGGAGAGTGGAAAGTGTCTCCAGTCCCCAAAATACAGTCTGTTAACCCCCAAACAGGGCTAACAATCAAGAGGCTACAGAGTCATTTGAAAGACGATAAGACATTGAGTACTTCCTTGGGATCATTTTATGCCCTTTGAAGTGGGGTTAGAAGTGCAACGATGGAAAAAGAGGAGGGATCAATGYGTGGCAATGGTTCTGTTGCGCACTTCAGAGTTTGTTGCTATTGGACTCACGGCAGTGAAGCCTGTTGCAAATTGGCTGATTGTGATAGGATGCCAATGTGATGCAACACAAGATGCTGAAGTTATAAACAACAAGCACGTAACTGCAAGGTTGTTGCTAAGAAAGCATTTACCCCGCTATGCTATTATCGTTATTGTTTAACACATTTGTACTTGGATTTTMTTCAAAGCCTAATAAAAATTATAACTGGAAAAGAAGGATACATCTGCCTTCATGTGTAATCCTCTGATGGGAAATTGTATCTGGCCTCTCTTCTGCATAAAACATTAATATCACATATTGTCTCTGGGTTACAAAGCTAGTTTATTTGTGGCACTAAGTTTYGATATTGTGCAGCAGGGAGAAAATTAGGAAATCTCATTCAGGTTTYATAAATTGAGGAGAAATAATGTCTTTCTGCTTTCTTTTAAAATAGATTGCCTTGAGTTTTTAGAAATCTTCCCCAATAGAAGCCAAATTATCTAATATTTTTCATCACTGCAAATCTGTTGACTTTAAGGGAATTGTTCTGGGTGTACATGTAAATAAGTGAGATCAGAATCAGGTCCACTAATTATCCTTTGAGCTATTGTTGTTTCAAAATAATATGCCCTTTGGGAATTAACCTAAGACAAAATAATTATCTCTGTGTGAGACTTCCCCTTCCCCAAAGCTTGCACCTGGGACAGGAATACAGGAGTAGGGGATAAGGAGGGAAGGTGGTGTTTCACATCTCTGTGCTCCTTGCATTTTTTTTTTTTTTGCAGCTGAAGAAATGACAAAGGAACTCTAGAAGCTCAAACAAGCATGAACAGCCTCCAGGAAACTCTCCTTAATTCTCTTTTTTCCTATGGCTCACTTTCTTCTTAGCATAACTTTAAATATATACATAGTCAAGCATCAAGCTGTTGCAGTAACAGAGGCAATAAAGATACTGAATGAATTCAGAGTGGATACTTACAAAATGAACTGGAAAATATAAACTTCACTCATCAGTTTCCATTGTCACCTGAAATTGCAGATTCTTCATATTTTGGACTGATTTCTTTGTAGTGAACTGATCTGTATGATGGATATAAGAAAAAATCTGCAGAACATTTCAATTGATCTTCAAAAGATTAGAACCTTATTATGCAAATGTGATAGGGACAGAATTTTAAGAGGATAAAGCAATAAGGGTCTACAGAATTGAAACGGGTTTCTGCAGAAGTCATTCTGAAAACAGACAGAGTATAAAATAATGATCTATAGCTACTGGGTTTCATTAGCCTTTTATAGGACTTTTCCATTACGGCAATCACGCTC
Organism: Phoebastria nigripes; assembly: GCA_035582835.1. Lineage (NCBI taxonomy): Eukaryota > Metazoa > Chordata > Aves > Procellariiformes > Diomedeidae > Phoebastria > Phoebastria nigripes. The sequence continues at coordinate 327,083 of JAYKAV010000988.1, read as the reverse complement.
TAGGACAGAGTACAACATAAAAGGCAATCTGCATTATCTCTTGTCAGTGTCAGATTTTCAAACCAGAGTGACTGAATTGGCTCTCCTTTTTCTTTCTGTGTGTAGCAACAAGAGAGGGAAAAAAGAAAACAATGTGTTGTCACCCAGCGCTCCATAGCCAACATTGCTGACTCATTTGCAAGTAATAACTGATCATATCCTGAGTCACAGCCGGACCAGCACTACCTCTCCAGCCAGCCTTCACAACTCAGCAGTAGAGAGGACAGAAGAGTCAAAATAAGGTAACAGTCAACCAACCAGATAAAACATTAATATAAAAAAAAGAAGGGCATGTATCTAAAAATAAGGATGGAGTAGTGGGAGAAACACATAGCTTCCGTAAAACTACCCAAACTATCTAGTTTGTTAATCTAGAATGCATTCTACCATATCCCTGGCAGCCACAGTTACAGATATGCTGTGGTTACGTTAGCAATATATCTCAGTGTAACCAAGGGTGAACTGACCTGGCTGAGAGAAAGCTGCTTCCACCAGATTCTCGAAGGAGAATCGCAGTCACCCCATGGGAGCAAGCAGTGCTTGAGCGTGAACTCTTGGTTCAGTTGGCAACAATGGTAAAAGGGAACAGTGAGGCCAGTGTTTGACCTGACGGGCTAAAGTTTGTTAATGTTAATTGGAGTTTTTCATCCAGCTTCGGACACCAGCTCAGCATCTAATTTTAAAAGAATCAAGTCTTGTGGGCAGACCTCAGTGCATAAAACTGATTATCCAGCAGTAGTCTTTCCCACCTTCTAGGAAACAGAAATAATTATATTTCCAGCTAATCACTGATAAATAAGAGATGATGAGAACATTTCAATATATTAGAATACATTTTTCTTTTTGTTTTTTCTTTTTCTATTTACCAACTACAAGCCAGCTAACTACAATTTAAAAACTATGAGCTGAGCTGAAGGAAGTCTATTTGAATTCAGAAAAGCAAAGCATCAGAAACTTTCACTAGCACAGAGAGTTTCTCTATTGCAGAGACACCAAACATGACAAAGATATTGAAATTATTGATAATGCAGCAAATTAGTTATGTCTGGCTAGTCATGTTTTCAGAAACACTAGTATTAAAAGAGCAGGGAATTATGTTTATGATACATCAGTATGGTTTCTGATGCTAAGAAACAAATATGACATTTTCATGATCCATTCCACATGATGGACCTATCCATACTAGTAAATTAAAAAGTGCCAGGGCACTGGAACAGGAGCTAAAAGCCAATTGTCTATATTATTAAGCTGTTGAATGGTCCTTGGCCTACTTTTTGCCTGAACCAACTGGTGCTCTCCCTAAAAATTCCCAGAGAAGGTTTGGAAGTTGTCATACATATTGATTTACAATGAATTCTGATCCCACATATCCTTCTGTGTGGCAGGAAAGGGGATATAAAGCACATCTCAGGGCACAGTCATACTGGACAACCAATTGCAGGTTGAGTTGAAAGAAAGTCAAAAGATGTGCCAGTGTTTCAGCCAGGCAGGCAACGTCTTCAGCTTCAGCCAGTGACAATAAGAAACACTGATACTTAACAATCATGTCCTGCTTTACCTTAAATTTTTTTTGGTCTGCTATGAATTAGGAGTATCTGATAGTAATTATTAAGGTTTTAAAAAACTAGGCTTTCTTAGGTACACAAGTCCCAGAAAACTACCCAGTCTGTCTTCAATATAATTTGATCATTATCCAGGTTTCCTATACTATAAAGATAATATTTTTATAAATTTCTTCAGGGTCGTATTGCTGACATAACTTATTAGTTTGACAGATTGTTTTATAAAATAAAGTGGATCTAATCTGCCTAGAACTCTTAGCGTTTTTTGTATCTGACAATGGGAAGCATTTGTCACTAACCTGACCCTTTTGCAGAGCAGGAGAAGCTGAGGCCCGGAGGGGTTAGACAGCAGTTCAGCAGCAGAGCCCGGAATAGACTGGAGGGCTGTATTTCCAGTAGTAAATAAAAAAGCCTAAGGACTCCTCTCTGGCATTGAGGCCAGCTGGCATGGCTCGTACAATCTCAGCTTTTATACCCTACAGACCAGCCATATTCACACTGTCTGTTGAGAATGGTCACTGCACTGTGCTAAATCCTTAGTTGTGTCCAGGCATTGCTTGGGAGGGTACTAGCTGGCTAAAGCRTGCCATGGGCCATGCTGGCGACAGCAATCCATTGACTGTGGGACAGTAATCAGATCCATGCCTTGGAGCATTTTAGTTTACTATCAGAGGCAGAGACTGGTTGTCCGGTCTCCTGCTGCCCATTCTGACTACAAAAAAGCTCAACTTTATCTAAATACTAGAGTGTGCTTGAGTAGGTTCTTGCACAGGACTAAGTATATTATTTCAGGTAGGCCAGAGTTTTTAGGAATGTTAAAATATCTCACCCATGAAAAAAAATTGTTAGAAAATTCCTACCTTCTCTGATATACTAATTCTTCACCAAGGATTTTTTTTCCCAAGAAACTGTAAATATATCTGACCATCAGAAACCATGATATTGGGATAGACAATTATGGAGAGCAGCTGGCAGTTCGTATACCAGCTAATGCAAAGGTTGGGGGGAATGTTTTTTGCATCTAGACTGTCTATGATTTCTTTGCTGACAAATAAAAACTGAAGTTTATCATCTTCAGTGGACAATGCTGTAAAAATGGCTCTGCAATTATTCAGACCATGGTCTCATTTTCATTGACTTAAATCTGATGTTTTCAAATAGCTTATTGTGTGATGCAAACAGCATATACAATTTATGCTAAACAGAGTTGGAAGAAATCTAGTTTTACTGCAAAAAGTGCTTCTTGAAACAGAAATGAACATTTTAAAAGCTGTCACATGTGTACAAAATGATTTATATCCCCAGGTAATGTGGCCTTTGGAAGCACCTTGTATATKTATATTTGGGACATTCAGAGTGTTTTAAACTGGTGTACTTTGAACTGCTTACTCGTTTTTCATTGTTAACAGGAATTATGTGGCTAACTCCCCCCAGTACATACCGCACTAAATAATCGTCTCCAGTCCCTTCAGAGGTGATAAACTATATTTTAATCTTGCATGAACAAAATTTAGTTTTTTCTTTCAAAGAAGCATGTGCACATTGCTTGTAGAAAAAGAAGAGTAAGATGAAAATTAATCCCAAATAATATATTTATATATAACCTTTCCTTGAAATTTTGACCATTAAATTTGGTTTGTTGCTGGAAAACTGGAATGACAACAAAGGTTCTTTGGCAAAGGATCTGAAGTGGGGAACAAGAAAGCTGAGGGTTTTGCAGTCAATACACCATCGGCCTTTTTTATCTGTACCACATTGTCCAATGAAGGAGGGCATTGGTTTCACCTTGATTAAAAGCAGATGCTTAAGGCAGATGTTTGGAGTTCAAAAGAATAGAGCTCACACTTATGAAATGCTTCCCTGTGAGGCACTCAGGGCTATGAAAACAGGTACAGAGTGTCCTCAGGTTCAAATTTCAGATATTCTAGGTAGCAGGGAAAAAAAATATAGCATTCACCCAATACAATACTTCCCTATAGGCAGAAGCAGTTTTCTGGGTTTTGGGACTGTCTGTATGGTACACTCCAATTATATTTGCCCTCTGTTCAGTAACTATTCCGAAAAAGACAAAAGTCTGCTCTGCATTAGTACTGTACCCGGTTGTCCCCATAGCCCTGCGGTGTCCGTGGGAGGAGGTGGGATGGACAGGATGACAGACGCCTGCTGCTGGGCAGGAGATGGAGGAAAGAGCTGGGTGCTGTAACCTCAGGGCATTTGTCCTAGCTGTATTTTTCGTATTTAATGGCATGCACTGATTTTTTTTAAGTAACCACTCATCTATACTAAAAAAGCTCACTATTTTATAGAGGAGTGTATAAGGGAATTAAATTGTTAAAAGAAGGGGAGCAAAGCCTCAGTATCATGATCATGAGGGCACCCACAGCCCTGCTGTCCCTGCCACCCCTTTGGGGCCTCCCCGTCCCTGCCCATGASCCAGGACCCCACTTCAGCTCCCCAGGCCTCCCCTAATCCTGCCCACAGCCCAGGACCCCGTGTCAGCTCCCTGGCACTGTCAGCTCCTGCCCCAGCAATGCTGCAGCAGGGCCAGTCTCCAGCTCCCCACAGCCCTGCCCTGCCCAGCCATGGGCCCTGGCCCATGTCCCATCCTGGCCTGCCCCGCTGCCCCCCAGCTGCCCTGCCTCTGGCTGGGCAGGTGGGACCAGGCCTTGGTGGCCAGGCCCTGCCCTGCTGGCCCTGGGATCCCCTGGCCCCATCTCATGGCCCTGATGAAGCCGCCGGCGCATGCAGCACCCTGACCATCAGTGCAGGAGCACTGACTACATCTCTGGCAGTAAACTAAGTGACTCGGAGGCCACCGGATGGAGTCTGGCCACTTCCATACTATTAAACTCTGTCAGACCTTGGCAGCAGGATGGGCACATACAAAATGCCCCTTGGGGAATGGTCCTTAGCCCACTCTGCCTTCCAGACCTTCTCTGGTAAGGTTGGCCGTGGTCTTCCAGCTGTACAGGCATCACCAGCTTCAAAGATGGGGTCTTTTATCAGGCCTGCTTTTACAAAAGCCTGAAGTTTTAGAGCTGTCATATTTCAGATCTTGTGGGCTTTAAAAGTAAATGACAGTTGCATGCCTGGATAGATTCCCTACTGGAAGAGCACTATGTTTGCTATAAACATGAACATTTGAAATGCTCCAAAGTCTTTGTAAGCAAACTTGTCTGGCATTACTTGACAATGCGTGTGTTTTCCATTTGCAAATAAATTTCTGAGTGTTCCACAGGGGTTATGAAGGATTCAGAGGAACAAATATTTCTTTTCCTACAATATTTTAACCTCATTTTAGGACAAAAAAAAATTGTATAATGTGAGTGACTTTAGTTGTTTCTATAAATATAATTATATTGTACTTTATAAAACCTTTTATCCTTTTTGGGAACAGCATAATCTGTTATGTGTTATATTGAAAACACATGAAGAGGGTCCTCAGTGGACAAGCTGAACCAGAAATGCTTTTTGTTACCCAGCGTAGTTTATATATAAGGAAGAGGAGGAAACCTGAAGGCAAGAGGAAAGGACACAGAGAGCTGCATATTCTCAGTATTTATCCAGCAACAGTGCAGAAGCTCAGAAACCTGCTGTAGGTGTATAATGCTGTACTGGGTTGGACAGTCAGGATTAATTTTAAAAGGGATTCCTGACATTTCAGCTTCATAGTTTTTCTTACTTGCTGTGAGTCTGTAGACCTCTACAAGAATCCTTTACAATTCAGACCTATCTCACTGGATAGTAATTTAGAGAAAATGTACAGAAGGTAGACCAAGGACTACAAATTTAGGGCCACCATCAGCAGGAGTAACAGGAAAGGTAAGACGCCTCTGGATGAGACAGATGGTGCATCAAAAGGTTAGAGAGAAAACCAGGGGAGAATGGAAACCCCGAAGTCAATGGATGTCAGGAATCCAGGTACACCAGAGACAACAGGAAGTTCAAAGAGATTGTGAATAGGTACTGGTCCCAAAAACTGCCATGGATAGGGGTCACTGGAAGGACTCTTCAAGAAATAGGTTGGGGGACAGTTCTGAATGAGAAACAGGTTGGTCAAGTCCAGCTAGAAACAGAGGGAAGTACATCTGTATCCAGGGTCAAAAGAGAGTATTTGATGATACTGGAAAAGAAGGTGAAAAGACCTATATGGCTTAGGTTGATAGTTTCATGGGGGAGTTGTATAAGAGGACAAGAAAGTGATACAAATATTTCATAAGAAATAATTCAGGAAGTCATATGGGCAAAATTTGCACTATCCTATTTCCATCCTGTTCTATGGTTGTGTTCATTATTATCATTTAAAATTTCTACTCCAACAAAGATCCATAGCCCCTACTCCCAAAACATAGAAGTTGCCAGAGTAAACTAATCTACTGTGCTCCTCAAGCAGTTTTCCTATTTTTGAATTTGATTTATTGAATTTGACACAGATGCTAGACCCTGAAGGTCTCACAAAACTGATCTATGTAGGCAGTGGGCAAAAAGCAACAGGCACAGAAACTTATAGGCAATGAACCTGAGCTAGTTTCTGTCTTTATTTTCTTGAATTTATTACCCAATTTAATCCTAAAAGCAGTTTAGTCAGGCGTGCAACATATGTGTACTCAAAGGCTGACAACAGCGATATGTTGATAAGACATTCAACCCAAAATTTCACCACAGCAAGTGTCTGACTCAGGGGGCATGGTACATGAGAACCTGACTGCGATTCAGCTCAGATAAGATGAGAGCAGGAAGACAAGTTGGGAGAAATTGATGACAGAGATGGCAGAAGTAGTCCAGCCCCTCTACTGACAGAGCAAAGCCTTTCATAGCTAAAATTGTTCACAACTTGGAGCAGTACTCAGGTGCTGTCTGATGACAATTCACACCACCAGCTCAACCAGGTATTATCAATGCTGTTGACCGGCAAGCTGACTTTTCTTCTTAGGTACAGAGGTTGCCACTGGTCTTTGAAACCTTGTCACCTCAAGATTAGGTTATTGCAATGTATTTGTTATGAGGCTATGCTATGAAACTCTTTGGGGTTGGTATTTGCATAAAAAGTAATAACTTGTTCACAGGGATAGTGTCTTGCTAGCAGATGTTTTGCAAGTGGCATCTAGACAGATTTTTCAGCCAAATGACATGTTTTCTGCAAGACACTTGTCAGATATCACTCTTACAAGTAATTTATGTCATGATAATTAATAATGATAAGGATACATGGATACAGTTGAAATGAGACATTTTGCCAGTAGCTTCTCTGTGAAAGCAAATTTCCTTCAACTTTATTACCCACAGAAATCCAGTAGAGTAGTTTTTAATTTAAAAAATGGAAACAGCATAGGGATGAGGAACCACAGATTTTTAAAAAAATGTAAGCAAACAGGGAAGGCAGCCAAATGTTTACAGAAGCAAGGAAATATCTTTTGAAGACTATCAGGAGCTCAAACTGAATGTGTAATTGTCGTGGTTTAACCCCAGCTGGCAACTAAGCACCACACAGCCACTCGCTCACTCCCCTCACAGTGGGATGGGAGAAGAGAATCGGAAGGGTAAAAGTGAGAAAACTTGTGGGTTGAGATAAAGACAGTTTTATAGGGAAAGCAAAAGCCGCGCACACAAGCAAACCAAAACAAGGAATTCATTCACTACTTTCCATCGGCAGGCAGGTGTTCAGCCATCTCCAGGAAAGCAGGGCTCCATCACGCGTAATGGTTACTTGGGAAGACAAAACACCATCACTCCGAATATTCGCAGCTTCCTTCTTCTTCCCCCAGCTTTATATGCTGAACATGATGTCATATGGTTATGGGATATCCCTTTGGTCAGTTGGGGTCAGCTGTCCCGGCTGTGTCCCCTCCCAACTTCTTGTGCACCCCCAGCCTACTCGCTGGCGGGGTGGTGCGAGGAGCAGAAAAGGCCTTGACTCTGTGCAAGCACTGCTCAGCAATAATGAAAACATCCCTGTATTATCAACACTGTTTTCAGCACAAATCCAAAACATAGCCCCATAYTAGCTGCTATGAAGAAAATTAACTCTACCCCAGCCAAAACCAGCACAATTATGGATATCAAAAAGGACTTTAAAAGAACAACAAAAAAGAAGACAAATTGGTAAACAGCAGAGAAGGGGTGGCTATGAAAAATTTATTCTTCAAAAAATCAATGTTCTATTAAAACTAAAAGGAAAATAGAAAATATAACCTTTGATGAATTAAATGCAAAACAATTATAATACAGGCCAAAACAGATTCTTAGAATCACCTTGTTAAAGGCATAAAATTATTAATCAAAAGGGATTAATTAGAAAGCAAACATACCAGAAACTAGAAGCCTGACAGAGTCTGCAGGGTTAATAGGTGGTCAAGATGTGAAAGGTTTACTCAGAAAAGGTAAGACCGTAAGAGCAGAGCTAAATTAATTAATTGCATTCCTGCTGACTGTGAGGAACATGAGGAAGCTTCCATCCTGGAACTGTTATTTCTGGGAGATGAGTCAGAAGAGTCATCTCGAGCAGAAGCAGCAGCAGAAGCARCTTAGAAAAATGTTCATTACATGAAGCGAGATGAGTCACAAGGCCAAGATAACAGTTATCCAAGATCTTTAAAAGGACTGAAATATTACATTGCCAAGCTATTAAATGTTGTATACAGTCTATCAATTCAATCACCATCCATATAAAATAGAAAATGGTTCGTTCTTAAACAGGGACTCATATAGATTATAGCCCAGTAACCCTAATTTCTATACTGGCAAAATTGGAAAAATCTGTTATAAAGGTAGACGTAGTAGGCACGTAGCTAAATCACACACCAGGAAAGAGTCAACATGTTACTTGTAATTTGTTGCTTCAAAAGCTGCAAAAGCTGCTTGTGTTCTTTGAGAAAGCAAACTGAGACCAGGTTAATACAGCGGACTTGGGTTTCCAGGAGGCTCTCAGATGATTGCACACCAAAGACCGTTAGAGAAATTAGACTATCACAGTTTAAGAAAAAAGTAAGTCCTCTTACGAATTTAAAAGATAAGCAGAGATAAGATGCTATTTAAAAGATGGGAAGCAAAGAACAAGGAGTAAGCAGACAGATTTTCCCAACTGAAAGAGGTAAAACTGCCAGCTAAAAAGGCAGATAAAATTCAATAAATGTAAACAATGTACATCCTGTATAGTACATGCACTGTAACAGGTTCTCAATTAGATATTACCATTCCCCCCAAAAAAAGAACCCAAGGTCATTTTTTGCTGTGAGTAATTTTCTGGGGAAAAAAAATAAAAATCAATGCCCAACATGAACCAAAAAGACAAATGGAGCATTAGAAACTATTAGGATACATAACAAAACAGGAAACTACACTATGTTATGGCATAAGTCTGGTGGGTCCACTTACTGAGTAAAGTAAGTGGACATGAAGTTTCTGTCTCCGTGTCTTAAAATCTGTAGTAGAAAAAATACAACAGAGATCAACAGGAATAACAATGGTGAAGAATGGTTATCACAGAAGTAGGCTACATAAACTAGGACTTCCCAGTCTGGTAAAAGGAGGGGAGGGATTTGAAAGCAATCTTTGAATTATGAGTTGCATAGAGAAGGTGAGTAGGTAATCATTATTTATTGCTTCTTACAGTGGAAGAACTAAAAGGGATAGAAAGACAACTAAGTAGTTTTTACACAGTCCGTAACTACAGGTTACTGAAGATGCCAAAAAGCATAAGTAAGTTCAAAAAGTGGCTAAAAACTATATAGTTACTCTGTGCCCATCAAGGCTTACTTTACAGAAAAATGCTGTTATGAACTCAGGAAGTCCCTGCACCACAGATTTCCTGAAGCTGGGAAGACATACCGGGAGAAGTTCCATGCAATGCTTCTCCTGCCTCTTGTACACTTTCTTCCAGCATTTAGCACTGATCTTTGTCAGAGACGCAGTAGTGGGCTCCTTGCACCAAACCCCAAATTAAATATGTTCTTATGTACACTAGTGGGACAGTTTTCTCACCTTGATTGGCTGATAGTTCATTTACATGGATTGTAATTTCCACACTAATGACAGAAGAATTAAGAGAAAGGCTTGTTTCTAGTTTCAGAAACATTAATTTTAAAAATGGAAACTGTCCTTTGATCTTAACACATTGCTAGGCTTTATACTGTAAATCACCCTCAAATAGTTCTTTTTATTTCTCTATACTTTCCTCACCTCTTCTTCAAATAAAAGTAAGTAAAAGATCCTCTAAGCTAACCATTTGCTCAGCTAACATTGTTAGGAGGGTTTTTCTGACATTTCTGCAGCAACAGTCAGAACTATATAAAAGCCATAGAGTTGACAGGAGGGATCTAAGATGTGAGCAGAAGGTGTAAATTAAACGAGCTAGCAAATATGAAGTAGGATCAATAAAAGGATCTCACAGAATATCATATTTTGTGGCCATGGCTTTTTACTTTTGGAGGTAAAGGTAAGTAAAGTAAAAGCAAGTAATGTTGAGATCTCTGGTCCTGAACTCATCCTGCCGTTACTGAACACAGGAAAATAGTGACAGCTCAGTGAAAATCACAGCTCCCACTCCACAGTCTGAATTTTTGTGATGTGACACCAAGAGGCAAAGCCTGTTGGAAAAGGTTATAAGAATGTCACTAAGCAATCTTTGTACCCTCTAATCCTAAGATATTACAGCAAAAAAGCAGTCTGTGATCTAAAATGGTGCAGCCAAAAAATGGTCCAACACACCAGCTCCTTCACCTGAAATTGCCTCAAGTACTTAAGTTACCAAGACTATTCTCATACCATCAGTATGACTATAAACTAAACCAGTGAGAAAGTCTGGTGAGAAAGTCTGTCCAGAACAGCAAAAGAGAAGAGTTAAAGTGTGAAAAATGCTTTTGCCATCAACAGATACTCGGGGAATTGTGAGAATAAGCATCAGGATTTCCTCAAATGTCACCTGTGAAATATTGTCATTTATCTAGGGCTGTGCACATATAAGGTAATTCCAGGTGTACTTTTTAAGGCAAGATTTCTCTGAAAGTAAAAGGCACCAGAATGGCAGGATTACAAAAGATGATCTGCATATTTTTGCATTTTATCAACTGTATGGAGAAAATAGCCGCACCTGGCATGATGAAATCTTTTTATTTTATCATTACTGAAAGATGAGCTTGCAAATTGTGGGTTAAAGCTGTGAGCAACTGGACCATGCCTTAATTTATTGCTTTTAATTTCCTGTGGGGTAAGTTCATTACCAGGTGCCTGTGGATAAGTTTGTTATTTAACACTTCATCTAGCACCCTCCATGAGGCTTTGTGAAGCCGCAGACCTGAGATCATACTGTCTGCGGGCTTTGCCTTGTTCACAGTGGGAGCAAGCACCATCCTCATGACAGCAACTCTGGCTTCTCTAGTGTGTGTTAATTACATTTCCTCTTGATCATTGGGTGGGAAGAATCTGTGTGCTTGTACATTTTATTACTTGGTCTGGCCTATCAGCACATTCTTGATGAATTAAGCCTTTGGCTATGACAGAAAGAAAAGGCTAAAGAAAGCATGAGCTATGAAAAGCAAACAAATTCATTTCTTTGCAGCTTCATGTAGACTATGAGTTTGGAGACAGTGAACACTGCCTTACAGTCTCCCCTAAATTACCACAGCTTTTTTCACATCCACAYGTGAGACTGGTGCCATGGGCCTCCAGGTCTTCTGAATGTTTACTTGGGGACTGAACCTGTTTGTTTTGACCACTATCGCCATTTGACACATAGACCTCAGTCCGAGATAAGATGTCAGTTTCTAAAGATGATACAGAGATGACATTCTTCATTAATGTTTTATTTTCTGAGAGAAAAGATGGGATGCTTTGTTTTCCTAATAACAGCAGCTTTTGCCAGTTAATAGCAACAAAAATGTATTTACAGCTAATACCCTTTGTTTACTGTCCTTCAAGCTGATTCCACGGCTGTTCTTGATAGGCTTTTTGACTTCTCCTGACCCTTGATTGAGTTTTCATKCTTATTTTGTCCAACTTCATTCCTTTGTCCTTGGCTCTACCAAGTCACCTAAAGCTCTCTGGCAGGGAGGCAGGCTAGTTCTGCATGATTTACATTCTATTTTGGAAACTGGGGTCAGCTATTTGGAGGAAAGAAGGTCATCAATTGGATAGAACAGGCCATTCGACCTGAGTGGGAAGTGATGCAGCCAAGGATAGATGAGTTTTATACTATTTTGGGCAATACAAATTTCACTCCCTTTTTGTATAGACCCATACATATCTGAGCTTAAGCAGGAACTATTGTAGGATAGGCTTGTTGTTTGTGGGTAATCTTATTATTACAATTTAAGCTTACATTACATCTGTTCAGCAAGGGGACGAAAAACACAGGAACTGCCAGAGCAAATGAGATCGTGATCCTTCCAGTTGACTCTTCTTCCCCTGAGAACAACTGCTTTACAAATCTAGTAAGTAGCAAAGGTTGATATACAGGAGTGTAGTAGAAATCTTGCTTACTCTGTCAGTCAATCTGGAGGAGTGCATTTTTCATCTTCCACTGCAATGGTGTTGACTACTTAACCTACCACTTTCAAGAATGATTTAGAATAATAATTGTAACAATCAAAAAAACCCAGAAATCTCCATGCTGCTCTTCTGAATGAGACTTATGTTCAGAGGACATGTAACAAAATAACTGCTAGCAGTTCATCACAAGCCACAGCACTCTGGCAAATAGGGAGAAATTCAGGTGCCTGAACACATGCATCTAGTGACATTTTTTTGATGCCTTATATTATTTGGCACAGGTATGACACATGATCTTATGGGAGATCTTTTTGTATCTTTTTGGAACAGCTGTTGGAGATTAAGCAGGACATCCTCGGGCACTAAAAGGTCATTTGTCATCTACAGTTAGGTAGCTGTATGTCTCTCTTGCTGTCAGAGGCACATTATTATGTTAGATGAGTTAGTATCCCTGTTCTTATACTAAATGTCATCTGGGGCAGGCATCAAAGATACCACACCTCGCTCCAGTGTAAATCTGTTCTTGTTATAAATTCGCCATAGGTTTGGCACTGCAAGGGCATTCAGTCCCCTCTCTGGCACAGCACTTAAGCACTTTCTTAATCATAAACACAGAAGGTCACAAACCTGTAAGTCTCAGCCCTATAGACTGATAATTAAACTTGATTTTAAGTATCTGCTTAAGTGCTCTGCTGAATTATTATCAGAATGTCCTTCATTTCACACGTTCAAGTCCACTATCTATCTGTAAAAATTGATCTTTTTAAAATGATAAAAAGACACATCCTTCCTACATTTCAATTTTCTACATGAGTCTTCAGAGATCATAACTTAGTTATAAGAAAATATTCTAAGAGAAGATTATAGTCAATGGAAATTTTAGTGCTGAGAGCATTAAACATTTGTGTTTTCAATGGAAAAACAGTGAGACTCAGCAGTTGTGCCTTGATCTTGAGTTTTGAGGTCAACTCTGGTAATGAATAATCTTTTAGTGGTCTTTAGATCAAATCAAGGTCAGTTTAACATTCTTGTCAAATTGAACATCACAAAAACAAAACTTTTAGAGGGAAGGGTGTAAATCCACAAAGAATGAAACCAAGGAAAATGTTTGCAATAACCTTTGCAGGAGTGAAACTGCCCAGCATTGGGAACAGTTCTGCATGTTCTGCTATCATCACAGCAAGTCAGCAGAATAATAAATGGCTGTTAATACTAAAGCACTGATTTTCATATACTTATTGTATAGAGTGGTAGATTTGCATGTTTTTAGAGGTTCAGACTATTTTACTTGAAAGCAGGCTAAATTAATATTTTGAAGTTGAGCAAACTCCTTTTTGATTGTTCTAATGGAATTTATCTTTGAGAATACCCCTTAACTAAGCATCTGACGGTTTTCTCATTGTAAAGGTAATATTCCCATTATCAAATGAACATACACTTGAGTCCCTACTAAAGAACAAACAAGGAGGAGTTTTGGAAGGTGTGAAAACTAAGTGGCTAATGGACTCCACTGGGCAAAGGGACAGGTCTTCCTGAGAGGACTGTTTATCATTTGGCTGTGGATTAAACAGATGCCCCAGGAAGTGTTTTTGCAATTAAGTTCATGTTACTCCATCRTATTTATATTTCAGGATAACGGCTGTCCACATTTGAATTCATGGAAATTAACATGTTCTGACCTTACTGTCTTGAGAATAAAGTCACTTTCAGCAGGTATATAATAAAACAAAACAATGTTCTTTTTTCCATCTTTATTTAAATAAACCTTGTCAGAAAAGGATTGATAACAAATAACCTATCTATGAATGTTTAAAAGTTAATGGACAGCAAATTTAAGAGTCCCTCTGTAATACTACTAATGTGACTGAGAATGTAAGAGCAAAATGTTAATTTTAAAGCCATGGAGCCAATGTACATATGTAGTGATTTATATGACTTAATTATATCCATATCTATATCAGAAATATTTCTGTATCAGAAATAGTGTGGCCAGCAGGACTAGGGAAGTGATTGTCCCCCTGTACTTGGCACTGGTGAGGCCCCACCTCGAATACTGTGTTCAGTTTTGGGCCCCTCACTACAAGAAGGACATTGAGGTGCTGGAGCGTGTCCAGAGGAGGGCAACGAAGCTGGTGAAGGGTCTGGAGAGCAAGTCTTAYGAGGAGCAGCTGAGGGAACTGGGACTGTTTAGTCTGGAGAAGAGGAGGCTCAGGGGAGACCTTATTGCCCTCTACAACTACCTGAAAGGAGGTTGCAGCAAGGTGGGTGTTGGTCTCTTCTGCCAAGCAACTAGCGATAGGACGAGAGGAAATGGCTTCAAGTTGCGCCAGGGGAGGTTTAGATTGGACATTAGGAAAAATTTCTTTACTGAAAGAGTGGTTAAGCATTGGAACAGGCTGCCCAGGGAAGTGGTGGAGTCACCATCCCTGGAAGTATTTAAAAGACGTGTAGATGAGGCGCTTAGGGACATGGTTTAGTGGGCATGGTAGTGTTGGGTTGATGGTTGGACTTGATGATCTTAGAGGTCTTTTCCAACCTTAATGATTCTATGATTCTATGATWCTATGTATAGGAGGAACAATCTACAACACATGTAGATACACAACCCATGATTTCATGTTTATGTGTTTAAATACATAGTCACAGTATTGAACCTAGTTTTTCCACTTGCCAAACTCCAAAAATACAGAACAAAGCAAACTATGGTGTTTGATTGCATATATCAATAATCATTCTATATGTCATAAGATATCCAAACACTTCATTATTTAAAATCTAAATATCTGTAGTGGCTGGAAATGCATTCATTCTTACTGAGAGCTAAACCCCTACAATTTCAAAAATCAAGCAATTTCTAAGTAATTTGAGTACCTCACWAAGCATTTAAAACATATCTTAGCACCATATTTTCACTCTGGAATAATTAAAAGCAGTCAAATTGGTGTTTACCAAATTTATGCAACAAAAACGTATCTCTTTACATAAGCAGAATTATGTCAAATATCAAACTCAGGAATAACTTTTGGGGGCAGAAATAGCTTAAGTGCAACAAGAATGAGAGGGTCAGACCACAGTCCCAGCTTTACGTTAAAACAAGCAGACAAAAGATGCAACTGAACAAGTTTGAGGATCATGGGTGTAGCATGAAATGCAATGGATATAAATTTATTGATTATTCCAGAAACTTTGAAGAAGAGATTATTTCCCATGTATTAGATTCCTTTACCAAATGGATGATACACTTCTAAAATTTTACCTAAGGTCCCAAGTCTCATCCTTTCAAACCATTTTTCACATCTTCTGTGACCCTGATATCATGGTAGGACCAGGTAGTATCCTGAATACAGTAGGTAGAAGGAAGTGTGCTGTTCATGGAAGAAAAATCCTGTGTTCAGCTCTGCAAATGATTAAAATTTGAGCTCAACAAGGATTTTTGCATGATGATAAAGACTTGTCCATGAACACGGAATTGTTGGATGAGAGCCCGTGTTCTTAGTTCTTGACATTAAGATTTCACAATGACTTTGAGACGTATACAAGGTTATTAGCACAGTTTGTGTTTGGTTTTAGTATTTTTTTCTCTAATGATTCTTCATTGGCTCTGCAAAACTTAAAGGAAACTCTTCTAGATTATTATTTACAGCCTGATGAAATTCTGAATATTATTTCTGTCTCTGAAATGTTAACACTGCCAATGGCAAGCTGGTAATTATATTTATTACTTTACATATCAAAATACGATTATCTGTTCTTATCTTTGAACTGTGAGAGGTCTCTCCTCCCTCTTTGTCCTTGTTATGTTCTTGGCAAAAAACCACCCCCAAAACTCCAAATCTTTTAGAACTTTTTAAACTCTCATACCACTTGCTGGTTACATTATTTCAGCTTAAACTTTAAAGCACTTTTTATTTAAAAAAAAAAAAAAAAAAAATTGAGGCATTCTGTTTACCTTAAACACAGCTGGCAAATTCTTCCCTTTCTACCTTGTTTAACCCCAACTAACTGGCACTGTGGAATATGGCTGCCCCATAAAGAAATGTTTATTGAAGTCAGATTACATCCAGCACAAGTCCTTAACCAAAGCAAAAGAAAAACTACACAGAATGATATGGCATCTTTGACTGGCAAAAACTTTATCTGCATTCTATTTAAAAAATTTTGGTTAAGATTTTCCCACTGGGGAGCTCAAAAGTGATGGGATCAAAGTCATGAACCTAACTGAGAAAACAGAATCCAACATAAGAGCCTCAGAAAGACTAATTAAAACTTCCATGCTCTCTTATAGTGAGCAGGGACATGACGTAAATGCTGCTAAACCCTGCAGGATTTTTTTCTGTGACATGAATGCTGGGTAGATCACATGCCTAACTCTGTAGACCTCATATAATTTTGCAGGCACCAGTTCTGCACTATGTGTCCAAATAATTATGATAAGCTATCAGATATGGATTGTTCCATCCTTACACTTGCAAAAGCCTAACAGGAATTTGAATTATTGTGTGTGTTTCTGGTGCTTCATATTTCCTACACACTCAAATAAAGATGGTACTTTAAAACCTTGGTTTTAATGATTGTTTTCAGGAGTCTAAAACTAGACACCCATGAAGTTTTCATAGCAGGAACAYGCAAACAAGAATCACAAACAATTGTATTGCCATAAAAATGTCCTTGCACCCAAAACCCCTCCAAAGCCCAATTTAAGGCTCAGAACCTGTTCTGAAATACAYGAACCACAATTTGTATTGGTTTTTCATGAAACTGCATGCATATCTGCAAGGGCAGAAGCTGGGTTGTTTTAACATAGAAAACAGGAAAAGATGATCTAGAACAACGTTAAGTTGTGCCTAAGATAGACATAATAAACATTTTTGGTCCATGTCTGACCCACTAAAAGTATCTACTTATGTTTAGAGACTCAGTTTTCAAATGGCAGGCCAGGTGAACTTCTGGAGCATGGTA
The DNA here is from genome assembly GCA_035582835.1 of Phoebastria nigripes. Classification (NCBI taxonomy): domain Eukaryota; kingdom Metazoa; phylum Chordata; class Aves; order Procellariiformes; family Diomedeidae; genus Phoebastria; species Phoebastria nigripes. Next base: position 310,038 of record JAYKAV010000988.1, on the reverse strand, counting down.
AATCTTCCAACGTCCCAAAATTTTCATATGTTACCTTTATATGTAATGTAAGTTTGTGTGTGAGTGTGTGTGTGTGTGCGCACATGCATGGGAATTAGAATTTATCCTGCTGGTTGCATGGGCAAAGAATTGTTTTTGAACTTCTCAGAGGTGTTGCTTTGTAAATGGTTAGTCACAATAAGATGTTAGGGGGATGTGAGAAAAGTATTTTTTAAGGCAAATATAGTATTTTTTCACCTTGGCATCAGCAAAAGTTGGATTTTGCTCACAGTTTATTTTTTGGGTGGTTTAAGAGGATGTTTTTTCACTGAAAGGTCTTTCTGCTAAGTAGATATGAGAAAAATGTAAGCTCTGCTGTTCAAGAGGGCAGCGATCGATTTGCAGAGAGCAGAACAATGGCTTTTGCCAGCTATGTGCTTGGGCGTCCACAGGAGGAGCCTAAGAACACCCGGGAGATAAAGTGAAGTGGGCAGGACACAGTGTGCTTTTTTTCCAACCAATTCTTTGTACTACTAAATTTGGGCAGTTGTCTAAGGGAATAAAGTATAAAGGGCTGAAAGATTTATATAAGACTTCCTGAGCATTCAGAGGACTGGCACATCTACTTAATGTGAACAAAGGCAGTAATGTGAACCCTGCTCTCTTCATTCCCTGCTCTCATGTTATTGGATTCTTAAATTATATTTTCATTAAAGGTATGTGTATATCATTAAGAACTGAGCCTTAAGCAAATCCAGCAATGGGCTAAACTGAAAATCAACAGTTTCCAGAAATATCCCATGGAAAGTATAACACTCTACAAAGTAAAATCTACAGTCAAGGAGACGGGAGGGGAGATTTTCTTGGAGGTCTTCCTTGAAGAATTAGGACTGTGTTGAGAGCATGGGCCCTAAGTCATCTGATACCTCTCATGCCATAATCTGCCAGTGAAAACAATCTCAGGACCACATGATAGGATTTAGTATGGATAAAATCTCAAATCTATTGAAAAACCTTGAGTAAGTTCCTAGAAACAGGTCGGTATCATTAGGAGGGTTTGAACTTTTAAGAAAGTTTGGGTACAAGAGACTAAGACTCCTGTCACACTTGGAATCTGCAAGTGATTAACTATCCAAGACCTGTGAATAAAAGAATGAACATTTATTTTTACATTTTATTTTTAATTTAGTTGTTTTGTTTTAGAAAAAGCAGCATTAGAAATATCCTGAAACAAAATCAGTTAATAATGGAGAAACTGTTGTCCTCTGCTGCTTACAGAGTAAAAGGGAGGATGATGAATGAAGCCTGCAGAATTAGGTAACAGTAGAAAGACAAAATGAAATGGAGGACCCTGGAGTCAGAGAGGAATTGTTAAGGCCAGGAAAATGGGACTGAAAAGAAGACACGATAAATAGCTGGTCTTTTGTCAATTGAGCTAAAGGTGGCCAGAAATTTTCTGACAAAATATCTTGTCAAGATGAATGTAATTTTCTGTGGAGACACACATATAGTTTTGACAAGGATGGGGTTTCTGTTCAGAGAGAGATGCCTGAGAAGATCTAATACACAGCTATTAAGATGTTCACTAAGACATAGCAAACAGCAGTCAAGGTTTTTGTTGTGGTGGATTTGGAGCAAGGATTTGACTCTCAGTCACTCATACTGAATGTTCCCTGGTGGCTGTGATGGGTGGGGTCTTTCATTAACCCCCTGCTGTGACTGTTCTGCTTTCCAGACTGGAACAGGGGCTTGAGCTTTGGTCTTTCACACCCTAATGAAGGCTAACATCTTGTTGCTGGGGCTTTTACACCTTGATTAAGCAAATATCTACTGGATGAGTGAGCGAGTGAGCAAGCAACTCTGACTCTGTGACTTGCTAATAGAATTTTTTTATTTATTAATTTTATTTGTTATTTATTTTTTATAATGAATGATCAATTGTATATACAGATTGGGAGAAATCAGAGAGACATTACAGTCATCTCCTCTCCCCTCCTCTGAAATACCTGCCTGAGATATTGGTACTCCAGGTCTTTTGCTGAACCAGGCTGAATGAAGTGTTGGTCCCTGGTATTTCAGTTAAGTGCCCTAAGGATATTTAGGTTAGGACAGTTGGGCATTATTTAATGAACAAAAAAATTGGAAGATCTTGGGCTTGTCCTGACAAAGAATGTGAAAATTTTTTTAACTCTTGAGAATTTCCATAGGACAGGTAAACTAGTTCTTTGCTCAAGTCCATTCAATCCCATGGTTTGATCTATGCATTCAAATAACGAATTGCATGAATTGCATGAGCAATGAACATAAGAGTCAATTGAAAACGGAGGATGCAAAAAATGCTCTGTAGGGAAATACTTTGGCATTTGCCACATGCTTAAGCAAATCAGGCATCTGTACATATAATAAGTTGCATGTGCACTCAAAATTCCAGTGTGCTCTACTTTGAAAATCTGTTCTTAAACATGTTTTTAAGAAACATATTCGAAGGTTGATATTCTGGTTGAAAAGGGTTTCTCAAGCATTTCTTAAGACTCACTTGAAATAACCAAGTCTGTGAAATGAAGCTGGCAGTATCACAAGTTTGGACTTTTCTGTATGAAATCACTTCCTTTGTCTGCTTAGACAAGCAGTGAAAGGTAAACCATTAACCCATTTAGCAATAGTAACTTGCTTAACTTGATACCCATCAGCCTTTTTTCACCTTGAAGAGAAAGCTAATTGGCTGGACAAGATATTTTATTGGCTTCCCCTGTATCCAAGCCTTTCTTCCAGCCTGCAGATAACCTTCTATGCCAAAAAGACAATTTCCCCTCATTTTTCCAGTAGGGAAGGACCGAGTATGAAGGCCATGATATGGGCATCATTGAAACCAAGTTTTAGAGCTGACAGGGAACTCTTCTATTGTCATTAGTAGCATACATGGGGGAGGGTGGGCTAGCAGATTATTTTGTCTTCTCCCAGAAGCATGTGAACGCAGCTGTTAAATTCATTTTGTCACATTTTAGCAGATGCTTAGTGCAGAAAAGAATTTGGCAGTAGGTACCACTCCACAATCAACTGGAACTGGAAGCTGAGCTATGAAAAAGTAGCTCCAAAAGTAGTTCTTAGTGTTTGATTGCAGGAAAGAGGTACACCCTTCTTCCTTACATTTTTACCTCTCCCACTCTCTTTAACCTTCCTGGCAAGAGGCAACGAGGTCTCATATTAATGGCACAGAGCTGGGTGATAACATCATCCAATGGGTGCTATGAATTAGAGCAGATGAATGATTTAGTTGAGAAGGATTATTGCTGAACATTTCCAAATATGTTTGGTCCTTCAGAACTGCATTGGGAAAGAACTTCTGCTCCAAATATACCTTACCATTGTAAGCTTCAGCTGTTTAAACACAGATGCATCTCCCTTGTTTCTACTTTGGCTTAACAAATAAAAGAAAAGAAGAAGAATTTTTGTCACACGGAAAATTCTGTTCTGTTGTCACCATGCATCTCAACAATCATAGAATCATAAATCATAGAATCATAGAATCCTTTAGGTTGGAAAAGACCTTTAACATCATCAAGTCTAACCGTTAACCTAGCACATCAACCAAGTCCACCACTAAACCATGTCCCTAAGCACCACATCTACACATCTTTTAAATACCTCCAGGGATGGTGACTCCACCACTTCCCTGGGCAGCCTGTTCCAATGCTTGATAACCCTTTCGGTGAAGAAATTTTTCCTAATATCCAATCTAAACCTCCCTGGCACAACTTGAGGTCATTTTCTCTTATCCTGTTGCTTGTTACTTGGGAGAAGAGACGGACACTCACTTGGCTACAACCTCCTTTCAGGTAGTTGTAGAGAGCAATAAGGTCTCCCCTCAGCCTCCTTTTCTCCAGGCTAAACAAACCCAGTTCCCTCAGATGCTCCTCATAGGACTCGTGCTCTAGACCCTTCACCAGCTTCGTTGCCCTCCTCTGGACACGCTCCAGCACCTCAATGTCCTTCTTGTAGTGAGGGGCCCAAAACTGAACACAGTATTCAAGGTGCGGCCTCACCAGTGCCGAGTACAGGGGSACGATCACTTCCCTAGTCCTGCTGGCCACACTATTTCTGAKACAGGCCAGGATGCTGTTGGCCTTCTTGGCCACCTGGGCACACTGCTCGCTCATATTCAGCCGGCTGTCGACCAACACCCCCAGGTCCTTTTCCGACAGGCAGCTTTCCAGCCACTCTTCCCCAAGGCCGTAGCGTTGCATCGGGTTGTTGTGACCCAAGTGCAGGACATGGCACTTAGCCTTGTTGAACCTCATACAATTGGCCTCAGCCCATCGATCCAGCCTGTCCAGGTCCTCTGCAGAGCCTTCCTACCCTCGAGCAGGTCAACACTCCCACCCAGCTTGGTGTCATCTGCAAACTTACTGGGGGTGCACTCGATCCCCTTGTCCAGATCGTTAATAAAGATATTAAACAGAACTGGCCCCAATACTGAGCCCTGGGGAACACCACTTGTGACTGGCTGCCAACTGGATTTAAATCCATTTACCACAACTCTTTGGGCCCAGCCATCCAGCCAGTTTTTTACCCAGTGAAGAGTACACCCATCCAAACCATGAGCAGCCAGTTTCTCCAGGAGAATGATGTGGGAAATGGTGTCAAAGGCTTGCATTGCATACCTGACTGCTAAGGAAAGCTCTGACAGATGTCACTGATATGCTACAAGAAGTTTCTATACACAGCACTACTGTCAGGTTGATTTGACTTTCAGACAGGTCTCTGAAATCCCAGCAGGCCAGAGTCTTAGTGGGAGAAAATCGGGACAGAATTAGTCAACTTTATGTTAGCTGAAGTATTGATCAGAAGATACTAGAGTATATTCCTGACTTGTACCTCTTGATAGAGGAGTCAGGCCCTATAAATAGCAAAGCTGGTTCTAGAGACAGGCTTTCATTTTCTTCTTTATATCATTATACTTTTTAACATTGCATAACTTATAAAACAACAGTTACGGTAGCTGACACAGCTTTGCTTATGTACTCAAGTGTTGCAAACTTTATTTTTTCATCTTCACATCTGCTCTTTCGCTAACCTTCTTAACCACCAGCTAACATCTGCTAAATAAAGTATCTCTCAATGGGATTTAAAGGAAAAGTCTTGATAATGTATCAAGCTTTCCTGGAAAGAGGATGTTACTGCCTGAAGGTATTATACACAACAGTGCTTGGATGATGGAGGTTTTTCATCCCTCCCTTTAAAAGTAAATATGCAAAAGGGTCTGGTCATATTTCCGTTTCTCTTTCCACCCAGTAGGAGTGTAATAAAGCAGTATTTCTATGTGGGGTGCTTGTCTTAAGCCAAGTGTTCAAGTTGGCTCAAGCGGATATTATGTAACATGTCAGAGGGATGCTTCAAGTTAAACACATCATCTAGTTGGATACAGAGTCAGCTTCACACAGACATGTGCTAAATTAGGGGTGAGGTCTTGCCTCTACCATCTCCGTCATACACTTGCTCTAAGGGAGACCAGAATGCAAGTTATCTTTCAAGGTAAAGTGCCCCAAAATAACAGCCTTTTTAGGAGAGGCTGAGAGTTCTGCAAAATATGAAGTGCCAGGCCTGGGTTGTCCCGGCAGAGGTTCATCCTGGCGCTCTCGGTACTGCTTCATAGGATGGCTCCAGCCCCACCCCCCTACAGTTCAGCCCCTCTTCTTCAGCTTTACAGATCTAGCACTAACTTGTTACACGAGTGCTTTTTGTTTTACTGTAACTTCCAACACCAACATGCAGAATCTTGCTTTTATTAAAAATGCACTTTTATTTCTATTTTCTGTTCAAAACAAGCTTTTTGGCATGAAGAGCAAAATCTGTCTCATCAAAGGAGAGCAGAGTATAATACAACCCATTCTCATAACAATGAGGGGAGGCAGAAGGTGGTGTTTAGATATGCTTGTAACTTATTTGCTTTGTGTGCCACACATTCCTGTGGTTGACGGGATGCCAGCAGTAGAAATAACACTACCTATGAAATGAGGGGCTGCCTTTCATCTCGAGATCAGAAAAGTAGGGCTCATGCACTTTAGGCAGTTTTCAAAAGGCTTTTGCTTTGTGCATGAAGTGCAACTCTACCAGTTTTGCCATGGTGATAAAAAATTGAAGACGTATATGGGAGAGGACTAGGACTTAGGAAGCATATTACAAGATTACATGTAGAATTGTTTGCATGGTTTCCAGGAGAACATTTTTTCCACTAAAAATGTCTATTTGTCAAAAGTCCGTTTATTCTGGGAAGCAACACTGACTTAAAACACTTGTTTCGTAAGAAAAACTGAAAAACAGGTTTTATAAGGTTGAAATCCTGCTGTAGGACTTATTGGAAAAATACTTTATATTATAGCATTTGCAATGAAACATACAGAAATCAGAGTCAATACTATTTATTTGCAGGAAGCTTCCTATTTATTTAAATTTATTTAAGCCACTGCCAGATGCTCCCCAAAATGCTAGCTCAGACTTCTAGATTCTCATAAGAAGTCAGGTCCAGTCTATAAATGACTGAGATTAATCTAATGATCTCAAAGTAAAGGTCCCTTCAGGTGTCTGTGGTACTTTGGCCATGCACAGTAAGAAAACAGGATGGTTCATCTGTTGTCTCCTGACAACATAATCCCAAGAGATGGAAATCTGATATTAACTAGAAATGTATTTCTGTTGTTTCAAATGTAAGAAAAGCTATGCTGGAGAATAGGATTAGATATGGTAAATGGTGGTAGAAAGCTGGTTTAAGGGAGAACTTATAAACACCCAGGTATGTCTGTTTAACATTGTTTTCAAAGATTTACGTTTCGGTAAATTCAAAAAGCTCTGGAGGTAAGACTACCATGATGAACATAGATATCTTAATGATAGATTTTGGATAGATTTTGCATAGCCCTTATTAGGGACATAAATCGTGCCAGCTGCAGGTAAGAAAGAAAGGCTCTGGGGTCAGAGGTATTAACTTGGAAGGCTTTGAGATCTTCTTAGATAGTAGCTCAGATCCTCTGCTTCAAGGAGCTATCACAATTTCCTATTGGCCTAAGCCAGAACATTTCTGGCCTCTGAGTAATTGTTAGGGGAATTTATTTGCAGAACAGAAATAACTACAGTATGGAAATAGGCAGGTGCACAGACATTACTCTGCCATGCCCTGACCAACCAAACATAAGGTGATGGTAGGGTAAAGCAGGAGGCATTGCTTCTCTGTGTAAATATCTTGATCAGGCCAGAGACTGGTAATATTCTGGTCGATAACTGAAGGAGGGAGGAAAAGAAGGACACTTTCCTAGATTCCCTTTGTACTAAGCAAAAGGTAGAAAAAGGGCCCCCTTAAAGGAGAAGGAGGAACCCTGGATTTTACTCCAGTCGAATCTGTCTTTCTCCATTGACATAGATTGCCTAGACTATTCTCCCTATGCAAAAATTGGGCTTTGAGACTGGCCCGCGTTGCAGACTAATCAGTAAGATAAATTCTTTCATTACTAGCCAGCAAAGTTGTGCTCTAAATTATAGCAGGAGTGTGCTTCTTGATGTGTATCTATGGCATGCCATCTATTGAAGACTCTGGTGCTTGCTGTGGGTCTTATGCCCACCCTTTTGAAACCATCTTTGGAAGTGATCAAAGGCTCTCTGATATAATATCAACTTGGATGCTTTGGGTCTTTGTCTTCAGTAAACATTATAAAATCATCCAGAGTTAAAGTGTTCTCAGTATATACAGTACCAGTGAATTTTCTTACTTGCTGACTCTAAGTGTCAAGGAGAGAATCACAACTCAACAGCATTTGCAGAACTCGGAATGAGTTTATTTAACAAAAGGGAAAAAGGGGCTCGTAGATAGAGTGGTTCTTTGCTCTTGTGTCTTGAAAATTGGTGCCACTTCTAAAATAATGTCACATCTCATCTTCCATAAACCAGACTCGTGACACTGTTTGGAGAAGGAAGTTGTTTTTCTCATATAACATCTCACATAGTGTGCTAACCTCTGACCATAGCAACCAGGATCTTTCTTTTTAATTTCCAGTGAGACTTGCAAGACAAATGAAATATTGTGACTTCAGCAAGAAAAGGTGTCTGGAATTTCAATGTACTGTTTTCTGAACAATTATGGGAAAATACTTAGTGGAAAATGCTTCTGCCTTCCTGAGAGTCCAAAGATGGGGTGTGAAGCTCCTGAAATCTGTTTGAGAAATGGTATTAATTACCATTTTCGGTTTGGGGCACTTGACTTAGAATAGTTTTCATTCAGTTTGTATATTGGTTACTATTTTTGGTAAAAAGCTGGAAGGAAACTACTCACTACTGAGAGTACAGGATGTTGGCCAGAGGCATAACTTCTCACAAAAAGTTTAATCATGGATGGATATGAGGTTGGGATGGATAGACCATTATATGCATACATTTTTATCAAGCATTTTTATCAAGTGTTATTGGAAACAGCATACTGCTTTTCTCTTCAGTGTTTCACCAGCTTGTGTCAGTGTGCAGTCCTTGCCAGAGGACACCTTCATCTTTGCAGGAAATGCATCATGGAGATGACTAACAGGTTCCAGAACCACTTACAATTGAGTATCAGGCACGCTGTGAGTCATCATGTAGCTGTGTAGTCACTCATGAAGAGAAAAAAGCCCAGAAAAAAAGAATTCTAAAGATGAAAATGGCATCCTTATTTTTAGAGTTTAATTCTGTCATTTCCACCTGTAGATMTATATGTTTCAACCTACCCTATTACAGAACAGTTTACTGCAAATCATAGATCAATAAGATGACTCTGCAAAGTTTTATATTTGAATAAAACATAGGATTTTGCTAAACACCGCAGCTATTTTGCAGMAGAGCAATATTAATAAGTAATATGAGTTAACTTGATTTAGTTATTTTTGCAAAGGCTTGCATGGAGACTACTGCACTCAATAAGCAATTGGACTAGAAGAAAGGAGTCCCCGCAACCTGTTTCTTTAGTTGACTGTTTATATGGAAAGCCCTATTCTGTGTCTGTTTTTGTAACTAACACTATTCATGTGGATAAACTTTTCCTTATCCATGAAGGCTATTCTTACACATGGACCATTAATGTACTTATGTAAAGGGCGGTCATTTTATGATTATTGTATTCATCAGGTAGCAAGTGTTGTGTAAAACCTGCCAAGCTGGAGTTTGTCCAAAACACCTTCTTGGGAGGAATGTTGATGCATCCATACAATTCCCCCCCAGAGTTCAAACTTGTCCAGAGACAGATTTTGCATCATTAAGTGGTGATTGCTCATGTGTTGGGTTCATGACTGACCATAAGACATATACATGGGAGATTTGCTCAATTAGAAGTCACATCATTTGATCCTGGCATCTTAAGATTTATGTGTTCAAGGCTATGAAAGACTCATTAACTTTCTTCTTGGCTTTTAAAGAAAAAGTTACATTTCTTTGGTGCAGGTTAYCTTTGGAAGGAAGGCACTGTCATAGCTGTTAATCAACAGACTGCCAGATATTAAGTCTATACTACATAGTTATATTTTTTAAGTATTCATCCAAAGAAATTCCTTCTCTTTCTAAATTTAAAATTTGACAGCAGTTTAACAAAGAATATTCTGGATACGCTCACACACACATCATATATTTTTCTTACATTTTTCACCCATGTACTCAGGTCATCCAGTTTTAATCTCCCAAACTCCTCCTTTTCCATTTGTGATCCTCCAATAGAAGTTCAGTTCAACACTCAGATTATCTCTTCTGTTGCTTTAAATGGTTTAGTGACCAAACAGTCTGATTTCAGGTTTATAACTCTGTTCTTACAACCATCTTTATATTGCCATATACAGTTACTACTTTTGTTTATACCTGCTTCAGAAAATCAACAGTAAGTGAAAGCAAAGAACCGTAATGCAAGGGTTGGAATATGTACACACAGTGTTGAGACATGCATAAAAGAACCAAATTTAAGTGGAGTAATTACATTTTATTACTCTCTTCTTTTCCATCCTCCAGTATTCTCTGTTCAGCATCTGTGCACTTTTCCTTCTGTGAAATCTCTTTCTTCTTCTGTGTTGCTTGGCCCTCCAAAAGCTGGCAAATTAGGCTCAGAAAAGCATGTGGAAGTTCAAAGCTGCTCTCTATATATCCTCATCTCTGTGATCTGAATTCCTGTAAGTACAAGGTTTTCCGGAGACCTTCCTTTTCTTCCTGGTAGCTGCCTGGAAAATACTGTGAGAATCCTCTTTTGTACTGTATTTCCAGGCTTTCACTTCTAGTTCTGTCTTGAATTAGTAAGTGAAAATATGTGTGAATAAAAAAGTCTATGGAATGTTTTTTAGACATCATACAATATTTCCTTTTCAACTTGTTTCATTTGCATTCAACTCATGCTTACAATTGTTCCTGTGTTCCAAACAATTTTGTCAGATATCTGAACAATTCTGTCTTCCTTTTCTCCTGTGACATACAAATTCATAAAATTTCCCCAGTCYTTTTTTTCTGCCTCTGTTTTGTGTCTTCCACCTCTTCTTCCACCTCTCATTCATGAAATTCTCTTTTCTCTTCTTTCCTAGTCTTGCCTCAGTGCTGGATCTCCTTCTCAAAATGATAGATCTCCTTCTCAAATACCAGATCTCCTTCTCCTTTGCAAGGGTTTCAACTCTTTTTTCCTGTTTTCCTTACATATTCTGTAATCTTTCTTATGCTGGGTTTTTGCACCTCTTTATCCCCCTCTTTTGTGTTTTACTTGTATGCCTGTTTGACCGTCCATGGATTTACCCACACAGAAAGTTTAAAATGTTTGTTCCCATTCTCATTGTTCAAATCACAGACACAGGGCAAGGTACACACGCCTCGTCATGTGGTGGAGCAGCCGTTGCCCCCACAGCCACTGTAGCAAGACTGCTACATGTAAAACAGGATACAATATGTTTTTTTTTACTTAGCCCTCATCTTGTGTAGTTTCTAATACAAGTTCCGTTTTCAAGTTATATGGGTAAAAGAATGACTGCCTTCATGAAAGCCGGATCTATATAACAAACACAACTTTTTCCTACAGACCTTAATAGGGAACCAGCCCCGGTGTTCTATAGCACAAAATCACAGTTCTATAACTTCAGTGTAGTAGCTGTACATGCCAGTGTAGGCATCAAAAGGCAGTACAAGGAAATCCAGACAGAGAGACAGAGACTAAGGAGGAAATGGAGAAAAGCACAAGACAAGTGATGAAGCAATGAGGTTAATGAAGGAATACTGCTTTTGCCATTCAGGTGCCTGGTTGGCGCTCAAAGCTTCGGGATAAAATTACCAGATCAGCCACAGTCTACATAAATAGGAGGAGGCTATTTGTTTAATTTCTCATTAACCACATAGGTGTGACACTGCAGAGACTATGTGCCCCTGTTAGCATCACCTCATGCAGAAAGCACTCCAGGCCACGTGGCAGAGAGATGCTCTACTTCTCTGTACAACCCTTCCTCCCCTTCCCTCTCTCCTCCACTTCTTCCTTGACACTGTATCCAACTCTGGCCTCAAGCACCAGCCTATAAGAATGAGGAGAATAAAGCTTTCTTGCTGTATTGTAAACCCTTTGGGGCAGAGATCTGTAAGTGTCTGATGGCTAATTTGCTAATTTGTGGTTTGGTATGTATTTTTGTTTCTAGACATAATTTAGCCATAGGTAGATCAAACATAGACTGGAATAAAGTGTTGTATAGTATGTACGTATATATGGCAATCTGTTAACATGTATTACACTGTAGTAGTCAGCTGACTGCTACACTACTGAGTTTCTTTTCCCCCAGTTCTTCACAAGATATGAAATTTCAGACAATTTGACAGAAACGGGATCCATGTCTCAAAATTTTCCCTTCAATTCTTTGTTGTTATTCATCATTCTTTAACACTTCAGCTCAGCAGCAGTGAAAGCCTATGTCCCTACTTGCTAGGCTCCATTTCCTCTTATTTTCATTAATTCCAGACAATTACAATGTTTGTTTAATTACATAGCATGGAAAATTATGCTAATCAATTCTGTTTGCACCCAACTGGGATCCCTAATGATTCATGGATATCTGTAGTTGGTGAAAAATGAAGAGAGACAGAAGTGATGAAATTAATTCAATAATTCATTATCCTAGAAGCATGCCCAGACCAAAAGTTCCTCTGCAGACTCCTGTCCAACCTGAAAAGCTTGGACTGAGATCCTCTCTGTTCCCTCAGGGAGGCTGCTAAACTACTGAAAAGGTCTCTAGAGGGTCTGAGCTCTTTAGAAATAGTTGACAATTTATGTTTGTATTTCCTTTTAAGTGCTTTGAAAAAGGAATTGTTCTCATCATTCTTAGTGGCTGGACAGTTACATTGCCACATGCTGTTCTCTTCTGCTGAAAAATGAATTACAGTAGTGGGACAGGTAAGATCTGCAGAAAAACGCAGAGGGGAAAGCATATTTTGGTATCATGCTACCCTACCCTTCAGCCCTCTACTTCTTCTACAGTCCATGAAATCTCTACACAAAGATCAACCTGTTTGTTTTCTACCATCCCTAGACATTGGTCTTAATCTTTCTGGAGACTCTTTGAAGGATACAGTAGGATACAATCCAAAATATAGTAATATAAACACTCATTTTCAAACAGTCCTTCAGTAAGTACCAAAATATTATTGCTTCCTTATGCAAGTAAAAAAATTCTGATCTATGCATGCTGATGTAATTTCTGTGGATTGACAGAAAGAATTGTGAGTACAATACTGCCTCATAGCCAGAGTCTGATAAAAACTCATGAATTAAAATTTATGCTTAAGTGATATATGGTGCAATTCACCCTGGAATCTCACCCTGGATACATATTTCATTTAAAATGTGACACTTTGTGATTCACTTGAAGGTTGCATTTACCCCGCAGATCCTGCCATACCGTTGCAGCAGGTTGAGGCAACATCATTGCATACGCAATTTCCAAGGAAAACTTGAAACAAATTTAAAATCTGGAGAGAGGGAGGACACTTTTTTATACATACACTATGTACATATAATTATTTGGAGCAACAGACTATTCCAAGAGAACAAAGAGGAAGAACTGTTTTCAACCACTTCTTTTTCTTACAAACATATTTCTGTTTGTCCGGGAAACACACCAGTAAGTTCCAGACACGCTCACATATTCTTAATATTGGCAAAAGTACAGTATCGCCAAGGGGGCACATTCGGAGGTAAATTGATTTCACTCTTCTAATGGAAAAAATGCATGGTATTCCAGAGTCTTTTGAAAAAACACCAAAGTGAAGCAGCATCCCTTTACATATGCATTGGAATCATTCCTAAGTGCATAAAGATGCTTAGGTGATTTTTAGTCAGACCAAAAAGTTATATCCAGATGTGAATAAATGGCTATATGGATTGCTTTTCTATTTGAAAAATGATCTATGTACCACAAAATAATATATAATATATACCAGACTACCCTCCTGGTGTCATCTTTGTGATGAATGAACATCATGGGGGAGGAGGAAACTTGCTTTCTTCCTACTTTTCCTTCCATACTTGTAGATTTATATTGAGATGAAAAATTAAACTCTGATGCATTTGCTGTTAAGTTGTTTTTGAGAGATACACTCCATTCACTAGCACTGCTCAAAGACATCAGCAATTTGCGGGATAAAATTGTGTCTACATCTGGGCAGCAACTGATGGACAGTGGAGAGAGAGGCATGGGGCTCCGTTACCTGCCTGCCTTCCTATTGCACAGCTGCTTCACAGACAGCCAAAAGACTGTCAGTGTAGTAGGGTGTGCTTAAATGCAACGAGTCCCGCGTGCTCCAGGGTAGTATCCAGACTGCCCATGTAGGATAACTGTCTGCATGCAGGCAGGGAAATTTGACTTTGAGGGCATCTGCAAGGCCAAAAGCAGGCAGCCTGGACATATGAGGAACTGCACAGCTCCATCGTCTCTCCAGCTCCTGTAAAAAACTTTACAAATACTTTCCAAAAGCAGCTTCATGTGAAAGGCAGAGAGGTAGGTTAACCAAAGCAAAGGGAAATCCTTAAAAGCAATCCAGTGCTGTATTGCTGGGAAACTCTTTAACCCATGCGGGAAATCTCCACCGCATTGGCTGACACATTGTTACAAGACACTTTTCCCATTGCCCATCTTCTTCCACGTTCTTAAGAAGTACCTTTTACCTGCACATGAGAAGGAAAAATGGCACAGCACTGCTACATGCATCCAGTTAAGCTCTGACTGAGCCTCAGAAGCAATCTCAGCAACCATAACAGTTGTTCTGACCCAGACAAGTGTGGATGGGGACGTGTGTTTTTCACTTGCACTGTGATTAGCATACCAGAAGACAGGGCCAATATATTACCTTCCTAAAATTGTACTTTTTTCTGGGTGTATTTTACCTGATGTGAGACAAGTTGCTTTTCATACCTCTTATACAGACTAGTAATGTTTCTAAAGGAGACTGGACAACCATCGTACTAGAGGGAAAGATCATGGCTTTTTGCTTCACTCTACTATTGCAGTAGTCAGGAGAAGAAAGGCCTGAGTTTGTTTTAGGAGGAAAACTACACATGCAGATACAGGACTTCATGCCTGTGAGGCCAGATGAAGTCAGAAGAAAAGAAAGGAATTGAAGGAGTGGGGAAAACCGATGTAGGACTCATTTCTCAGATTCAGATGATGAAGAATCTATGTTTGCATTACTTGTAGGAACTGAAATGAAATATTTGAGACTTCTGCTGATGCCACCAGGACATCCTTGGAAAAGGACAACATTAGCGAGGTGTTACCAGCATGTTTGCAAGCTTTAACTGAATTATACAGAAAGAACTTCCAAGGCCTTTGGCTTCCAGATAATCCAGATGATTTTGTATCCTTTTTGGCAGTCTCACAGAAAGACAGGAGAGGAAGTGCTACAATGTCAGCTGGGCTGTATATGTCCGTCTGCACAGGAGTCTCTGGTGACAAAAGGTCGTGAAATATCCAAACTGAGGATTTCCTTCTTTTTTTTTTTCTTTTTTTTTTT
>JAYKAV010000988.1:15921-294997 GCA_035582835.1 Phoebastria nigripes | reverse complement strand
CAGTGCGATGTGATACCTGGCAAACCTCAGTGAGGTTTCTTTTTTTTTTTCCATTTCTTTTTTTTTTCATAATATGTAGTATCTCATTTATGGTGGACTTTGAATACTTTTTTTTTAAAAGAATGCCCTGGAAACCCTTACAGATTTTAGATTTGAAAGAAACCATTTGCAACTATCTGCAGCAGGTATATTTGGTACACCTCCACACTTCTTCTGTAGTCGAAGATTCCAAATCTTCCAAATATTTCGGGGAATAATCTCAATGACCTCCAAGAACAGCAAGCCAATGACAGCATGGAAAAGAGATGTGTGAACTCCAAAGGCACTTTCAGAATGATCGCCATCCTGTCAGCTATCTCAGAAGTGGGAAGAAGATAATTTTGTCTGTCATTGATAATAAGAACAGTTGGAAGAACAAAAGGCATTTTAAATCAGCACTTCAGCACAGCTCCCTTATTCCCAGCACTAAAGTAATTGGTGTGATGCACATATCACACAAAAGACCTGAGACAGACTCCTCTGACTTAATTTTCCCTGAGGCTTTGGTCTATACCAATTACACAGCATTCCTTCTCTTAACAGGTCTAGCTGAAGAAAACTTGTGGGCCAGGGTAGTAATCAAAACCTTTTGGTGGATTGCCCAGTTCACCTCACTCAGCCAAGATGTACTCCTTTACATCCAGGGCATCAAGCCAAGGTCTTTCTCTGCTGTTTTTAATGGCTGACATCAACACATTACTGAGGGACCTTGCTGGAGTAATCAGGGGCTCTGGAGTTCACCAAAACTTTCCCAAAACTTTCAGTAGGCAAAGGCCCAAAGAAGGTGTTTTTCCCAGCTGGGAAAAAGCAGTGAAGAAGCTCACAGGACCACTTTCTTTTGTTCCTGCCCCAAATCAGCAAGTGCCCCTGCAGCCTGGAGTGCCCTGTACATGACCTGAAACAAGTCATTTAATCCATCTGTGAGTTGCTTCCACATCTGTAAATGGGAGATAATCCTTCTCCACTTCTCCAGGCAGCTTGGAAGATAAATTTGTTAATTCTTGGGAGCTGCTCAGTACTTTGACAAATTGGGCTTTCTGCATGCAAACACTTACAAAAAATTTCTACTCCTGAAGCAACCCTTCTTCTATCTGACAGCTGAAAGATATAGGTTTGAACATACTAATCCACTGGGCCTTAAGACTTTAATCCTCCAAAGTCACCCTAGTGATTATTATGCCTGGTTGAGCATCAGAACTGAACAAACAAATGCTGAATAAAGTCAGCCTGCCAAAAGACTTCATTTCAGACATTTAGGTTTTGTTGGGGTTCCCCCCCCCACCTCAGGCTCTCTGAAGAAAAAGAAAACAAGCTGACTGAATATTAAGACAGCTGCCAGACTTGGGTTTTACCACAAATACCATGAAACAGCAGCCATGGAACTCAAMCCCCAAACATCTTCCTGCAGTGGGGGAGGCTGGAAAATGAACAAGAACAAAGAGGAGGAAAAAAGAGCGCCTAAGAACAGAGAAAACTGTGGTAAAGGTGGTCTTGGTCAGGTCCATTAAAGTATTGTGCATCTTCACAGGCAGCAAGCTCTAGCACAAGGCTGGTGCATGGGTAACATTAGTTGCCACTGTATATATACAGTAGTCACCAGAACTGTGCTGGTGGTGTGTTTGCTTCTACTTCTTTTTGTTTTACCATTTGCTTTGAACTAAGTTTGCCTTAGTGTCCTGAAGAGATGCACAGAGACGAAAATGCTTTAAAAACAGACAGTGGAAATTTTGTCCCTATGAAGAAAATAATACTATGGGATGGGCAGATCTTTAAGTCAGTCTTGTTTGATCCCCAGAGGTGTAATGAGATTTTGATGGATTGTGTGTGAGCCATATTGTCTGCTTGATGATTGTGACTGTAGACACATATAACCAGACCATGAAGGACAATTGATTTCCTACATCTCTGCATATACCTTCCCCTATATTATCTTGCCAGATATTACTGGTGATTTGTATAAATCTCATCACTCACTTTTATAGGTCTATGAAATAGGACCTTATTACAAAGTTTTGTAATTGAAAAGCAAATATTTTAAAACATAGTTCTCTGGAAATATAATACCATTATTCAGGAGAAAGCATTCTGTAGCAACCAGAGCACTCAGAAAATACAAATCACCATGTACCTTTAGGGCTAGGACTGAGTGAGCAACATTCTCTGTGCTGAAGAAATTTTGTCTTCCACCCTGATACCTATAAGAACTCGTACTCATCGTTTGCTTTTAACTTGGCAGTATCACTTTGAGGTTCAACACTAACTTCACATTTGCAGGTGGATCTAAGGTTTACAAGTTTGGTGTGACTCTAATCAGCAACACAGTGTTCAAGTACTATTTATGAGAACTTGTTGATATGGAAAATGGGGCTGGAAATATTGTAAAAACACACTCAGTCTGCTATGGAAACAACTTCCAAGAAGCTATTTTTGAGCAATTTCCACTTCTTGTCTTGCCCTTAAACAGGAAGCAGTAAGAATCATAACAGTAACTATGTTTAAGTTCTTAAGCTTTCTAAAACCTTGCAACCAAGTTAAAGTTTCTGGCGAAGCTACTGGGAGATTCCTGTTAAATTCAGATAAATTTTACCATCCTCATCTTGTGCTTTCCTTACCAAGAATACTTGTAAATTCAAAGGTATTTTCAGCAGAAGGGCTTTTTAGAAATCAGAGACTACATTCCTGTCTGTGACAATCCTTTGGCAGCAAAGGATTTCTATCAGTTCTCCACAGTTGGAGAATTTGGCTGAGAGGTCCTTGTCTAACGGTTTCTTCAACATATAACTACATGAATCACGATGTTTGCTATTATCCCGAAGCTGCAAAGAATTGTCCAGCAAATTAATCTCCTCATTTGTAAGTGCTCAGGATTTTACTTCAGGATGGGATGGATGTTTGTTCAGATTAATAGAAGGAACTCTGCATTATGCTTCAAATATACAGTTAGTCCAAGCGAGTGCCAGTAACATTGTGGGTGTGATGTGTTTGTCTTATCTGTCCTTGGCTGATAATAAAGGAACAGACATCTAGCAGGCAAAATAGTTGTTATGGAGAGAAAAAAAAAAAGAAAAAAAAAGCTGCAGCTTTTCTTTTGTCAGATAAGGGAAAAGAATTTAAAAAAGCATCTTGCACCTGAAATATTACTACTAGCAGGAGGAAAAGTAAGAAAAGGCACTTTTTCATCTTTCCTAACTCTMCAACCACTCAGTGTGTTCTACTTGTTTTACTGGAGAAATCATTTTGTCAGCTAATTGTGTTTATAACAATAGCTGATGCAGCGCATGGGAAGCTGAGCTACATGTCCACTGCCCTTGTGCCTGCTCAGGATGTCCACCACGTGCAGACGGCCTCACAAGCCTTCCCTACAGAGGCGATTTCTGTYGGTGACCTTCGCAGATCTCCTGCTGGGCTATTTTTGTTGGTGGGGTTAATTTAGGATATAAACCGGAAAGGAACTTGTTACCATGAGGGAGGAAAACTATAGTATAACCTTTGTGGAAGTTTTATCTGTGGTCCATATCTCAAAGTAATAAAAACRAGTCTGGCTGATATGCATGAGAATTGAACCAGGCCCTTAAAAAAAGGGCCCCCTTTATAAGGCCCTTCCTTATAAATTTAAAATTTATAGCAAACAAACTCCTCTTTTTCTTTTGCCCTTCTCTCTTTTTCCTCTTCTCTTGCAAGTGAATTGGGTTTCTCTAAATGTCTTCTCCTTACTCCCCCCTTACTTAGTTCAAGGGTATGGGCAGATCTGTGTTTTATTTAGGATATTTTTATCTCCTATCTGGTTCTATCCAGTAGGATAGAAAAGGCAAAAATCGAAATTTTTTTTTTAAACTTCAAAGAATTACTAAGAAACACTGTACGAAATAGGATTATATGCTAGATAAATGAGTTAAGATGGTCAATGCCAGCATAGTTTTACAAAAGGAAAAACAAAGATAGATGTATCTTGTTGAAAAGGATCTCAGAAAAGTTGGCTGAGAAAGGACCCTAAGAATTGAAGTAATCCCTTGTTCGCTTTCTCTGCTTTTAAATATTTACCCCAAGTCATTGTGGATAGATTACAATGATGAAACTATATATGCCTCACAGTGCCATTACCTTAGTTAATTGAAGAACATGCAAGGACTGAAAGTAATGCTTATTGTCTTCTGTTTGCTGCAAGGAACTACTGATACATGTACAGACATACACACGTATATGTGTACGTATGTGTGTGTGTATATATATATACATACATGCATGCAATTATTTGTTCTTTGATGTTAAAACAAGATGTTTTAATCCCCCAGGAAAGGACACTTCCTCCAGATGTGCACACTTCATACTTTTCAAGACAGAAGTCTAGATGACGGTGCAGAGTGGGGATGGGAGGAATGCTGTTTGGCACCTGCTTTCTGCACAGCTGAACAACAGGATTTCTCAATGCCATGGCACCGTAGCACATTTTGGAAATAGTAAAAATCTACAATGAGGATGTTTCTGCTGGAATTTGAGAGCTCAGCACAGAGAAGTGAGAAGACTGGGCAGTCTGGGACTGAAGTAAGCCTTTAATTACCAAAGCTTTTCAGAAGTTTAGGACCAGTTTGATATTAGTCTTATTTTTCTGGAGAGATGAATGCATACCAACGCTAGACTGGAAAACAATCATCTCCCCACTTTTTTAAAGTTATCTGATCCGTGTCTTTCATAATATCTCTGTCACACTATCAGCCCTCTCTTAAGGAAAACCAGCAATAGGGAATCTGCTACATCTCAAATAAGCTAGCTTAAAAAAAGCAGTGGCTAATTAACCTGACAAAAATGTTGTGCTGTTATTGAGTTTGATTTTGCCCTTCTCCCGCTGTTTAATCTTCCTCCTTGTTTCTCAGTGAAGCTGAGGACGTAATCTTTTGATCATATTCTGGATCAACTTAAAAAAAAAMCCCTGAGTTTTACAGCATGCTATTTGTTTCTCAGTAATATAAGCATTGCTATACTTCTTTTCCTGGTTTTGTTTATCCTTTTTGAAGTAAGGGTAACAGAGCTGGAAACAGATAGCAGTAATGGTCTCACTAATATCCTATTACGGATAATATTATCTGCTACTTTTTCAAGGTATTGATTTGTTTATATAGCCAAAACTGATGTTTACCCTCTAAGTGTTGCTGTCTCGTGTAGAAGCTCGTGTTTAATGTGTCACCTACCAAGGATCATGAAATCCACGTCAGCATCACTGCTTTGCAGGATATAATCCCTCTTCTTATAAATATGGCTATACACCTAGATGAATAACGGTGCATTTTGCTGTGCTAAACTGCTTATTGTACAACTGAACCTACTTTATCAAGTTAATTTAATTGCTATGTGCCACTGATATGAAGAAATTTGAACTCTCCAAAATCATTCAGGGTAGAATTCATTTTGTCAAAGTTAACCTAATTAAAAACTGGCCATCCAGGCTGCATTAGCCACTTTGGCTCAAGAGATAGAAACAAGACCTTCCTAACAGTAATTCATGTTTAGGAGAAACGGGATAAATCACAAGCTGCAAATGCCTGATTCTCCTCCACTGTATGTGAAGGTAGATGATGTGATTTGCTTGGACTTCACTCCTAACTTATAAGGGATAAAATAGATCAGATGACCCCAATTTTAAAACTTCTATCCTTGTCCACTACAATTTTTCTGACAGTTTTTCTTTCTGAACCATGCCAGGAACTTCTCCTTCTGTCTYTCTCCTTCCCTGCAGGTAATAATACTGATGGAGTAGTAATTTTAGATATTTTAACAAGATCAGTGTTACTGCATTGCACTGCCAAGACCAATATTCATGTGGAGATGCTATGTTTTCTCTTCTGGTATCATGCTCTCTGGGTTTCTCTTTGTGGTTTCTTGGAATATGGTTTTTTTCTGTATTTTTAAAAAATGTAAAGTGAAGTTTATGTTTATGAACAGAGTCTTGGAAACCAGAAATATTTATCTCAGAAGAAGTCCAGTAAGGGCACCAAGAGGGCAAGTGAACAGTGTTCTGAGAGTAACCCTTAAGGATCCCAAACTCCTGGGAGAGTGAGCGGTTCTGATTTTTGCAGTGGTCGACCTCGAGGTGGCTCACCAGTGAGGTGCAGCTTCGAGAGCTTTCTCCACCTGGAATTCAGCCGACTCTATCTGTATTTCTCTCATAAATTGAAACAGCTGTCAGAAGATAGAAAAGATTTTTAATCAGTGGTAGCCTGGGCCAGATTTGAAGATATGACCAAGAGTAGAGAGGCTTCCTTTCCCACATATTTTTTGCATCCTGAAGGTTTCAACCAAAAAAAATCAGATTACACAAAAAACAAAATCTAGGCCAAAATCTTCCCACTTACAACTAGGCAAACCTCATTGATTTCCTAGCCAAAACCTGATGCTGTGAGACCCAAACCCTAAGACTCTAGCAGCAGAGAAAATAGGAAGGTCATCTATTTATCCACAGACCACCGATTTCCTAATTTTATACTCAGTATCCCAGATTAGGAGACACCAACAATGCCGTCCAAGCCTCTTTGGTTGTGAATGTATTATCAACTGCATATCACACATGTATTTTAGATCTTTTGTAGGGAAGCATAACATTTTTTTAAATTGTCTTTTTAAATGGTACGCTGAAAGAGCTTCTGTAGATGTAAAAATGAAGTGGGTCTGAATTTGATCAGACTTTGGGATTTTTTTCAAGGAAAACTGATACTGTGATTAAAGCAATGAACTGGTATTCTCTTACAAAATTTCCAGTTTCTTCTAATAGTACTTTTTWAAAGTCACTTAATTGCAGAGGCAAACCTTTAATAAAGGGAGTTAGGGCACTGTAACAGTATAGCAAAACCTATAAGGCAGTCTCCCAGCTCCAGGAGCAGAATTAATTATGCTGAGATACCTCACTTTTATAGGTGGTTATATGACACATCTTTTATGGGAAGGAGTTAGGCTTCTGCACTGGGATCCTCAGCAGCCATGGCTGGGAGCTGGGATGCTTCAGAGACCCAGCAGGAAGTGCCAAGAGAGATGCAGATTTGAAATTTCCTCTCCAGATTGAGTTCAGTACATGTTTCAATGCCATAGTTAAGCAGGATTTATAGGGATTTGGCCTTCACAGTCTGAAATGGCTTCAGTTTATCTGTCTCAGCTACAGTTTTCTGCCAGGAATGTTTGTGTATTCTGCATCAGACCACTGCTGGAAAAATCAAATGTATTCTACAGAGCAGAATCTCCCTTTTCTATCTGCATATTTGGGGCCCAGAAATGCTGCTTTTCTGATTTCACATTGGTCTGACTTGCCCTGGAGATATGAGCAGTATTTTCACACAGAAAATCTCATAGCCTTTTAGTACGGCCATTCTCTTGGTATTTCGTACTGGGGACTCAAACCTCCAGAGGCTAAGGAGCATGCAGACCAGAGGTGCAAGGTGCTGGAGGTGCTCTCCACTCACCAGCTACCATCCTGACCCCTACCATCTTTGAGTGGAGGTAGCCATCTAGGTAGTCAGCCTAGAAAAGAGAGAGGTGTTACTGATCCATTCAGTAGACAGGGCATTAGATAGAGATTTTTCTTCCCTGAAATTTTAGGCAAGGTTATCCTAAATCTCTTTGCTGGATCTGGGGTCTCATGCTAAGGGCACTTAGGCATACAAGTCATGTGCTGAACCACAGTGTTTTAGTTCTCTGAAGTAGATGGTCTGTGGACACCTAAACATCTGGTTGCCCATGGCTGTGGTGCCCTGAGCTTAGTGACTGAGTTGGTCCCTTCCAATCCTATGTTCCTAGAATAGCATGTGAGCACAGGAGCAGGATTTCCTTTCTTCCATACCTTCTTTGTGGTGCCTGCTTAGTTTCTAGGGTTTTTCACAGCAGACACTCTTTGCAAGTTTGCGTCATTTCTGGCATGAGGCTTCAGTCATGGCTGCTGCCTGAGGCGTTACCATGATGTAAATAAAAAGATGATCCTGACATTTCCTGGAAATCTCTCCTCAGCATCTGGGTGCACAAGTAATGCACAATTCACTTTATATCACAGCACAGCCTGATTTGTACACATCTTGACAAGCTCAGTTACTGCAGTGTGACCTGTATCTTTGAACAGACCTCAGGTCTTCACCCCCATGTTAGCCCACCTCTAAGAAACATGTTACACACCATTAAAGGCTTAGTGAAAATAACAAACTGTCATGCACCAGGCCTTATCTTGTGGACATCAGCAGATGAAAGCAGAAGAACCCACCCAAAATTAGGCAACCTTCTCTGTGTGGGAGGATGCGAGTGGCAAGATGGGGTCACCAGCTTGGCACACACACAGCGACAGGATGAAAATTCAGTAAGTGCAGAGCTCCCGGCCCAGCCAAGCACGGAGAACACGAGCCTCAAATCAAGATGCCAGTCAACGCTGCCTCCCTTTGATGTCATGCAAGATGGGAGGCATCAGCCACAGGTATGCAAACATGAAAGTCGAATGCCATCAATCACAAGGGAGCAGCTGCCTCAGCAAACCAGACAGAGCGTGGGTTTCCATTTGGCTAAAAAAAAATCTGAGAGAAAAGAAATAACTGCAGACATACCTAAGTCACAGCTGAACTCTTTACTGCCAAAGACAGAACAGAAAACACAGAAAAATGACAGCTTTCCAATGCGCATTTTATTGAGATTAGTTATTACAACAAAGGGGTGGGCAGGGAAAGGGAAGGATATTTTCTTTTCTATTGCCTTTCTGTAAGTTTCTCTGAGACTTTATTCATCATAGCAAGCAACACGCTCTCTGAAAAGCTCCACACATTTGCTCTGCAGATGTAGCTTCCATTTTTATTATCACTTCAGATTGGTTTGTCTGAATCCCTTTGTTATAAGCATTAAGACCTAGATCACGTCATTCCCCAGGGCGGGGAAATATGGATCCCTCACATTTGATGGCTGTCCTGGGACTTTCTGGATCTGCAGTGTAGATGTGGAGGGTTGCACATGTGCTACAAAAGGTAGAGCGAACTAAGGAGTGGATGGAAACCTGCCTGATGTTTCCCCGTCCCTCTGCCTCAGCTGGCAGAGCCACTACTCTGCATTATGCCACACTTTAAATAGAGATGCCACAAAGCCAGCATTAGTTTAGCTGACTTCTTTTCTTTACCCCAGGCAATACCTGATCCAGGAAAGCTCTTCAGTTCAGGCTTACCTTCAATAGCTAAATGGTCCATGGGACTACTTATAACTCAGCATGTACTTCAGGACTGGCAAAATCCCTCTGTGAGAGGCAGTTCCACTGGGCACACGCTTACGCAGGTGTGTTTTCCTGAAAGTGTCCATAGACTGTGATACGGTTGTGGAGGACAGTGACTTCAATGAGTCAGGCCCTGACAGCGAGCCTATTTGGGCTACTAATTTCAACGGATGAGTTAAGACAAGTCAGAGTGAAGAATAAAAATATCCTGTCCTCTATCCATTTAGCGTCTTCTCAGAAGTGTAAGGTTGTAATTAAAGTTTTGCTTTAATGCTGAATTATTCTGAGTAGCTAATGCTTTCAGCAAGGCAATAACTGGGACAATAAACATCAGTTTAGGTGATACACAGAATATGCACATGTAGCACTAAATATCAACACCATGTTTTCTCAGGAAAGAATTTTCACTGAAAGAAGAATATCTATTTTTTCTGTGTAAATTTTTATAGACTGCTTGCATGAGAGGTCTAAAAACAGGCGACAAAATATCTCACGATATATGTCAGCATTGTCAGCTGAGATTTGGACCCCTCTTTCTGCATTCATTGTTGTCCAGGGATTCCTTCCCTGCTTTGCACCATCTCTCCTTGATGTAGGACTGCAGAGAGAAGCCAGCCAGAGACTGAAACACTCCAATCAAAGACTTCTGCAGTATTAAGATCATATTTACAGCTGTTTCAAATCACCGCAGCCCATCTACCCAGCGACACAGACCACAGAGAGCACGCGAGTCTGTCTTCTTTCTCTTCACTGGTGCCCCATTGACAATTCGGCCGAATGCAAGGCTTCACRCTTCCTTTCAAAAGCCCTAAGCGGGACTGGCTTCAATTACCGAGTGCACTTCATACTGCGTGACCCCCACATCACTCATGTCCTGCTGGAAGGACGGACTTGTCAGCTTCAAGTAAATATTGYGAGTGCAGGAAACAAAGCTTTCCGAAGGGCAGCCCATGACCCTGGAGCTCACTCCTCGAAAGGCACTAATGACCAGGAACCACCKCACCAGAGAAAAAGGCAGCAAGATTTTCTTTCACTTACTCTGTCCCACAGCTGCAGCAGGGGATCGAGGAAAGAAGCAGCTGCTCCACTAAACAAATAAGAAATGCACTGCAGTGTGGGGTGCCGTACGCTTCCCTGAYAGGTAAATACAGTGGGCAGTTAATATAGCTTGTCCTTTGTTGATAGGGGCCAGTCACATGCATAAAGTAAAAGGCAGGGTTTTGTTGGGTCCAAGAAGTGTTCTGCATTTCATAAGACTGCACATTTTATGTGTTACCAGTTCATCTGAGGTCAGAAGCACGTGCCTTCCTTCATTTTTTGCTTGCCTCGCTCCCTTGCTGTGGATAATGTTTTTTCCCGTTCCCTTAATTCTCAGTAGTAGCACAGAATAGATGAGATGCAGGTGCTATAATATATTGCTTTTAGTTTTGGTAGGTAAAATAGGTGACTCCCTTTTTAAAATGTACCTTATAATGCTGTCAGATTTTTAAAACACTTGTTTTTCATCTTTTTTCATTCTACTCGGTCTGTAAAGTATATACTGATGAATTAACCTAATGGAGCATTAATGTTATTTATGCTCTTGAAACTGGCTTGAAGTCCAAATTCCTTTATTTTACAAAGAAAACAGGCTATTATTTATCATGTTGTAGGCTGTTGTTTTAATACTTCACATTATATCTATTATTCTAAAGAATAAGGCTATTTATGTACTTTTTCTGCATTTAAGGAAAACAAATACATCTTTTAAGCTGTGTGCTTTTAAGGATAAAATTCTCTTTTTTGCACATGTAAGAAAAGACCCCAAAACAGCAGAGATTGTTCTGTCTGTAGAACAGCACAGTCCTACAGCTGGTTACATTTTAGGATCCAGTGGAGCAAGTACTTTCGCAGCTATGTAGATCCTTTAACTGTAAGCAGCACAGGAGAGAATGGCTTACTACAAAAGCTGTCTGGAGAGTGATGCCCTCTCTACTCATTGCTTGCTGGTGTGAGAGGAATGGTTTTCTCCAACTTCTGTGACAAGCACCTGGGAAAACCCCATTGTCTGGCTTTTTAATTATGAATTGAAAAACATGCTGCTTCCAACTATTCTCCAAAATTTGTTCACATTAAACTATACATTAAATAATGAGCCATAAAATTCCATTTGGAGGGTTTGCTTTTTAGTGAAAATACAAAATATTTCAACACAGAAAAGCAAATGCTAATATCCTTTCTTTTCCCCCTCTCCTCTACAAATCATAATCTCTTCTGAGACCCCTTTATTAAGGACATAATAAACATTATGTATGACACTGAACATCTTTGGAACTGTGTGCAAAACATAGTTGCATTGAACCCAAGTATAAAGAAACTTTACTGCATACTTAACCTTATTTGCATGCGTAAATACTAGGCATGCCTTGGTTAAGAAATCAGTGATGCGTTGCCGTCTAGGTGGGTAGCTACCATCACCGGTGAGCCAAATTCTCTTTATATTTTACCTCTTTTTGGAACACTGGGCTTTTTTGGTAGAAATATCTGTGACTCATTAATAAAGATTGTACAAGAACACATAAATCCAGCTTCCTTTAACCACACACAGAGGCAAATGGTTTTGTTAAACAGCAATTGTCATTTCAGAATGAATTATGATTTAAGATGCATTATGTCATTTTTTTTCATGTTGTGTCATTTGGTCTCTGATCAGTGAGGGGGCCCTGTGCTTTCTATGGAATCAATTAACCCTGAAGACCGGCCATAGTTCTAACCTCATGCTTTAATAGAAACCACTAGACGTCTTCTTTAGCCACCTCTAAAATAATGTGTGACTTGAAACATACAACCCTGCGAGTCAGCTGGCCAGGAGAGTAGGATTCCCTCCATCTCTCCATTTGCATTGCTACATGAGATACCTGGATACCTGGAGCACAGCATGTGACAGTACATAATAGATGTAGGAGGTGGCCTGCCAGACAGCCAGGGGATCCTTGGCTTTATCTCTCTTAACACAATCAGACAGAGGACAAAAGCATATGCAAAGTGCTACACTGAGCTGAAACAGTGAAATTCTCCAGCCCAGAGCAAAAAAAAAGTAGCTTAAAATACTCAGTGACCTAAATATTCTCCATCAAGGCCACCAGATGAAATTCTAGCTAAGGGTGTTGTCTAAATACACAGAAGGACATAAAGATATAAAGAAATAATCTTCCAAAAATTACAAACCCATACCTGAAGAACATTCCCCCCCCAGTATCAGGTTATATGTTTTAACTAGACTGTTTCTGTTTTTTCAGTTCTCTTTTCTCCTCCCTTAAAGCTCTCCAATTTTTTTTAGCATGGGTATGTTTCCCATCCTGGCCAACAGCATGTAAGGGGAATCTCTGTATTATTTCTGTCTTTCTTTGATTTTATACAAAATAACAGTGTTCCAGGAGACCTACCCAATTATTTGAAAACATTACTTAAAAAAAATCCAACCACTGAATTTCCACAAGTTGTTGCAAAATACAAACAAATTTTAAAAAGAAAAAAAAAAAAAAGGCAGCTAAAAATCACCCTTGCCTCACCACACACATCTCCCACCCTGTTCCCCCTAAAGCCAGGGGAAAACATTAGAGTTTTGCAATTTGTTTGAGAGGGATGATAGATGTGGCTGCCTTCAGACCGAAGACAAAATACATTCCAGAGACGAGTGTCCAGAGCCGGTGGCTTGCCAGCAGTCTGATACTTTCTGAGCTAAGCAGGTTCCAGCCTGTGAGCCTCATCTAATTGCCRTGATGACAGATTCACGCTGGGAAAGAAAGAGGTGGTCGCTCGAGCAGATGGTTCCATGCCACTAAGCCAAAGTCAAAAAACTCCTCCACAAACCAGCAGACCAGTGACTTTTAATCTCAGGGTTCAGGGACACTGTAACTCTATAGCCCTGTTCATATCCGGAGGAAATGAGGTTCTGGTATGGAGAGGAAAGCGCCATGTTGTCCTCAGCTCACAGCCTGCTCAGCTGATGGGCCAGCAGCAGTTGGGGACCATGGCAATCTCATTGCAAGTCCTCCTTCTGCATGCTTGTGGAAAGATTAGCCCTCAGCAAGCGGGTGTCTACTTTTTGTACTTCACCCACTTTGAGTAAATGCTCACTGTAGCTCATTTGTGATTTACTACCTTTTGTAGCTTAGCCAAGTTTTGAAGTCAAGTTATTGTTTATTTGTTTTACTGTTAGGGAGTGTTCTTTCTTATCATTTATTTGGGAAATTTTAAAATATACATCTATTTAAATATTGTATAAGAATGTTTGTCTTCTAAATCTCTTATGTGTCTTGTATCCAAGAGTTCATCCTCATAGCCATTAAACAAGTTTAAAGATACCACGAGAGAAGTATTTTGAGTTCAGAGGGACAAAATTAGCTGTAACATCGTAAATGTAAATCAGGGTGGAACTTAGCAGGAAAAGGATGCCATGGACTYGTGATTCAGTTGAACCCGACAAAGGTCAGTACAGGTGTGACTGAAATCACTTATGTCCTGGATGTGTCAGCTGCAGATCACAATTAAAAATTAATTTGACTCTCAGTTCACACGGAAAGGGGAGCTGAGAGTGAGGAATGAAGCATGTGACTGTATACAATTACCTGCAAGTCTGGAGTCCAGAAGGTTTTACTAAAAACATTTGGCACCTACGAATAGATTTAAGTATAGCTGGAATTTGAAAAAATATTGGTTTTTTAATGAGAAATCATATCTCCATTTCATTTGGATCCCATTAACAATGTAAAATAAATCCTTCATGTTTTTGTAATCCAAGTAATCCTTTTTCCTCTTAGCTTAGGGTTTTCTGTTGTTGTTCATGAAGATATTTTTATTCAGAATATTTTATGGTTCCCATATCACTGATTTTATTGACATTTATTTCATTTATGTGAAAATATTGTTTCATTTATTAGTGTTTTAGTTGTTCAAAGCCTCCCTTTTTTTCCATAGAAGCAGCTAAGTAGAGGCAATAGGCAGAGAAGACAGTATGCCATATATCCCCTTTGGTGAGGCATCCTTCATGTCCACATTGGTGTTAACAATAACAGAAAGCAATAGGCAGATTTCTGAGAGTCACAAGCCAATTCTTTATGGCCTTGTTCTGCTCCTCCAAGGTACTATATGAGGTGTGATCTATACAGGGCACAGCCAAAAGTCACAATTCGTTTGATTCAAATATGAAAAAGAAACTACTGGAGGAGAGTGTCACCTGGCAGATGGGATGGTATGCAGTTCACCTGACTGTAGAAGACTCATCTCACCAGTTTTAGACATCAGCTGCAAGTGAGCTGAATGGTGCTCTAGAACTGTTCTCTAAAAAAAGGGAACCTAGATGATTAGGTCAGGTCACAGACACCTATGTTTGCTCAGATTAATTCTACCACAGGTGTCTGCAGTTAGAAGCCCAGTGACACAATGCAAATCTCTTAGAGTTTATTTAAACTGGACAGTTAAAAGAGAATTCTTCCACTAGAAAAGTATTTTTTCCAAAGGTACTTTTTGCTACCATGCAATCAGACTAACTCTAAAAGAGTAAGCTTCACTAAAATTCTTTATTTTATCTCCTTCTCCAGCTCTGTTGGCTTGAAGATCTTTCTACTTTCGAACACCAACAATCTCCTGGGTGTTTTGTGTTGCCTCTCAATAGTTGTACTGGCTGTGGACAGGGTGCAAGGCTCCTGAGTTGAAGGCTTGACTCTCTTAAGTGAGTGGCATAAGGAATCAACTAGTCCCAGCACCATCATGTCTCTGTTCCCCTTCAGGGTTTTTGTTCTGTCTCTTTGTATTACAAGTTTCCTAATGTAGGAGCAATTTACCTAGCACAGATCTTAGTAGTGATGAGCTCCACTACAATTAATAAGAAGTACAATAGCAAAAAGTTCTTCAGCCTTTATTTCTCTGCTTTTCCTGTAAAACCCTCGGCCAGCAGGAAATATTTGAATACCTATTTTGTTTTTGCTTAATGGCAGGGTTGCATACAGTTCAGTGGCAGAACAGAGAACAGGGTGCAGGTCTCCTGCCTTTGAATCCACTCCTCTGTCCACTACTCTGCATTACCTGCACAGAAGCTCTTCTGGTCTGAAGTGGAAAGAAAGAGGATGGTAACATCTTGTTTGTGGGGTCATGAGACTCTTCCCAGTTCCTCCACCCTGTATTAGTTCTCAACATGGGACAACATATCCAAATCCATAGAATGTTAATATCAAGCGAAGCAAGGAAGGGGTTAATGTCTGTGATAGGAAGAGTCAGCCTCAACTGTCTCTGGAGCCACCTGGTACCCATTAAGGAGTAGTTATGAGAGACAGGTGAGAGATAAAGTAGGAAAGTTTTATAGTGTAGGAGAGAATGAGCAAGAGGTAGTGTTGGGCTAGTCGTAGGGGTAGTAAGCAGAGCCAGGTGTTTGAAGCCATGGAGAGAGGGGAGATTTATAGGCTTCTTCAGTAGACAAAAAGCTACTTTCTTCTTCCATCTGGAGGTAATGAGATACCGGTAGGGCCTAAACCAACTAAATGCTGATGTAGAGAAGATACCAAAATAGTTAGTGTGAAGGTGACTGGATATTTGCTTAAGACTGAAGCAAGGATCCTGGGTTAATATTCACTGGACAGAGTTACTGCTGTTCCAGGACTTGACTCATGCCCCTGTCCCTGTTTGTTGTTAAGGTTTTGAGCATTTTACTTTTAAAAGAATATAAGGAATACCCCTATCTGCCAAGAGGTCTAGTAATTTTTAGGACACAGAGCTGGCCAAACTGACTACTCATGAACAAACACTTTTCCTTTTGCAAAATACTTCTTGCCTGAAAAAGACAATATGTTTCTCAGCTTCTATTAGAGCAAACTGGGTATTATTAATCTTTATTCTCAATTGCTATGTTGTCTGCCGCTCCCCTTCTCTGCCTTCCTATTTCCCAATTTAAAATCTATTGTGAGAAGTATATAAATCATTGTTGATAACTAACTCCTATACAAAAAAATGACTTTGCAATTTGGTTGTTATTTCCCCTCCCAAATAAAGTATTCTTTTTATTTGTAACACAGACGTGAAGTAAGACCGCTGAGTTATTTCTCAAAGGTCATACTGCAGGACAAGCATAAGAAGTCTGAGTTGCAGAAATGGCTCTGGGTGCCATCTTCTGCCTGGTCCTCTCTGGAGGCTCCCTGGCAGGCAGTAGTGCCCGACCTGCAGGTGAAAGGACAGATCATTTCTACGCGCCTTGCTCTAACTTGCAGTCATTCAGGATCATCTTCCCTGAGTCAGCCTTTGTCACTGAAGACGTAGTAAGAAGTAAGTGGCCAGCTGGAGGATGAGGGTCCTTTCAGCCTCCTGACTTTTATCTGCTTGCCTTAGAGGGTTAAAAAGCACGGCATTGTGGTGAATGCGTTAAATTTAAATGATAAGACGTAGCCTTACAGTTCCTTTCTGAGTTCTGCCAGCTAAGCCTTAGGGGATTGTACACGTGCATTGTCTTTGTGGTAAAAATGATCAAAATGCAACCTCCTAAATTGATGTGTTTTTCTCTACTCATTAATGCTGTGGCATAAGCATTGTTGTCAGAGGCGCCGTTTTGTTCAGTGGTCATTTGGCAACAGTGAGTGCCGAAAACACAAAACACAATAGCGGACGTGCTGGAGCACTTATCTATTCCCATGATCCTTTGTTAAGCTATTAAACTCATACATCTTAATGCCAGCAGAACTGGAATAATTTGAGGAATAGGTTTTGCAACAGTGGTTTTTGGGGAAGAGGGAGGGGCAGGGCTGAGAAGATTGAATCTGCCCTGCGCGAGTGTACTAGCTGTTCTTCCCCGCACAGCCAAAATACAAGGTTCTTTTGACAAGTGATTTTTTTGTTTGTTTTTTTTGGACTGCCGGTAGTTTCAGAGCAGGTCTGCTAAAGCACTCTAGGGACCCCATTCCTTCCCCTTCCCTGTGCAGTTTTCCTGCAGCTGGTCAAACTTTTTTATGTTGGGGATTGGCTGAAATGATTTGGTCTCTAATTAACTCAACTAATAGTAAATTAATTCAATGAAATACTGGCATTAGTTCTGCATAGTACTAGTTTAAAAAGTCACTGTTAACTTAGGTGCTTTCCTAAGTGGAAAGTCTCAAGGGAGCCTGTGTTTGCCATTAGAGTGCTTCCAAAATGCCCTGGATTTCCGAACATCTCACTTTTTTCCCAGTGGTTTAAAAACACAACAGTGTGCAAGCTGGCCCGATGGACTAGCAATGACAAGGATGAATGATGTATTTTTAGGAAATCCAAGTACGCTGTCTGTGCCTCGACAATCCCATGCTGGCTGCGGCTACCTGTTTCAGCAGATTTCTCCCCCTGGCCCRCATGGAGCCCAAGGACTCGGCTGTGCCCTGCAAAGCTTCCTGTTTACAGCCGTGCATCCTCCGAAAACAGAGCGCTCTCTGCTTCCCACATCTCAGAAGCCATAGACGGATCCCGTAACATCCTGTGCCTTTCCGTCATCGCAGCGCTGCTTTTTCTGAGAACTGCCGGGAGAAGTCACTCACAGGATTGTTAACAATTGGTCATCACCTTCTGGATGTGTCAGACCGTCGAGTACTCTGGGCCATCGGGCTTCACTGACAAGGAAACAATATCAACAACACATTTGTCCTTTGTTCCCGCCGTATATTGAGTTCACTGTGTATCGCAGCGGATAGCACACTTCCTACACGGAGAAAACCCACTGCCTTTTGATTTGAGGCTGAATGTTATATCTTTTAAAGTGCACAGACTGAACCGGGACAGAAACATAGCTCAGTACCAAATGGTCCTGGCAGCTGCACAGCTTTTCTTCCCCGTTTGTCTCCTTGTGGTTACAGCCGAGGCCCAGGTATGTACGCTGTCTGGCTCCTGACAGTGCTGTTGCCTCCTTGAGGAGAAAAAAAAGTCCAGTCTCCAGCTCCCTCCAAAGAGAGGCCCAGATAAGACTTCGTTCCTCTCATTTCTTCCTCTGCCCTCTGCCCTACAAAGCATGGCTATTGTCCTCAGCGGTGACTTAACAGTGTTCAAGAGAGAACGAGCAGGAATGATAAATTGGAATATAAAGAGTGAAATCCTCCTTAGTATGGAAAAAAAAAAATTGAGCTTAGTGGTACTACAGGTAATAACCCTTGTCTGCTGAGGGCTGCCTACACGGGCATGCTTTGGGTCATGGAAAAAAATTAATTAAAGCTGAGCATGCTATTTTTTTCAGAAGTACGGTAGCTTCAGACTGTATAACCCAAACCTGACCCCAGCCTTGCACCTGCTTTTAGTGAGAAGAAACCTGGCGCCATGAGAAGTGGGCTGCACCACCTCCCGCAGCATCCCACTTCCCGGGGACTGCTCCAGTCCTTCCCCCGCTCCTGCCCATGGCAGAATGCTGGGATGTCAGTGCCTCTGTGTGTGTCACACACATTGTGTAAATAAAGGTAAGGATTTGGCCTGAGTGCAAATCTAGATTTGCCCTGTAGTATTAAGATTGCGTGAAGTTTGGAATTCGTATTGCTCTTGTTTAAAGGTTACCTCCAATTAAGCCTTTCCAAACATATTTGGGATTATAAATCCCTCACAACATTTCCATTGTTCTTTCAGTCAAAATAGCAGCAGCCGCAACGACGCACACCACATTATTAAAAGAAAACAACTAGTTTATACTGAAGACTATAATTGTATGCCACCAAGTAAAATGTATACTTTAGAAATTCTTTCCAACCTATGAAATGATTCAATAGAAGGTAGAATTTAACACCAAAAAAAGTTGCTATAAGCCTCAAAGACTCTCCCTACTGAAGAAAAATATATTTTAAAACACAAAAAAATATGAAGAAAGGTAAAATGCTTGAAAAAAGATTGAATAAACCCCAAATCCACTACTGAAAGAGAGAAAATTCTTCAATTTACAGTTTAAATTAATGCAATAAAAAATGAACTGTAAGCTAGGGGAAAACGTACTTTCCTTACTCCTCAAGTAAAATCAGTAATGAAATCAAATAGTAAACAGATCTTCCTTCCTACAGGTACTCTCAAAAATAGTCAATGGACACAGAATTTGTGTGAATTAGGGCTTTGGGAAAAGCAATGAGCTGTTGCCAAAACTCATTAACTCTACCAACTTCTTAATTTTTTCCCCATCCATCTGGAATATACATACACACCCTCCTTCTCACTGAAAAAAATATTTCCACACACACACATAATGTCAAACAAAAAGAAACCCAAAAGGACAATGCAATAACCTGGCACATGCCTTGGAATGTTAACGTATCTTTCTTGTCTTTGTGTATGTATGCAGTACCTTTGCAGGAACAGAAATATAAACTTTGTTCTTAAAAACCTTTCTTAGTCAACTGCTGGAATGCTGGCACATTATCAAGCAATATATTTTGTGTCAGGTTGCTTTGTTGATGTTAGGGTCTTTCATATTACCAGCAGCAAGTTAGGGTTCAGTTTGCTAGAGTGAGCTTGGATGGGAAGCTTTCTTTTTGCTTGGAGGGAATTTTTGACACCAGCTGAGTGTTTTGTCTCACAAGGGTATATTTGACAAACTGTGTGCCTGAGGTATATATAGATATTTATTTCTGTGGGACTGCTATGTGATTTCTTTTAATTGGGTGATATTATCGTGTTGCCAGATCACAGTAACAGCAAAGGTGACTCAAGTTCCCTGTGAATTTTGCTGTGATGGAGTCCCCTAGGTAATTCAGGAAAAGTCCAGCCCAACCGCATCCCACGGCTATTGTGTGATTGTCATTGAGTCAACAAAAGGGTCTGACCCTGAGTGAATTTACACAGGGCCAAGATAAACTTATCAGTCTCAATAACCTTCACACTTTTTTCTTCCTTCCTTCTATTTCAATGTATGCTAGTTTCACTCTGTGGTAGCACAGATGCTTTGTGAGCCACTGTGACCTTCCTTTCCCTTTCTAAGTCTTATTACTATATTTCTTCCTCCAAATCCAAAATTTTATTTACTCTGTGGAACTGGCTACCACAAGCTCTCAGAGAGACCTTGACATGTTGTGGCTCTAGAAAGGACAGCACAGCTACCTGCCGGGACTACAAAGTGGTGCAGATTGGCACTCGTAGGGCTTGTGACCTCTCAGAAACAAAAGCTTGGAAGAGATCTACAGCCTCACGCTTAATGGCATAGGTCAGCCTCTAGGTTAGGGCAGATTGCTTTACGTTTGTCACTCCAGATCTCAGGCACTGTCCTCTGAAGTATAAAAGACAGCTTACCTGCTCTAACTGCTGGTCTGCCCATTTCTGTGATCCTCCCTTGCCTTGTCAGCCATCAGGTCACTTCAAAACCTTAACCTTAACCATTGCCATAGACAGCAATTATTTCCAGGCTTCAGCCACTACTTTATTTTTCAGTGAAAACAAAAGGGAGTCTCTGCAATCCTTAACTAAAAGTTCATAAGAACCATGGTAATTTTACCAGCTCAACCTGAGGTTAGAGCTCTAAATAAACTTAGCTGTATTTAGTCATGCTCTAGTGTGACTACACTGCACCACAGTCGCTGGTCTTCCTAAATCACATCAGTACCAATTGTCCGACTCCTTCACTGATGCTACAAGCGCTTCAACAGGTAAATTTGGCATCAGCTATAAAACTCAAATTATTTGGGTTTGAATTATCCAAGGACTTCAGGGGGGTCCATTAGCACAGGCTGCAGACTGTTCACTGCATTCATGACGTAGAGAAAACAAATGCCCTGAAATGGAACAATGAGTTATGTAGTTTTCGGTAACAAATATTATGTTAAAGAAGACCCTTTAACAAACAAACAAAAAAAGCTGTAGAAATGAAGTTACAGAGGTCTCTACCCATCCTTTCCCCTTTCAGCTGACAGTTCAAGCTCCATACCAGGAAGCAGGCGTATGCCCAGTGCTAACTTTGCTCTGCAACGCTAATTAAGCACTGTCTCTGGAAGAGGTGCTGTCCTTGGGGAATGGCTGTTAGACTAAGGTCATGTCTGCACATCTCTGGTATTTGTCTACGTGTCACTTTTATTTAAAGAACATGGAAATAAATGCCAACATCCTGGTTAACATTTCCTCTATCTCTGCCAAACAGTTTCTTCTGTTTAAGACTGCATTTGTGAGCTTTCTGATTGCTACATTTACCACAGTAATATGCTACTCTACAGTATTTAATGCCATGTTTTGTTGAAAGTTCTGTACATCCAGGACACAACATCCATGATGTTTGAGAACTAAGTGATTAAATAGGCAACACTCCCTAGCAGGTAGGTAACCCCACTGATTCTTATGAACTTATCTGAATACAGGTTTGTCTCTTCTAGCACAGTCCTTTCTCCCACACCACATCACAGACAGTGGCAATACATTTCCAGAAACTATTCCTGCTTTTCTGACAGTAGAAACACTGCTACCATCTACATTATTTTTTATTAAATTCCCTTTTCCATAGATAACAGTAGGACCTGCRCTTAAAATATAAATGTCCGTAAACATGTTTTTCAAGTATTTAGGCTCTGCATTTAAGAATGCTTTACTGCAGACTCACTAGGCAATGCAGGGCAGGATCTGGGTTTTTTTTTTGTGATATCCAGCAGCTCCTCAGTTCCTCTCCAAATATATGCAGTATTTATAAGTCTTCTGTTTTACTGGAGTAAGTTACATCCTACTGACAGTCTATTGTCCCTGCTGCTTGTTAATGGACTCTGGCAATTTCTTCATTCTCTCTCTTTCTGTACCCGAGGCAAGTTTAGCTGAGGACTGTGCTAGATGTCTCATAAAAATTCCTTTACAGCACCTCCCAAGGTGAAGGAGTCTTGGTGAGGCATTTGTCATACAGGCTGCCTGAAGACCAGAGACTGTGTCTATGGAGACAAAAAATGCACCCAGTAAGAAAGCAGATGAATCAAAAATCTTGCCCTGACCTTTTACTACCATGCAAGCAAACACCAGCCAGAGTCATCTGGAGGATGATCAGGTGGGAGCAGTACGAGCAGCAGGAGGAGCAAGCAGCAGCTGTACTGGTGCTCTGCAATAGCCTAGCAGAGGAGAGGAATTCATCCAGATTAGTTTCYTCATTAATTTCCTTCGTAATTCAGGTCAATGGGAAGCACTTTACAGCTATCAGAAAGACATCTTGATTTAGTATATTTAAGAATAGGGAATGGAAGTGGAAAGTCAAGGAGTGAGAATGCTCAGGAAGAATGAGTGCACACAATTTATCTTTGTCGTCTGTACTGTGAGCTTGCTTATGCAAAGCATAGTCATCCATGAAGGKCTCAACCCATGAAGAACACCATCCATCAGGGCTCCAGACTCCAGTGTAACACAGTCAGTCTCGGGGAATCTGGTTTCTTCCTTGCTTAGAGCAATGTGAACAGAAGCCTAACCTTGCCCAAAGAACGATATACCTTTCAAGCTTTCCT
Organism: Phoebastria nigripes; assembly: GCA_035582835.1. NCBI lineage: Eukaryota > Metazoa > Chordata > Aves > Procellariiformes > Diomedeidae > Phoebastria > Phoebastria nigripes. The sequence goes on along the minus strand of JAYKAV010000988.1, from coordinate 272,326 downwards.
TCCCAGTTGCCTGTTCTTCCTGAGTAACCAGAAAGTGCTGAAAGAATAATGTAAATAAATTCAGAGTTTAGAGCTGGAGGTGGCTGATTAATGTTACTTTCTCAGCCTTTGCTGAAATTCTGGAGAAAAAGGCATCGTAGAAGTGCAAAGACTGCATTGAGGTTTTGTTGTTTTCTGGGCCATTTTTCCTTGAATCTACGAATGTAAATCTCATCAAAATTAGTGGAGTTATATTCATCTAACAACACTAAGAAGAAAGCCCTTCCAATCCCTCACATTATTGACAATATTAAAAATGTAAATTCTCAATTCTTAATTATTTTCTGCTTCCATTCATTTCCAACCTCATAACCCATTACAGATACTTTTGTTGCAAGACATGCCCAGGCCGCTGAGGGAACACTTCCAGCATATGCTTATATTATTCTTTTGCCCTCCTCCAATTTGTTATCCAATTTATAATACAGAAAGAGATTTGAAATTTGACCCTGTTTGTTTAACATTTTACCCCTCAGTGGAAGATCTGACTAAGGGGATGGACACCTGAGAAGATGGTAAATCAAGCTACACCAATTTCAGAACAATATCCCAAACATGTATGACTCAAACCTGCAAAGGCAACATAAACCCATCCAGCAGTGATTTTTTCCCCAAAAACATGAGCAATTTTATCAGGATTTCAGATCTCTACCTTTTAACCTGCTTGTTTTTGCACAGCTACTGTAGTGTGACTTGTTTATGCCTCAGGCTCAGCCCCTCTGGTCATAACTCCATGGTGTGGGTACTGGACTCAATGCAAAAAAAAGTTACTGCTGTGGTGAGAGTTAAGAACCCAAGATCTCCCCAGCTGAAGGTTACATTGCCTCTTCCTTTCTTACTCCAGTTTAGTGCTATTGAGACAGAGCTGTAAGTTCTTCTGGGGAAGAGAGATTTATAACACATGGCACAAAATCAGTTGTTACCCTGTCCAATTACATATTTTTGGAGATTGATCTACTCCCCACTGAAGTCAGTGGGAGGTTTTCCACTGAATTCAATAGCTTTTGGATTGAGCCAAAATGAAGGAATGAAGCACTAGGGCACTACAGCACATATAAAGAGCAGGACAGTACATTAAGTGCATGTGTTTTTTCATGACGATTGGTGTTTCAGGCTGTTAAACCACTGCCTCTCCCCATATCATAACAAAAGATATCTGGGCCGGGAAAAGATAAATTATTTCAGTGTTTTTTCTTCTATTGATTTTTTTTTTAGATGTATCTAAATTGTACATGCCAAAATGTGACTCAATTCCTATGTTTATGTAAATTCATAGAAGGTCTGTTCTGAAAAAAAATGTCCTTAGTACTTTTCAAAAAATATCACCTAGCTTTTCCGAAGTATGTAGGTATTTACAATAAGTATTGTTACATTCTCGTAGGAAATTACATGCCAGCATGCACGCATATATTCAAACCCAAGCAAACATCATAAGAATTTACCTTGATGGTAGTTCATATGTCTTAATATCTGTTAACATTAGTCAACTGCACATTTAAGTTTTGTTAAGCGTACAAACTATGTGGCACTCCACCCTTGTTGCAACATCAATTTGCAGTGTCCAGCATTTTTTGTGGTTTAAGGACGTATTGTTTATCAGGCTCGTGGTCTGTAGTAAATGGTATTTGCATAGTGGGAAAAAATAAAGAAGGGAAAAAGAAAAAGAATTATAAGATTTTGCAGACACTGAGGTAGCTTAGTCAATGCATAGGTATTTTTTTATTTAATAAATTTACTGAAACAAAGTCAAGCCCTGAAAAGTTAGAAACCCATCACACTAAGGTCACCCTTTCAATGTAAATTCACCCTTGCTGCACATGTACTTCACAGTAAAGCTTTACATATATGATCAAATAACACTCTTTTTTAATAAAACTTACTTCCATTCAGAGGATGGATGGTGCTCCAGGGACGAGAGTGAGCTGTGCAGTGACGGCTGTAAGAAGAGGAAGTGGTATCAGACTGGCTTGCTCCGGCTGAATAAAGTAGATACTGAATAGCTGCGGGTCAGTGCTGATGGCAGGAAGGAGCCAGAGAGTGGGGCAAGACCCTATTTGATGCCTGCTGAAATCTTTCATTGAGAGGGGGATCAAGATCCTACATGATAGCGTGCAAGAAAAAGAGATCATTTTTGAAATTCAGGTTTGGATGGTTTTAGAGAATTAACTGTCTGTGAGATTGCAGAGGAAAAAAACTTAATTCCCTAGCTACCTCCCCCATTTCCACCCTGTGATTATCCATACTGCATGCAGGCTAGTTTGCCCATGGATTTTTTTTTTTTAAACTAGTCCTTCTCAAAGCAAAATCCTGGTGTAATTTGTCAAGGGACTGCTGCTTATATGAATGATGGATAATATTTCATTCAAGTTTGCCGCCTCCTCTCCAGTTTCATTTTCCACCACTGTTCCCATGGACACTGCGCCCTCCAGTACCAGCTCAAGCCACCATGACATATTTCAAGACATGCAACAAACATGGCATGGGAACTCTAGCTATATATTTGCATACAGAGTCCAGAGGACACTTCAAATGTCTTGTCCTGTGGATGTGTTCAATCCACTGTAGATGGGACTAGCTCTGAGCAATGTGAATTTGAACAATTTTGCACGACTTGGTCTAGGGGTGAAGATGAGTCCTTGCAACAGAGGCCTTCAACAAGATGTACAACACCTGGAGTGGAATGGAGACTTAAAGAAATTTCATTAATCTGAGTATATTATAGATAAAGCATCAGCAGGCTTTAATAGCAATCTCTGTGGAAAAGGCAAGAAGTGACAGCAGGAGGAGGCAGGATTTGTCTACCCCCAAAAATATGTTGATTTAACCATTCACCCAAATGAAAAGGGCTAAAACTTGACAGGTACATGTGAAATGAGAAAAAACTTATTGTGTACCATCAGCATAAAAATGTCCCCTGCAGCAGAGCAAGTAGAAAGAAATTAACATAATTGGGAAAATTGTGGAGGGAAGAGAGAGGAAAACTAAGATGCATCTCTGTGGAGCTGGCACTGGGCCTCCCAAGCGTTTAGTTTGTTATGAGTAGCTGCGATATATTCTGCCTCATTTCACTTCTAGAGGAAATTACAAATCCTTACAAACCCCCCAACAGTCATGCAGCATCAAATATTGAAAACCTGAGAAATCTTGATGCTTTCTGGGATATTTCCAGATTCCACTTAATGCTTGACTCATGATGGCAATTATCCTCTCCATGCTAGGGGTACAGTAACTAATTAAGTGGGCTCATGAAAGCACATTCAGAATCTGGAAGGAAAGCATAGCTGATGTGATTATATTCCTGACATATTCCTTGGTCCAAAGCAAGCTTAAAACTGTTCAAGTCCAGAGTTCAAATGAATAGAAATCAAGTGCCAGGGATTGGAAGTACTGCAGTTTAATGTACCATTTACTTCAAAAGATATTGTTCTTTGGAGGAGTCATCTTTATATTTTATGATGTTTGGAGGCAGAGTTGTCTAATGACTGCAACTAAAAGCTGTCTGGGTTATAAGTACAAGTGAAGTACTTAAACATCATTTGTTATGAGGGAAGACTGATGGCTACCTTGATTCATAGTCTGCCAAGTTAAAATAAGGGCAAGGTACGGGACCTCCTGGGAACCAAATAAACTGCACATCCTGAGCAGACCAAAAGGACAATGCTAGCAACAGCTGTGCTTGCACCCTCTCTTGAACTCCGAGTTCCTGACAAAAAGGATGATCAAAGCTCCCGTGCTCCTGATAATAATTCAGCTGTGTTTGTATCACACCTTTACGTCCTTCCTATGTTTTTTTTCTTACAATCTATTAAACAGAATTAAAAGAAAGAAGACAGAAGAAAGAATAAAAAAGAAAGAAGAGAGGAAAAAAGAAGAAAAAAAGAAAAAAGAAAAAGAAAAGGAAACAGTCCAAACTTTCCCAGAGAAGAGAATATTAACAAAACTAATGTATTTGTACTGACGTTGAACTAGGGAGTTATGGACCATAATTTGCTGAGTTAGGAGCTGTGTAAAAAGGACCAAAATGTCTTCGGGCTTTTTCTACATCTATGTCTGAGAGAGTCACTCAGCCACACCATTACCCTATTGAACTTCTTTGGAGGTGGTRCTGCAAACAACATACTTTTTGCATTGTGAGGAGAAGAGGGAAACTCCATACTCCATTCTGGATAAGTTAATGACCAAAGTCCTTCTCCTTCCCAAAGGCATTGGCTGGCATTCCAGTTGCTGATATATAAATGGGTCTTTAAGAAGAGGAAGGGAGTTGCTTGGAAAGTGGGGAAATGATGCCCAAAGACTTACTAAAAAATCTGTGATCCACACTTTCTGTTGTCACTGTGTCAATTAGCTGAGACTCCAGTCCATATATAAATATATGTACATCTGTATTTGTGTGCATGTGGTATAAATACATATGTAGCATATAAACTTCATATTCTGTCTTCATGTGTGTGTGTGTGTGTGAGTGCACTAAAATTTATAGCTCTTTAGAGCTTTCTGATTATTTTTTCCTTTTACTTTACACCTTTTCTATCATTTATATTTAATCAGGTAAAGGCAGAAGACTCTCTATTTTGTATCTTCTCACCACAAAACACAGATTAGGATATCAGCAGTATTTGACAAGGTGATATTCCTCCCCCACCTCCACACACACTCACTTTCACACACACATACACACACATGTTCAAAATATAATAACTTACATTTAAAAAATGGAAGAACACTACAACTCATCTGAGTCCTTTCAGAAGCAGAAATAGTTATCGTTGAGTGTTCAGATCACGGGATCACACTGTCACATGCAGTTTATGTGGCTGATTATACCCGGATGACTTCACAGCCTTTTGCCAAAGACCTTAAGCTTTTTTAATGCTAACATTAAAGTTTTCCCTCTACAGATAGGTTTCAAACACTTAAGAGTTTGAAGTACTTTCATTAGAGATCTCTGACACTATATTTTCCACTCTGATGCACGCTTCTGAGACCAAAATTATATAAATAAATAAAGCCCACACGTGACAACATGTCTTGAGAGACTCAATACTATAAAAATATGTTTTAGCTACTTATGTTAATTGATTTTTAGCCAATCCTTAAACATGTCTGCAATTGCTACTCTCTTCTCCCTGAAATTATAGCCCTCTCTCTGGCTCAACTATTTAGTCTTTCAGAAGTTTGACACCAATTTCTCAGTGCAATTATTTTGTTCCATGGCACTCTGCTGTAAATTACTTAAATTCCAAAGCACAGAGGCATGTTCACCTGCTCAAAATGCTACATCGACTGAAAATATACAATGCTTTTTTTTCAACAGAACTGTCATCTTTAGGGAAACAGCAAGCCATTCCTTTTATGTCTCCTCTTAAAGGCATAATGCTCTTTTTTATTCATTTCATACTGTATGTTATTGTCTTTTGCTTTAACTAAGCATTTTTAAATATAATTAACTACACCATAAGACAATGATATTGCATAACCACACTCAGAAACAGATCAGTTTGCCTCCTGTAACAGAATAAAAATATATTTCAAAGTAAAGGAGGAGTTGCCTACTATTATGGTCTTTGGTGCAAGTTTCATTTATTTCACATAAAAGAGAATATCAGTCTTCTGAAGTCAAGTGGGCAATGATTTTAATCTATGACTTTTGGTAATGGAGGCTGAGCTATTCAGAGCTATCTATCTAGGGTATTTAGCTACAAAACTGCAATTAAATTAATGGGAACTGCATGGATAAGCCTTCTGCTTGGTATTCAGTCATAGCATCTGCTGTAGGATCCTAAAAAACTGGAAAAGCTGCTGTCAGCTTTGAAACTGGCTGGATTGCTTAGCCTGCCCACTTACCTCAAGCCTTGTTGGGCAAAGGGTAAACCTTGACATAATTGTTGTGTTTTCCATTTGGCAATAAGGTGTGTAAATCATTTCATGTTAGTACAAAGGCTTTATGCTTATAAATCTTGCCTGTCACTACAGCTGTAGAATTGATGTAGTAACCAGGTGGGGGACAGTCACTGTCTTACTGTCCTGAATTTAAGAAGCAATACTCAAAGAGGAACAACAGAAAAAAAATTGGAGGAGTTGCTGAAGAGAGCTCTGACTCACAGTACAGTGGGCTGTAACACAGAAAATTAAGTCTGCTGCAGAGCAGTAGTATCTCCAAAAGCTCTGTCCTTTCTTCTGTCCGTGTTATCTTACATTTGAACATTTTGTCTGTATCCTTCTATTTGCAAGCGGATAATCCAGTGCCGGCAGGTTAGACACTGCCCTCATATTTTCAGTTATTGTTATAAGCCTCAMAGTGAGCCCAAAAGGAAAACAGAAAGGAGTTAGAAAACATCCAGATAAAATAATAATATTCTATCAAATTTGTCTAGATACTTTCAAACGTTACAGCACTCACCGCTTTGCTGCTGGAACATGCTCACGCACACTGGACACTGATGCAGCGGGGCCAGGATTTCACTCAAACTCACTAAGGTTCTCCTTATTTTGAGTGTTAGCCAGTTCCCAATAGACATGTCAGAAACACTTCCACCCCACAGAAATCAGGGGGAGGTGGTCAAGGGCCGCCAAGCAAGGGGTCGTAGGGAGGATTTGGTATGAATTCTTTCGTTTCCCTATGGGTTGGTGCAACCAAGCAGTGCCCTGAGGAGTATTGCTGCAATTTATTCACCGAATGACTCAATGCCAAAAGTTTTGTCTTTTGTTATTCGTAAGCTAGAAGGCAATGTAAATACAATTTTCCTTGTGATGAAAATGGAATATTTTAGGACAGGGTATATCATGTTTCTGAGCCCGTTTAGCTTAGAAAAGGAAAGTGAGATCTGAAGTGCTATTAATATGAAACATCTTTAAAATCTAGTGGATAAAGTGATTTAAAACCTGATTGCAGTAGACTTAAGAAAATGGAAATTACTACTTTTCTGGAGATGAATGTTTATTGGGAACTATGTAGCTCCCTATGCACTATGCAGCTGCGTATGGTCTTACCACACCAGAAGGGAGAGAGGGAACTGCAGGGGCTCCACTGGTGGCAGAGCAACTCTGAAACTGGGAAGCGCAGGGAACAACGGGGAACCAGGGAGCCAGGCACTTTGCTAATGCCACGGTTCTTCAGATCAGCTGAGGAAAAAAGAGAGAGAGGCTGAGGAATCAGCAAGAATCACTCTGGAAGGAGAGAACCAGGACAGAAACTAATTGTTAAATTTTATTGAAGAAAGGGAACAAATAGAGCTACTACTGGGAGCAACAGAGCTACTAAACCCAGTATTTCTAGTTGCCTTCATGGAGTAAAAACTTTCTTAGCTGAGATCATGTTGGACACTTGCAAAAGTGCTACTGTTTCCAAACCTTAGTTTTAAGAATCTGGAAATACATATCTATCAGCTGGTCCCACAATTCATACAATCTCCTAAATAAAGATTTTAAATGTCACAGTGAAGAAAATTAATAGACAGTTTCAGTTAAAACAAAAAAAATTTATAGAAATTTTTGATGATCAGGTATTCACTATGACTTATTGCCCGTCTGTCTAGCATCAGTGTAGGAACAAGTTATTTTCATGGATAGAGTTGTTCTATACAAACATTCCCTTTCATGGGTCCATATTTGTACATAAAATGAAAATATTATAAACAAGTGTAAGCCTTTAATTTCACATAGATCCATGCTTTGTAGTAGGAAAGAACCTTTCATTTTAAAAATATCAGAAAATAGAAAATGAAATGTTCTTAATTTCTACATCACTGCCAAGTTTTCATTCCCTCCTGAGTAGGAAAGTTCATTTATTCAGTGATCATGAAATGTAAAAAATGTTTTCTTTTAAGTCTTCATGATTTTATCTGCCTCTTTAAACCACACACCCTGCCGTCATTGTCAAAGGGTCAAAACAAAGAGATTTTCAAATTGCAGGAGCAGGTACTAAGGGAAAATGTAAATCTTTCATAATCCAAAAATGTCTCTTTTTTTAATACACTGTGGACCAGATAGATAATGTCAACATTTTTTCATAAATTCTCAGACCACCCACAAGCATCAGTAAAGATATAGCCATACATATATGCATGTGTACATGAAGATATAGAGTATAAAACAGAACCATTTGGAGAAATATTTTTGTTACTTCTATAAAATGAATAATAAAGTCAATAAAAAGATTTGCAAAGAAGAATCAATTCTGGATTCCTTTATAGCCACCAGGCAACTGTGCAAATATACTTTTTAAATTGCATACGATTGTTTTGCTACAACAGCTCAGGTGCCCAAATTAGAGACAAACAAAACTTGAAAGTGGTGACTCATTTTGTTTGTATACATGCCCAGTTCACCTAAATCCTTTCATGTCTTCTTTTCGTACTTTTTTTTAACACGTTCCTTTTACCTGTCTCGTGATCTTTCAGTGCGCAACTCTGACCATCTTCCCAGAAAAGAGCTGCCAGAAGATGCTTCCAAGGTGATGTTCTCCCTTCCAGTTTCACCTCAGGAAGAAATTTGCCATCACTTGGGTTGTCACGATAAATGCAAATAGATGTGTTCTCTTTTATAATATGAAGATAGTGAGAGCTAAGTTTATGTAGGTTTTTTGACCTACATATGGAATGGACCTACAATGGAAATCTCCATTGCAGTAGACTGATCTCCATCTCCGGTCTCCAGTTCCCTCTTTGGTGAACACATATCAGGCACTAGGATCTTGAAAAAAGTTGATCACTGAGAAAGAGGATTATGTCAGGAAACTCACACCTATCCCTACTCCTTAGAAAGGAATCGCTCTTAATTAGTACCAAAAGCTAGAGCTGGACTGAGATTTTTATAAGGAGCGAGGCAGAACACCATGCCAAGAAACAAATGTGAATATTCTTCTTCCCTCTAATGCTGCTTGTCAGGTAGATTTGTGTATCTGTCTTCCATCTCTTCCTGAACTAGCTTTGCAAAGAAACTTCAGCAACAAAAAACTTTCCATAGAGAATAGTAGGGGAAAACACTTCCCACCTATGAGCTCCACTTGGTGCACAGTAACAGAAGGCTCACTAGGAAAGCTAATTTTGGATCTTCAGTTTTTTCCTGGTGTGAATCTAAACAATGCTTTGTTGTACTCATATGGTGTTTTTTCATGGAAGGTAAGATTCTGCTCACCTAGCCCTAGCCATCTGAAACACAGGCCTCTAGTCTGAGCTAATCCTTGGGGGCTGTATTATGGATCGTAGTAAGAAAGAGGCCCCTCCAATGAGTAAGTCAGCTACTTGTCTTAGGGCAGGGTGGAGAGGCCTCCAGACATGTCCATTGTCCTCCATTGACTCCAGAGGGAGCTTAGGTGATTTGTTCAGACCAGATGACTAACTTTCACGTGGCTAACATCAGGCCAGCCTCAGCTTGCAGGATGATACCCCAGATAAGGAATGGCAGAGCAGAATACAGCTTCATCCATTCTTCCTATACCAACCTGCTTTCAGTGTACTCCTTCTGAGGGACGAGTCCCTTCTGCATGTTTTGGGACTCAGGGCATATTTCGGTGAGGAGGAGAGATGAACTCTGCCTCCTTTGTTCAATCAAAGTGCCATGAAGCTCCAGCATTAACTTTCCACAGTTAACTTTTAAGGAACAGGCTGCTGAAAGAGAAATGATCATCAGACAATTCTGCAGGATAGATCAGCTTGGCAATAAGCACTCAGTTCAGAAAACAGAAAAGGGTCAAATTGTGTGAGGAGAATTTTCCTTTTGAATTAAACAGCTAGTTGTAAACTCACATGCCACTCTCATGTCCTAGCCTGTTGTGACAGCTGTGCCTTAGTGAAATGGAAGTTATAGGAATCTTTATTCTTATTCTGTTAACAGCTTTTAGGGAAAAAAATTAAGATGGTTTCCAGAATAGTTCTGTGTGAAGACTGACCATCATTGCTACAGGCCCTTAGCTCCATTCAAATAACTCTATGAAACACCACATAAAAGCCAGTGAAAATAAAGTGTGGAGCATTCAAAACTGTTCTAAATTTAGATGTCTGGTATTTTATGTCACTACTAGTTATCCTACCCTTATTTTAATCCTCCACCCATATCAGTTCTATTTTCATCTAGGCTAACCATGTAGCTATTCTTATAACTTCACCATTCTTCCAAATAAAATCAGTTTTTCTACTAAGACAGGCTATTGAATATTGATATACCATTATAGCTTGCAAGTACCTTCAAAAGTGTTTAAAATACCTCTGAAAGACTTATTTTTTTCGTATYATTTCACATGGTAAAAAGTGCCACCCTGCTTTACACATTAAGCAGTTGATTCCAAAGAAACATTTGCAATTACTTCAGGCACACCAGAATCAAGTCAGTTAAACTAATCGAAAATGGCATATTATTAGCTCTCACTCACATGATGGAGTATATTTATTACACCATTTAAACTGCACATGAGTAATTTGTAAGGTACAGAACTAAAATGAAGGAAAAAAATCCTATCTTTTTAACAATCGGCTTTTGTTCTGAATGGTTATTTGAACTTAAGTGTCTTTTTTTCACTGTGTGTTTAGAGACACCTCTCCTATGACGACAAAAGACAATCATCAGGACTTCTTTGCTTTATGCTGAACTACTTATTTCAACATCACAGTAGTGGGATAATTTACAGCAGACATGTTGACTAATGTACAAGTTTACACCTCCTAAACGTGGCAAGCTGCACGTATGAAAAGTAGGTGGTGTCTTAAAAGGATATAGCATTGTCTGGCCCACATTTAATGTATTTTATCTACAAATGCTAGAATAGTTACAGAATTAAAAACACCTATTGCATTTTTGCAGTGGTTGACATATAATTAATATATTGATTATAGTTGATTATTGAGCTGTTCATCCAAGGGTTTGGGTGGGGGGAGGAGGGAAGAAAAAAGATCATGAAGAATTTTCTCATGTGCATGGTGTAAGCCTTCTTTGCAGCATTTCTGTCTCTTCTCTGAACATGTAGAGATAGCCTTTTATTGGTGCTGCTGACTCTGAGGGAGACCCTTAAGCTAAAACTATACTCCTACAGTATAAGATGTAACCCAAGATTGTTAGCTTATCTTCCTGATTGCAGCTAATATAGTCTAGTAAAGTAAATCCTAGGTTTCTGAAGGTATCTAAAATCCCACACACTTATTTAAAGAATTTCTTGGAGTGTTGCAGAAGAGGTAAAGGTGATAAAAAGTATCTATGCCTGGTCTCAGGAATCTTTTATAGAAAACTGGGGTTTTTTTCTGGTCTAAAATAGGCTGATATTGAGGTCAATGGACAGATGCTGAGACATTCAGATTCATTCAGTCATTCAGATTTATCCTTTCAACTTTTTAATCATTGAGTCTACTTTCTTCTAAAAAAAAAATCCCTATCAGTATTTAGGTAGTTATAATCAAATTGTGATTTGATATTATTTGAAGAGTAAACTGTACCTTTACCTACTAACTGGAGTAAAACATGGTGCACGACAGTTTCTGTTCCACTTTGCTTACCAGAAGGAGAACCTGCTGAGCAACTTCCATTCCTCCCACTCCTTCTGTAATAGAAAGCAATAGTGACATTGGAAAGTCCTGTCCCAGTTGTTCATGACTGTTCATGACTGCAGGATCTTGTGCTTACAGCTGTACAGAATTCCAACACATTCACTAAGAGTAATAATGATCTTCTAATATTGACCAGGGTGGGGAAAACCAGAAATATTAGTAAGAATCCCTCACAGACACATGAAGGATATACATGGTACGTGAAAGACACACAGCACAATGTAAGAAGAATTTGACAGAATACTATATTATGGTATGAATTTTTTCTTGAACTGCTCAGAAATTCTTTTCAGAATAGGAAAGTAAGTTTCCAGAGATCTGGATTTTCATGGAAAACGTTTAATTTTCCAGAAAAAAAAAAGGTTTTGGAAAACTGAAACAAAATAATTTGACTTAGGTAAATTCAACCAGTTAGCAGAATATCAAAATCCTCCTTCTCATTTGAAAAATGGTGAAATGAATTAGCTTAGTATTTCTGAATTAAAATGCTTTATAATTTTTGTTCTACAATGTGCTTTGACCTTTTGTCCCAGTTTGGAAAGTAAACAGGTGCTGAAATGAATAAATGTGACAGAAGCTCCACTTCCATTCAGCTGTATTTATTTCCATGTGCAGCACAGTTAAATTCTAGAGGGTCTTTTGCAGCATCCTGCACTCCAGAAAGAAGAACCAGGAGGAGTGGATTTGCAGCACTCTGTATGTCCAGATGGTGCTGTCTATTATACCACTAATGGAAATGGCCCTTACAGAGATCAGAACTAATAACATATACAAAATTGATGGCCACATATTGACATACATTTCAGTTGAACAGTTTCAGGTTTAATTTGGAAATGGCAATAAAAATAACAAATAGAAAAGTATTTTTACACTGCAGCGCATTCGCCTTTGCTTTGCCATTTCCTGGCCCATTTCTTTCTTCATTCCTCATTCCACTTCCATCCCATAGATTTGCCTTTTTTTTAAATTGTTTTAAAGAGACTGTAATACAGAATATCTGTCGCTGAAATAGTTAGCATAGGGGAGAGGGAAGTGGGGGCGATTTAATTTTTTTGGTAAGTTTTTTTGCAAGTTCAGTACAGAGATGGCCTTAAGCCACAAACTTGGCACTGGATTTGATGTAAACTTTAGGGAGGAGAGTGCTGCTGACAGGCAAAAATGCAGTTTGTGAAAGCTCCATAGTGTTTCCCTCCCTGCTCTACAACCAGAAATACTGCAGGGGTGCGCAGCACAAAGGGAGACGAGACGCTGGTACAAGCAGTTTCTTGCATTCAGCAGAACAGGCCCTGGCTGTGGGAAGCCAATATTAGTTTTGAAAACAATCTTTTAAAGCAGTGTACATTTCTCAGGAAGCTCTGCAGGTGGCCCTAGCGCTGAGCTTTTAAAAGCACAAAGCTTTTAGGCATCATCATCACACAGCTCTGCTGTATGCTTAAGCCTGTTCTTAGAATGGATGCAAGGTGCCCTAAATACAAGGTTGTTATAGTAATAGTAATAATTAATTATAATAACACTATTAACAAAAGCTGTGAACACTCTACCTTACTTGATCCTTAAAAGGGAAGCTCAGAAGCTAAAGTGTAGAAATAGCTTTTTATTGGTTTCTCCTTTCTGTGATATTCATGAGTCACAGGTCTGTCACAAAAAAAAAAGCTTAGACCTGCCTCCTTTTAATAGTTTAGCTGAAGTTGGAGAAAGATGATGCAAGCTGTTTCACCCACTGCTGACCGAGCTTCTTACTCGGGACACGACAGAACTTGACTGCAAAGTCAAGAATCCCTGTAAGCGGCAGAATGGGAAAGGGGTATCCCTGGAGGCTGTTCTGTCTTTCATTGCCAGCCTCTATAATTATACACTGCCTTTCAAAGCAACTTGTGAAAGCTGTCTTTGCAGCCTGCTTCTTTTTCCCAGGCCCTGGGGAAAGTGCATCATAGCCATTCCCTGCCAAATCCAAACACCTTACGATCAAGCATTTCTAAATATGGCTCTGCAGTAGAGCTGCTGGGAGAAAAAAAAAAAAAAAAAAGATCAAACTCTTTTTTCCCTGAAAAATGGCGTTTTGTTCAACCCATCAAGCTTTACGGAAATATCTAGATCGTGATGAATGTCTCACCTGGAAAGTTTTTCAGGTCCAGAATATTACTGGAGAGCAGGGAGCCAAAAGGCATTGTAGTAGCTGATAGCCCTAACTCTCCGATATTTTTCTTTCCATTTCCAGGTCACTAGTTAAAACAAACTGTTTGTATTTGGCAAAATCTTTCAAAACCTTAAACCTTTTCATAAAGTGGAAGTCCTCTCAATCTAGCCCTAGTGTCAAAGATGTTGTCAAACCCATGTGTAAAAAATCTTTGTGCTATTACTAATAAATGCATACTTACAGCACGGATAACAAAGGATAAATGCATGTCCTCCTGCGTGCTTATAGGCAGGGAAGAATAGCTATTTTTCTCTCCATGGCCTCATGTGGTAAGAAGCCAGATCATTCCAGCTCATGTTATTGCATTCCTTGGGAACATTCCTGTACAATACTGCACTGCTTCCCCGGTGCTAAGTGATAAGGATTGTAACTCCTTGACTCGGTCTGGTGAACATTTGTGTGAGCAGATTCAATTTCTTAAGTGAGTAAAAGCGCACTGACATAGGTATGGACTGCATAGGCTACYTCTGGATAGGGGAAGGCAAACATAGATGTGTCCCTCCGTTGTCTTTTCTCAGCTGATTCAGGTTCCCGAGGCTAAACTTGTTGTGTTATCCTTTCCAGTGACTGTGCACTTTGGAAGGATAAAGAACTATTTTAAGTTCTCATTTATATGGTGTGCTATAAAATAAGGCCCAAGATGGATGAACAGGGGCTCTGTTTTTTAACAACAGTGACTGAGAGATTTGCACATCAGCCATCTCTCCTGTAGAGTCAGACAGATTTACAGTGCCTGGAAATGTTTGCCAACAAAGATGTTATTGTAACTCCAGTGCCTGTTCAGGGAAGTTTATGAGGTAGAGTTAGAAACTGTTCATATTGTCTTCCTGCACTTCAAGTATAGGAGAGACAATATGCCAAACGCATTGCTGAGTTAAAAGCAAAGCTACTGCAATGTTAGGATTGTATCTAACATCAAGTACCTCACTTTCTGGCCTGTTGCCTCCACCCTTCACCTAGAAAAGAACTGGCATATTTAACCCTCCTTGCGTGACTGTGGGCAACTCAATTATCTTTTCTGTGTTTTTGCTTGCACAACTGATAAATAGGGGCAATGTTCATTATCTGGCTCAAATTATTTGCATCTGTTCAGTTCTTTGTGAGAAAGTTACCTCATCTTTCATATGATTGGTTGTGGTTTACAATACTAATAACTAACTTTTCTCCCTCAAATGCCATCAAAGATGTGTCACTAAATGATGGGTCATTTTTATAAGTGGGCATAACTCTATTGGGATTCACAGCAACAGAACTTTTGCCTGGATATTCTTTTCCTTTCCGAAATATGCTAGTGCTATTATTTTTTTCATATTGACCTCTTGAGTTGCCATTTTTGCTTATTCTAAACACCCGTCCACCACTAATACAGTTACTCAACACAGCTCATAAATCCTTATCCAAAGACAGTTCCATTTGCTAGCAGAGAACAGGAGGTAGCTCTGCTTCTTCTGCTTGTAATTCTTGTAGTGTACAAAAGTTTCATATGTGTTTATATGTGTTTATATGTGCCTAAAATGCACCTTAACTAAATCCGTCCTGTGGCTTTCAAACAGAATATTAGCTGTCTTTTTAATTAGTGAGATTTTAAATAACTTTGCTCCTTTTTTTATTCTCTTGGAGGAAGTTAAGTAGGCTCCATACTAAACATCCTGCTCAGGGAAGCTCCCCTGCCTCATTTCTTCTACACTTTGCACTGATTGTGTTAAGCCTATGCTCAAGAACCAATGCTTTCCTGTGAATACATCACAGACATTAGCTGCACATTCCTTGGATAGCAGCAAAGTATTCGGCTGTCTAGACACAGCCAAATAAGAGCACAAAGCTTACTTTGAGCAAATCACTAACAACTTCTGTTGGCCAACAATGGGCAGAAAGGTTCTCTGATCCCTGTAGCTGTGGTGCATGGGAGTAAGCCCAGGCTCTACGTGGACTAAGTCACTGCAACATTTTCTTCTCCATCATTTCCATTCTAGGAAGAAAAATATGATCCAGAGAGACTGTAAAGAAATGTGGGAACACAGCCAGAGTAGTCACTGCTAAATCTCTCATGTTGGTGTGGTCATTTTTTAATAGCCCAGGTGTAACATAATGTTGGAGGGATATACAACAGGCAGATGGTACCTGTCCAATCGCTCTGTTGGAATTGTTCGGTTTCTCTCACATTATTGTCCAGTTCTATGTTTGGAACAATACTTTGTTTAGGCTGAAAATTTAGCATTGAATATTTTTTCTACTTGTGGTGAAGGCAGATTTCCTCTTTGTGATCCATTTGGATTTAGAAGTAAAGTTTTGAGAGGAGATGTTTTTTGCCTACGTCCTTGGTTTTAGGAAATATTTGCCCAGAGAGCTGACTCTTTAAAGTACCCAAGAGCCAGATTTAACCATATGCTCCATTAGAAAGAATAAGAAAACTGTATGCATTTCATGATAGCAGATAAAAAGCACATGGTTGTGTGAGAGGAGCTTCGTTCAATGTCTGAAGAGATTTTCAAGCCTGAATGAAAATTGGATTAACTGAAGCACTATTTCCTGGGATTCTATTTTGGTTCCATTTGTTCATTAGAAACAAGCAGAATCCTACTTAATCAAAGTCATGGCACATGTGGGTCATTTTTCAGTGCTATGTGTAGCAAATTAAACATAACACTCTTGGTATAACAGAAATTGATCATTTAATCCATTCTGAATATCACAATAATGTAGATTGTCACAGTATATGCCATTAATGTCAACTAGAGGAGTTGACCTTGTGAGGTGTGTGGATTTTCCATCTGTTTTGTAAATGAACTTTTTAACAAATTTTTAATGATCTTCGTACCAAGAAGTCGTCTTGAGATTACCAGTAATGATACTACAAACAGCACCCACTTGTTTATTTTCCATTGACATTAAAGTCACTGCATCATTCTAACTATATTGCAACCCATAATAAAGACCTAAGTGCTTGGATCTTTGAAATTATGTTGAAAAACAGACACAGGAGGCCTTGTGAACCGTCTGCTGGGTACCAATGGGGCATGTAATGCTTCAGCCCATTCAAAGGTTTTAAGGCTATGAAGGTTTGTGAGGAAATGACAGATAATAAATTATTTACATGAAAATATGTTAAACAAGCAGGAACCAGTGCAAGCAAAATGAGTGCATTCGTTCTGCTTCATGGAACTTCTCCTGCTTTTCTCACTGGGAATACCCAAGAACCAGTGTTGCTTCACTGCTACTTTGCCATTACAACGTACCATGCTGTAGAGCATTGTAGAGCGGAAAAAAAACCAGAGGTGCCAAAAGGGGTTTGAAATATTTCCCTCTCTCTCTCCCTCTTTCTCTCTCTCCCCTCAAAATACTTTCCTTAGCCCACCAAATATATCTAACAGAAGGTCCTCTGGCTTTACACATGCTGCTGTTGTCAGCTGTCCCCAGCCAAGCTGTGGACACAGCAGCAGGGGAAAAGCTTTTCTTTCAAACGTTGTATTACTATTTCAGGATACTGATAAAGGATCTGTGATGCAGCAACAAGTATTCAGGTGACTTTTCCTGTCCTTCAAAATGTATAACCAAATGGCTCAAACACAGCTAAAGATTTCCTGCACGTAAACTAGAATTAACTGAAATAACAGTTGGCTTTCAGACAATTGATTTTCCAATGTGCTCTAAGCACATTGATGACCTTTTTGCCCATTTGCAAAAAGCAAATGTTTATCTAGAAGCAGAGGTTTATCTAGAAGCAGGTGTCCATGACAGCCTAAGAGSATGCTCTTTACACTTCTGCAGCCTCAGCTGGCCTTGCAAGGAGTGAAGTTCAAGGTCATCARCAAGGAATGTTCCAGAAAGTTGTCATATTTAGCACAAAATAGCACACTCATCAATCATCTCTGTGAAGCAAACAGGATTTTGACAAATGGCATGTTTGTACAAAAAGTGCCTGAAACTATTTTTATTTTAGTAGGCCTTGCTCTATTGTCAAAGTAGAAGAGCTAAAGCTATTTCATTTCTTTGTGTAGTAAAATCACCTGTTGAACCGTGGCACTATAGTCTTGCTGATAACCAACCCGAATACTTGTTATGTGCTTATTCCTCCTGCTCTGCTGTAATGCACTGCACACATCATGGAGTGAATAGGGTCCCTCTGTCCACTTCAGTTGACTGAAGGCAGCRTCCTGTTCTCCAAAGGCTGCACAGACAGAGCTCACTGGCAGTATGATGAGACCTCTCCCCTCAAACCCACCTGGGGATGAAGAGCCATGTCCCTCAACTGTCCTTACCAGCGCGCTTTCTCTTTTTCCTTCCTCCTCCCTCTTTGGTACGCTAGATGGCCATCTTATTTTCCCAGTCTTCTGCCATTTCATTGCAAAGCCTTTATTTTTGCCTATGCTGGTGCAATGTCCTACAGCAGTACATACAAGGTAGATACCTTGAGAGGTGGAAGGTGAGAAGATGACAGCAGTGAAGATTTTGTCTCCAGATAGCCTCAGTCTCTCAGGTGTCACAAGACAGTGATATAAATGAGAGACACAAGAGGAGAGCCTGAATGTGATAAACTAATACACTGTCAGTGGCCTTTGTCTTCTTAATATGCCTTCACTTCTGAAATTAGGCAGCACATTGTAGTATCTTTCCCATTTCCTCCTTCGGAAACTGCTAGTGTGTCAAAAACAACAAATACAGATTGAATGCTAACAATAGGTAAGGCAAGTATCTATGTTTCCTATGTTTTGTAATTCTGTTTTCTTATTTTGAAATTTGTTGTGAATACTGTTGTTGGGGGGGGGGATTTTTTTTTTTTTTTTTTGCAATTTGTTGAATAGAGTGTTTTGTTATTGTTTTTGTTACCTTTATGAGTAGGTTTTAATAGTACTATTACTCAAATTTTATTGTGCTTTCATCGAGCTCCCATGACTGTACTCTGAGAAAACATCATATTTTGTATCCCAAAGACCTCCAGTAGTATCAGTGTGATGATCTGCAGCACCCCTTGGTCTAAGCAGCAAACGTTATCTTTGAGCTCTTTATCAGACAATTTTTCCTCTCTCTTACTCATCTTGCAAATTAAAGCAGAGGTTAACCTCAGCCCAGTACCACCCATAGGCCCACACATCTTGACTCTCCACTGCACCTCATCCCACAGSTCCAGTCTTTTTGGCGTGCCACATTTTCCATTCACTCTGTAAGTCCATGTAATATTTGAAGATATGTAGACGCAAATTCCTTTATTTTAGTTAGCATGGGACATACACCAGTCCAAGTGAAATTATACATATTTCCCCATCTTGACTTTCTTACATTTTTGAGCAGCTGAGGGATATCCTTCATCTTCCACATTGCTCCTTTTCTGTCTTTATTGTAGATGTCCAAATACCTGATTCCTTCTCTGGTTCTTCAGTCACAAATAATTTGATAGAAGCATTTCCCTGCTGGAAGAGCAGCACTTCCCCTTCCTACCTTATGTCCATATTTCCTGTTCTCATGTGTGTCCTTGCATTCACCTCTTTGGCCTTTCTGTTTTCAAAGGGCTCTACCAGAACTTTTTTCTTTGGCTCTGTCTGAAGAAATGCTAATGATGTAGAGACCCCAATGCGTCACAGAGGAGCTTTCCCCTGAGCTTCAGCTATCCTATTGTTTTGCCTGACCAAGTCTATTCAGAAGATAATAACATTTAATGAGTCTCTCTCTGTCTCTCCTTCCCACAGACAGACTTGTAGACGCCACTCTTTGGTTTTTTAGCATTAAGGGTAGGAAGCAGTCACTACAAAGACATGTCTACACTGCAGGCAGAGCTATGATTGCATCACATGCAGACATACTTGAGTTACCTTTACAGTACTCCCAGTACCTTGCTGGGTTACTGGGAGCCATTCTGTCAGCCCCAGGAGACTATGTGCTTACCTGTGCCCTTAACCTGTGCTAAGCTACAGCCTCCTGCAACTCCATTTCCATTTGCAGCTGGGTTCCCCCAAGTATATCCCCACAGGTGTGTATCCAGCAGACCTCCTGTTGTATTGTAAATATTTTGAAAGGCTGTCAGATATCCAAATAACACCAACAATTCATAAAACCAATCTGGAATCCATGTAGTTATTGAGGAAGTTTCTATGCAGACTCATGAAAAAACAGGCTTATGCAGTGCCTGGTAAGAGATATTATGTTATAGGAAAGTGTTGTCTGAAAAGGTGACTTTGGCCAATTTTATACTAATAGTATCATCCCAACATAAGCACCAAAATGGTCTTAGCAGGCTTACACCTATACTCCTACAGTGACTTTTGGTGTCAGGGTAGTATAGCCAGGTGCGTATTTACTGAGCAGCAAAGGGGAATGTATCTCTAGTGGGGTGCTCCAGTTGCACACAGGCACCGCTGGGCGTCCTCTGTACTTACAGCCTTGAGTAAAAGTACTCTCTCCTGACACAATTCATACCTGTAAAATGTGCTGAGCAGCTAGTGATCTATTTCCGCTAAGATTGGTCTGTCTGGAGTYTCCCATGTTACACCATCTCCTTCCCTGCATCATGGACATAAATGTGCTGGCAGAGACGCAAGAGTGTCCTGGCTGGACACTTGACTGCCTTCTCCCAGGAGAACCCTCATTTTTAGCTCATGTCGTGGATTTCTCACCTCAGCTGCTGAATGGTGAGCAGCTGCCTTCCCCTGCCTTTTCTTCCTTGTTTTTCTACATCTGGCCAAGATCCCTGAGGAGCACTTCCTTCCTGGTCGTAGAGACAAGAGGGCTTTTGCAGACAGCTGTTCCCCCGCAGATGCCAGACAAATGATGAACCTTCCCTATCCTGAAATTTTGCTCTGCAGTTAAGCCCCATTTTGCCATTCTCTTTACTGCATTTCCTAATGGATGTTAAATCATTTGGATTTTTTAAAAATCCCTTTGCTTTGTATGTGAGCAATTGCTGTTGCATTAGTTATTGCACCTATCTGCTTTGTCTGAGGCAGTATTCGTGGATTAGTGAGATCCATAATTTGAAAATTATATGTATAAAGAATATGGGAACATGAAAGCAGTGGCATGTTCTGGCAACTGTGAGGACGATCTGCAGGTGCGAACTGCAATTTGGGAAAATTAGCCCTGAATTTTGAAGGTTGGATGTTAAGTTTGTTATGTCTTGCTTTTGCAACCTGTATCGGATTGCACTAGGAGTGCCAGTTGGTTACCTCTTTCATATCAACTAAATGCAGTTATATATCTTTTTGTTACATATCAGACCCGCATGACAATTTTAATTAAGATTTTTTAAAGTATCAGGGATTATTTTAGATCAAGATCTTGGCTATCTAAAGTAACAGTTGTTATGTTTTCATTAAGAGGTCCTTGATACTGTTCATAATATTAACATTGAGCTTCTAAAGTTGCTGGCTTGCTGAACACTGGCTCTTTTGTTGCATTTTATGATCCCTAATTTCCTTCCTAATAAGCTATGGGTCCTTAGCGTATTTAGCACGTTAGCTGCAACCTCAGCAAACACTGATCTGTCTGTTCTTTGAGTAGGGTGCAAAAAAGGTTAACACTGCACAGAGGGTGCCTAAAGCAACTTGTTCTGCAATGAATTCAGCTGCACAATGTGACTCAGTGCCTGCCCCTCTCTTTAAAAGTAATTGTCCAGAACAGCTGACTCAACCAGCGTATAAAACTCTGCCCGTACAAAGAGCTCACCTACGCCATTTGACAACTTGTTTTTGCTGCTTTGTGCTAAGCATTCTCCAACTATTCCTGCAGGGTGAACCCCTGCCCATAGGACACCATCCACCTCCCCATTGAAAGCACTGAGACCTCTGCAGCTGGCTTCAGTGGTATGTGGAGCCTGTGATCATCCCCATACAGATATTAGTCCCCAAGAACAKTCCTCCTCCCACCATTGTTTTCATTATCTGCTGGACACCTTCCTCTCCCACTGCATTTTCAGGGATGGACTTCCCAGCTCTCCACTCATTGGACTCCCAGCCTCTGGAGCAATAACTTTAGGGATGGA
Source organism: Phoebastria nigripes (assembly GCA_035582835.1). NCBI lineage: Eukaryota > Metazoa > Chordata > Aves > Procellariiformes > Diomedeidae > Phoebastria > Phoebastria nigripes. Next base: position 250,584 of record JAYKAV010000988.1, on the reverse strand, counting down.
TGGGTTGAAAGTTGTGAGGGATTTTCAAGTGGAGTGCCAAGGGACACTGAATACCCTTAGTCACATGAAAGTGAAGTAGTCTGTGACTGCATGGTCCTCCACCCACACATCCAGACTGGACTATCTCTCCTCCTATTAAAGAAAAAGTGATAAGCATAACGTAAGCACTATCTTCTTAGGTAATCTAATATTTGGAAGAAAGAGGGACAAAATCAGGGAACAACCTTGATGCTGAAAACARTGACCGTTGCTCATACCAAGCTATGATGAGCTCTGTGCTGCTGTGTGTCTTGTCAGATCCATGCCAAGGACACACATGTGATTCTTCATAGGATGTGTGTCAGAGCTTACAGGTGGGGCAGCTCACATAGCTGACCTCATGTTCATGTGAATATGCCCCTTCCGTGCTGATTATATAGGAAAACTCATGAACTTTGGTCAGAGAAGAAGGGTTAGCAAGCAAAGTAATAAATATCAGAGAAGAAACTGTTGTATGAAAGAGAAACAAAAAAAGGAAGGATATGCTGGTAGACATTTGGGACAACAAGAAAAGCAATAAAAACATATGGAACATAGTTACGGAGCTATATATTATCTCACCCTAACTTCAGTCACCAAGTGCTGCTCTGGTCTACCCACTGTAACCTCTTCCCTCCTCTTCATTTTCTCTTACTYTAGCTTCTCTCTCCAGTTCACACAAATTAGCTTCTATTAATCACAGATTTTTTAAATTATTAGCCATGTTTTTCAGTTCACTCACCTGTCAGCTAGTTATATCACCATCTCCTTCTTGTGTCCAAGACTTCCGTGTTCTAAATATTCATCCCTCTTCCAATTTTTCAGCCTTTATCTTCAGGGTCTGTCCTCAAGGCTTCCTGACCTTCTGCCCATAGCTTCCTTACCGTTCTATTCAATACAAGTGTCTGSTCCAGTAAGATTTATATCTGCTTTTCCAGAATCTATTTGTACTTCTCCTATTGAAAATGTGTCCAGAGATTGTGCAAAGGAGAGCAGAAATTTCCCCTGAAAGGAAAATCTAGGAAAAAACCTGACAAATATAAAATTACATTCATTAAGTTTGGGGAGGTAATAAATATGAATTTTCTTTTCAAAATTTCCTTTAATATTGATTTTGTAATGGTGTCATTTTGAAATATATTATTACAGTACAAAAATATTAAAGATTGAAATTGTCACATTTCCAAAAAATAGCATGCATTGGATGTTTCAAAAAGGTGTGGTATTTTCTTCAGAATTTCCCTTCATTAATGATACCAAACTTGAAAAGGGCTGCTTTGGTTTACAAGGAATAAAAACTTTGAAATCATAACACAAACTACAAAAGTCCTTCCTCTGCACAGCTTTAAATAAAATAACTTGCAATTTACTGTACATGCCAAAATACTTTCAAAAGTCCAGGGGAAAAAAAATTATATGAGAATATTGGGGACAGTTCTTTTTCACAACTATTCTGGATGGATGGCTAGCATATTACAAGAACAATCTGATTTTCTTACAGGTAAGAGCATGTTAAGTGTCCAAACCAATAGTTTTGTGAAGAGTTCCTGCCAATTTCTGACTGCAAATATAGAAAAATCTCATGATTTGAAATGTTTCCAACTCAAAGCAATCATATTCTAAATCTTCCTTCTTGGTATGCCAAGTCTGTATACTCTTGAAAATTCTTTACCAGTGTGTACTATCATCAAAGGATAATAGAAAATTATATGTAATGTCTGCCTTTAAAAACATGTCAGTATTGCATTTTAAATACAAAAATATAACTTGATTCCACTGTGAGTGTTATTAAAATCTTCTACATAAAGATGAAATTGTACCTTTTTTTAAGATGTATTCCAACCCATTTCTGTAACAACTGAAAATAGGCTTGTGTGAATTCTTCAACAAACCAATTCTTTCCTAAGTAAAGCTAAAATTACAGAATCAGGTTATATTTCAGTAAAATAAAAGTGTTTTGACATTACTCATGGGCCACATTTTTAAGGCAAACAGAGAAGTTATTATCTCTTCCATGACACATTTGAGTAGCCACTTCTAARTGGTTCCAGCTTTGAAATCTGAGGAATTTCTAGCCATGAAAAGATATAGCCATAGATAAGCCAAGAAAAGATGTAGCCATAAATACATTGTACTTCTGCTCCTCCTGTCACCTATAACTGTGCACTAGTGAGAACAAAATCTTCTCATAGAAACTATTGAATACATGAACTTTTTAAAATAATTGCATGGTTTTCCATATGATACAAGCAAGAAATGAAGCAGTGGAGTTTACCAAATACAGACTAATTCCTGCTAAGATTTTTAGAAATCTTTTAAGTTAGATTTTTCTACTAAAATTCTCTGTATCAGTTATGCCAAGGAGTTCACTTCACCCAGATATGCTTTATTCTCAGCTAATGGTGATTCTTCTACAAATACAGCAGAGTAGTAAACTATATTGTAAGCCAGTATATTAAGCCCAGGCAAAACTGTAGATTCCTACTTTAAAACAAAACAAAACAAAACAAAACAAAACAAAACAAAACAAAACCAACAAAACCAACTCGTGCATTTGAGACAAGTGGTTGCACATTCTTTGAGGTTAATATACTGACAGCAGAGAAAAAAAAAAATCTAAATCTACAGTAACAATAAATTACACAGATGAGAAAGTCCCATATTAATCTCACTACTGGAAAARAATCATGAAACAGTGAGGCATCAGATGTAAGGCTGAGGCTTTCCTTAACCCCTTCAAAAAGTGATACCGGATAAAAGGTGGGATAGTGCAGGCACATTTGAACAAACTGCATCCAGATGTGCACCGTGGGCCTGGTCCAAGCTGACCGAGACTAACGGGAAGACCCTCACTGATTTCAGTGCTGTTCGGAGCTGGCTGTCAGAAAAGTGACTTCTCAGCCAAGTGCCACATCACCAGCTCGTTCCTGCGCTGCTGTGCCAAACACTGCTCCTTCTCTAACAAACTGTCTTTAGTCTTTTGTGTAATGCTTCTGGTTGGTCCCAGCACTCCTGGGAAGGGATGGAAAAGCAGATGGAAAACTAAGAACAAAATAGGCACTTAGATGAAACTTCCTTAGTGAGAGAGAGAGAGAGAGAGAGAGAGAACAACTGGGAGCGATCAGACAGAAGTTTTTGCCAGGATGTGTGAGTAAATGACATCAGGCATTTATGGAGGTTAAAGCAGTAATAGCCAAATTTCTCTCAACCTTGAGAGAACTCACTAAGGGCTCTGAAGYGGAGTGGAAGGAAGGGCAATCTGTCTAGTATGCCTGCTTGACATATCTGCATGTCCTGAACATCATCTGTGCATAAGCCTCCAAAACCACAGCACTTCAGCATGCAATCTCTTCTTGTGCTGCAGAATCAACGTATGCATCTCTTGCATTACCTTGGAGGGGACCATGAGCTGATTTTCCAAAGATTTCTAAAAAAGTTGTATACCTTCACTGGTCTGGAGAGAAAATATCCATACCAATGAAAGGAACACATGGTTTCCTGCTCAGGCTCTCAGCTTCTGTTGAAATCTAAATATGAAGCTAACCACAAAGTCGTGGCCAAACTCTGTCTTGGTGTYGAATAGCCAAACTCCATCGAAATTCATAGAGTTGAACCCCACAACAGAGCATATAGTTTTYACCAGTGCTTCTATGCATTTTTGTTTCTTACACTCACCTCAACATTTCTACACTAATCTCTCATTCTCCAATTTTCCAGTATAGAACATTATACAGACATTTTACTTAAGGCAAGATGTCTTTTTGTTGTCGGTGGCAGTAGATCAATGTGGACTGGCCAGTAGAGGGTGCTACTTGAATTTGGGAATAAAACATATCAATAACCTTTAAGAATAACCAGATTTCCGTGAGATTATGCAAATCACGGGGGTCATCACCTCCTTCCGCCATCAGCTCTAAAGAAACTGAATGATGGTATATTTTTTTCCTGAAATCCTTGTTTCATCTGGTAGTACAAAATGCTGAGGAGTGATCTAAGTGAAGCTTTGGATGCTTTGACAGCAGTCTAAATGGCACTAGATACTACTGCTCAGAAATAAGCATTACATACACAACCCAGTACTCTTGGTTCACTTTGGTAGACTTCTCATTTTATATTCTCTCTACAGATAAGTTGGAAGYTAGATTTCCACTCCAGGTCAGGCTTTTTACCTCTTTGCCTTTTACCCAACCAAACCAATCTGCTTGAAATTTCATAAGTGTGTTATTCTGCCAAACTAGAAGTTTAATGGAAAGTTTGAGGTAAATTCAACAAGATGTTTGGGAGACATGAGGGCTCAAAAAAGGAAGCGGTTTCACCTCTTGAAAATTTTCCTAACATTTTTTTTGGCTTATAGTAACTGCAAAATGGCTTGGCTGAGAAACTAGAAATTTGTTTTAATCTTTTGTAGATGGYGATTTCTGTTTCCTTTGGCTTCTTTTGGGGTGCTTCAGGGGGCAATTATTTAGTTGCTAAAAGACATTTATGCAAACATTTAGGGTTCCTAAATCCGCATGTCAGCTTTTATAGGGCTTATGAAATCCACGATAGTGGAATGCAGCCTTCCCAGACTGCACAGACTTTTTCACAGGGTAACTCTTGTGATCAGGGCAGGGCAAACCGTTTCAGAAAAGACTTTAGTAGGTTTCAGTTGCCCCGTGAGAAGCTCTGAAGGGTCCCACCCACAGCACAGTCAGGTCCTCTGAGACCTGCTCGAGGCAAAGGCCATTCCCATAAAGGCATTTTGCTTCCTTTTTCTCTCTACATCTGCTTAGAGCTCTCCTACTTGTCTCTGTTATCTGCACGTAAGTCTCTTGGCAGGATTGAGGGAGAAGATATTCTTCACCACAAATCTAAACTGGTTCTGTAAGCTATGCCTCTCCCAGTGCGTGGCCAGAGGCAGGCCTGTATGTAAAGATTTACCCCAATGACATCCAGGAAAAAAATCAACTTTTGCATTCTTCTGGTTGGTAAAATGTCCTGTACTGGCCCTGAGGACCATGTCTTTAAGTGTAGTTAACAGTTTTTCAGTAGTTAGCAAAACTTTCCATGATGAGGTTTGAAGGCAATCTGAACTTTCACAGTACATGATTCGTTACTCCTACTGGCCCAAAGTCTAAGGAGTGAAGCAATTTACTGGCAGTATTTTTTGTAGAATAATATCAAGAAAAAGCTGAGGTTCCCTAATGATTTATGAACAGAATATGGTCAGAATTAGCACCAACCTGGTGAAGATACTGTTCCATTTCTGAGATTTTTGTGCTGCTCCCAACTTCTTAGATTTACCATGAATTATATCTTTTTCAATCCAAATATACAGAAATAAGGAGGTAGGATCCAAAAATATAAGTCAGAAAGAATCTATGGAAGTTTGGGAAACTTGAAACCAGGCTGTCAGAAAGGAATGAGAGAGGTATGCAAAAAGTATAAAAGAATTAATATTACACCTGCAGGCAGAATTATCTTCCAAAGTACAGAACATTTTCTGAAAATAATTCAGTGTTATTGAAATGTTGACTAGAAGGAACAATGTGTAAAGCCAGTCCTCAGACAGCCATTGCATTACGAGAGAGATGTCCTTCTGTCACCAAACTTTCTGTTTCCCTGTTCCCTCTTTTCTCCTGTCTCCCCACACCCAGCTTTACTGTAGAATCTATTTTATGAAAGGACAATATATTTTGAAGAAAGCCTTGCCTATAGTCACCTATCAGCCTGGTATGTATGCAGTTACTGGCCCAGAGTTTTATGTGTCAGTAAGACAGCTAGTAGTGCCACAGAAGTAAAAAATTGGTACCGTAAAAGATGATGTGCTAAATTTGCATTGGTTAAACTAATGAAATCCTGGTGAGTTGAAAGAGATATGGACTTGGTAGGGAGCAAGACACGCTAACAAAATGAAATGAAGAATGAAGTAGAAGTGGCAGCTATCTCAAAAGCGGGTGAGAAGTAAAAAATAAAGAATATCTAAAAACTATGCAGAAAAGGGGTTCTCAAAAGTTTTTTTCTGGAGGGCAAAGGGAAAACAAGAACGAAATTCTTTACAATGAAAATCCTCATTACATTTAACAAAATGGCCACGATTTTTAAGTATGCAGCCTGTTTACAAAGACTTTATAGGCTTCACTTTGCTAACGTCTTCTATAGAAGGAAAGTCTGCACTGGMTGATTTTCAACCCATTTGTTGTTTCTCTTCCACCAAACAAAAGTATTGAGAAAGCACTGATGAACAGAAGACCAGAAATGGAAAACAGATCAGAAAAGAGCAATGCTAGGACACCTCAGGGGCAACCCTGAATATTGTCCCCCTTCAAATCGTTTCTCAGGAAGAGACATTTTTCATCCTGCAACTAATTATGAGGACCAGTCATCATCTAAAGGAAATTTCTTCATTAAAATCCATTTGTCTTGTAATTTCTCTGTTTGCAAATATGTGGGATATTTTTTCATCAAACAAGTCCATCACCTTTCCCATACTTGAAAGGGAAGCTCCAACAAAGAGTGCTTGCAGGTTCATTATTTGGCTCAGTTATTTGCCAGATGTGAGTGAGGCCGTGTTTTGGCTAGCCTGTATGCTCTAATGTAATATTAAACCAAATAAAAAAATAAATGGGGTCCAAGTGCAGACCTGCAGGTAAGAGAAGCATTTTATGAAAAAAGGAAAATTCCTGAAATTTTATCTTCATTCTTGAGATAATCTATATTATTTATGCCAAAACCATAAATTAAGCTCAATATTCTGTTAGAAATATGACAAAAATCCACTATTTTTTCAATCCAATTATTCTTCAGCAACACTCACCCTACTTTACCCTCAAGATAACATTGCAATGTCTGGAAGGACTGCCTGTAAGGGATTCTGACCTCTGTTTCCAATGTTCCTCCTGAGAATTGCAGGCTATCTGCAGACCTGATTTCTATGTGTCCCGATTTATAATTGTATCAAGAAATTTATTCCACCAATCATCCTTAAATGGCAAAATTCTGTTTCTTGCTGGCAGTTCACAAGAGTATCTGAATTATTAACTCACCTACAACTACCAAATGGCAGGTTTGCTGCTGGTACAGTTACAGCCTGATTGAAAACTGCATAAAATGAAAAGCATTGTTGCATGAAAACATTTGGTAATTGATTTATTTTTTCTCTGTATGCCAAAGGATGGTTTTGGAAGGTTGATAACATGTTTATCATTGTGACTCCAAAGTCTGCTTGCAAGATTAATTGATCTCTTCCCTCTTTATCATTGCTATATTTATGAAAATGTACTTTACATGTTTTTATGACTTTATGTATTCAGTTGTTATATAGAATAGATATCATAAAACACTAATGACATACGTATTAAGACAACAGAACCCACATGAGGAAGCTCAATGAAAAAATCTAATTGCTGGTGTCACGATGGTGGAGATCTCTAACACAAAGTCTGTTCTTTTCTGGAGGATGTGCTTTTAGTATCAGTCTGCGGCTAATGTAAAAGCCGTAAGATAATTTTGTTGAAAAATATTTTTTCATTTACTATTTGCAACACTGGGTCCATATAGTTCCACAAAAGACCTGTTTTGGTTTGAGGTTTTTTTGGAAGATCCTGCTTGACTTGAACGAGCTTTGCATCAGGCCTCAGTTCTGCACTAGATAAAACTCTTCCATCAGAATTTTTCTGCCATCCATTGTAGACCGATTAGGAGGAACCAGGAGGTTATCTGAACCTTGAGGTACATGGATAATTGTGAAAATTGCTTCTGGCTTGTTTATAGGAAGGATGCAAAAATTGTAATTCTTTGAAAACTCTCTAAACTATCCCTCAAATAGGATTTGTTTCATTTCTTGGAGCTGCTCTGGGATGATATGCATTCTTTGCTTGCAACCCATCATCCGTGAGCAATCACCCACTTGTGAGCAGCACAGTCATCTTCAGCTAATTCTGGTATAAATTTGAAACTACATCACAGCATGACAACATTAATTTCTTTCTTTCTCTGCATATGTATTCACAATAATAAGTAGGCAAATAAATAGGACGGTAACTCGGATTTCATCTATATACGTGCATACATGCACATATATAAATATTTATGAAAGAAAGACAAAAGACAGATGCATGCATGGCCTAGAAAATAAAAGAGTAGGTAAAGAAATACTTTTTTGTGTATATGAAAAATAGGTACAATTTATATAGGCTAAATTCCATGTACCTGTATTTGTCCTCAACCATACACGTGGATGATTGTACACATATATGAATGTCAGGACTTAAAGAGAGGAAAAAAACAGTGTAAACTAACATCTATTCGAAACAATATTGAATTTCTTCTTAGTGCAAACTAACAGGAATGGAATGATGTTGAGACAGGCCTTTTATTTAAAAAGTTTTTTTAGCTGTTTGAAATTTGGGCAAGAGAAGGCTTAGACCTGCCTGGGTTTGTAGCATTTTGCCCTTACACCACCACAGTTAATGAGTGTAGCAAAGCTTTGTGAAAGTTGTGGTTGAAATACTTGTCCATAGCAGAAATAAAATACACAAAAGTTATTACTTAGATTTCAAAGCAGCTGTGATTAGCCATAAAAAATAAGCTCATTAACTATTACAAACATGAATATCTTAAAATACTTCTAGCAAGAACTAAACTGTGATCACATTAAGGCCATTTGATACAAATTTCTAATTTGGCAACAAACTGCTTGGAAATCAAGCTCTAGTAGCTAGAAATTACTCTAGGTTTAGAGCAAACATTGTTCAGAGTTTAATCTTCCATTTGCTGTGGTTAACTCTTATTTGTCTTCCCCAGGGAAATGTAGATTGCCATGTCATTATTAGCTGTCCTCCCTCTGCCTCCTTTCCCTTTCCCTTTCCCTCCAGTTGCTTCCAGTTAAATGGTACCAACCTTCGGGAAACAAAGACCATCCTTAACTTCCTTGAAGCAGCAACYTGAGAAGTCTTTCAAAACATATGCTCTAAATAGGAAATTATTATCTTCATATAAAAAGTATTCAGCAAAGAAGGATTTGGGTTCCCTTTGTGCTTTTCCTTGAGCTAAATGTAGGGAAGTATACAGAAGACATTAAGAGACTCTCCATATATCCCCAAGGCCTTAGCACTGAGTATCCTGGGATCACAGCTTTCAACTCAAAGGAAGAAAAAGCCTCTGCCTCTGAATACCCTACACAACAGGGACCTCCTACTCTAAACTAGCATGGTCTTTGAGGGGAGTAGAAACTATGTTGTCCAACCTGGTGGGGCTCGACCAAAACCCAGTCCCTGGATGTACTCTAATCTTTAGAGCGTTGTACAAGAAGTAAGCATCAACCAGTTTCTTCAGGGAAGGTGCCTACAGGTAGTGAACTCAAACCGATCCAGAAGAGTTACATGCTCTCTGAGCAAACAGAGAATTAACAATACTTTGCTGATAATTCTCAGATGGAGCTAAGTGGAAAATAGTCACTTAATCACCTCAGGTGAGCAGCCACACTTCTGGACACTTACACTTTCAGTGAGCTACATGTGCTGGGGGGCTTCCATCAGAAAAGGTATGTGCATGTGTTATCTCAGACATTTTGATGCATAAGAATACGAGAGTGGTCTGACTGGGTCACACCACAGGTTCATCCAGCTCAGAGTCATATTCTCAAAAAAGTCAAAACCAGGATGCCTAGGGAAGGGTGTAAGTGATGCTACTCAAGAATATTCATGCAGCATTCAACCATTTGTGCCTCATTGACTTTTTGAACCAGTTGTCTTACATACAATAATTCTCAGTGGATTTTTCTCACATGAATTTGTCTAGTTGCCTTTTGAAATCATGTAAACTTTCAGCACCTGAAACACCCTGTGATAAGGAGTTCCACAGCTTAACTGCATGTTGACACACATGGATTAGGGCCTGCTTGTTTGAATCTCTCTCTCCTGGACCTGAATTACGCTCTGGGAACTTAAGTGCTATTTACAGTTCACTCTTGGTCCCCTAAACTGGTGACTTGGTTGAACAAAATCTGAAAGCCAAATACCTGCTAGTCCCACTGAAGCTTGAATTTGTTGTTGTTACATTTAAGGTATTTTTCTGGGGTGACATTGCAGTGCTGTGCCAGGACTGAAGTCTTAAAACTGGGCCACTTATTAGACCTGTTCAGCCTCACCTTTCGCAGACTGTTTTATTTGTTCCTTCATATTAAGTACATTTCCCTTTGCTAACACTCTCACTGTTTTCTTTTTTTTTTTTTTATCAACAGAAATAGCATGTATTAATGACAAGTACAACAGGAAGAATAAGAAATTTACTTTTTAAAAAATCCAATCAGACTAAGCTGAGGTAAGATTTTAGGACGCTGAAATCCAATTTCCCTTCTTAGGGGGAAATACAAATTCTGTTCAGATATTGGACAAGAAACAGCAAGGAAAGGTTATTAAGTATCACATTACTTTTTGATGGAGGAATGGAAGCAAAAGTATTGCTGGTAGCAGTTTGGATCTTCAACTCACATTGAACAACAAAAAATCAAAAGATAGAAAAAAAATCTGATTTCTATTGCAAACATTTTGGTTTTGTCTTTTTTATCTTTTTATCTGTGTGCAAACCATCCATTTGTTTGACTATAACCCACAGGTCATTTTCTTGCCATTGTACATGCCATTCCCACTGTGGTATTACAGATAGGCAAAGCAGATAAACAGAAGCAGCAAATAAACAGTCTTCAGTGTGATGAATGCAATTTATAATTAACATGGACAGGGAAAAGATTCTAAGCAGAGGCTTAGAAAAATTACAAGTCCTGATGTTCAACTTGTTTCTAAATTCATCTGTGAACCACTGATAAAATAGAATGAGAAAAGTCTTTGTAAAGTAAATGATATATTATTACACAAAATAATAGGAACATGCAGTGCTGTAAGTATGAATTAGGCATCCTGTGGTTGACTTTTGCATCATATAAACATACTGGTCAGTCCAATGCTGAAAACAGAGCCAGGAATTCAGTAACCAGTGTCCCTTGTCTAGCTATTAGTGACTCCCAAAGCTCCTTGGTATAAAGGACCTATATGGAACTACTCATGTGAGTAAGGCAAACTGCCAGAGCAAGCTATATATGATGAGTAATAATATATTAGCCAGAAATTGAGAGTATAAATATATGAAGCACAATTAAAGCTCACTGAATTCAATTAGATTTTTCTATTTTATTTGTTGGCATTGAATCACGATGGGAAAGGAAGACTTGCTTAATGTACACCTAAAATGATACATACAAGTACATCATAATTAGTCATGCTACCAGTACATTGCATCTGTTGAGTGAAGGCCTAACAGAGAATTTCTGATACTGGATTTGGTAATTTTTGAGATGGGAAATTTTCCTCTAAAACCTTATGAAATTTCAAGAAAGCTTGAGTGCTGACAATACATCAGGGTTGTTTTTTCCCCTTGCATAGTGTGGATATATGCTTAGGGAGATGATCATCCTGCTTACTAGTTTGGTTTGGTTGTCAGCAGCAGACATTGGGCTTTCTTCATTAAAGCATTAATCCATAAAGACTTATTATCATTTATTTCCGAGTTATGGCTGAGCCAGAAACAAATAACTTCATTTTGATGGAGTGCCACTCACTTTCTCCATTTACTCAGCCGGCCCCTTTCTGTGTTAAGTTCTATAACTATGATATTAATGTTCAAGTCATGAACATCTCTCCAAATTTCATTAATACCAACTAAGTCAAATTAAGCCCATAAAATGAGCAGTTCTCATTTCTCTTGTTTATTACACTGGATCCTACCATAGACAGATAATTAAAGACATTTCTTTTCTTCATGCTCCTTGGTGCCTTGATTAAGGCTCTTCTCGACAGTCTGCCATTCCACTAAGTGGATGTCTTCTATTCTTTTCCCCTTTTGCTGTAAATTTAACAGTCTTCCAATTAGCGCAGATGGCTGGTGAGACAGGGACCATTTACCTTGTGTATTCACTTCTCTGCTTAGAAGGTGGATCATATTGCCTTCCACAAATGATAGCTTCTGCAAGAGAAATCTTTCTCTTTACCATACTTGTCTTGCCGGTACTTCTGCCTGCTTGCTCTTCTTACGACTAGGGAATGGCAGCAATGGGAGGTGCAGACCAGCAACAAGGAGATACCATGAAGCTTATTAGTAGGATTCCTAGTAGTGCTACAGCCCAAGGATAACTCAAGGAATGTGCGATTATCTACAGAGTTCCTTCATTGTTTAAGTTAGCCCAGGGATCTTTCCTGCTCCTGAAGAATCCAGTTGTTAGGATGTCCAACCTTCTAGTAATCTTCCCCCAGGCACATAATTCTTCATTCATAGAGGTTTAGAAGAGAATATGATCATCTCTGAGCTCTAATGCRTTATGATACTTGGGATCAGTGTGGAGTAGTGTCTTATAGCGCTTACATGTTATAAAAGAATAGTACACAGCTCCAAAGCTTCAAATTCATGTATGGATTGCTATTTTGTGTCATTCCAAGAAAACAGTCATATGAATATAATGACTAGTTGACCTCCCAACAAATTCGGATTGCTGTGAGGCAAAACATAGGGTATAATTTTAGAATAGAGAATTTTCCATTTGCAAATGCTCAGCAAATCAAGTAAATTGGCAAATGAATCAAATTTATGAAACAAACACAGCTCTGAGTGTACAGTCATTACACATGGCTACCTCATAGACATCTTTGTGACATAATATGTTTTGTGTTTAATAACCTGTGTTTTATACCAAACATTATTAGGGAAAGTAGTGGGCACCAGCAGTATAAATAAGCAGAAATTAAACCACTTTTCTATATGTTATACATGGACTAAGTCTTTGGTCACAATAATATAACTTTGATTATTTTATGATAGAATTAAAAATAACATTTACTCACTCTCAATAGTTTGCTAAATCATCTAAATCTACATTTGATGAATATGGCTAACCAGACTGACATGCATTAAGTGAAACAGAACTAAAAATTATTTAAATACAGTTTTGTTGCTGTCCCAAAATTCCAGAGGAATACTTCTGCCCACCAGCAGGCATGTACATGGAAAAAGTGCTTCTGAAATCCTAAACCTAACATTTTCCTTTTCACCAGCATAAATGTCCTTAATGTAAAAATCTGATCCTTTAGTAAATTAGAGATTATGTAAACTCTGCAAAATGCTTTTTATAGGCAAGAACTAGTCCTGACGAAAAGCTTTTGTGACTACTTGTATCTCTATTGTTTCCTCAATGAGGAAGAAGATCAGTCCAGGAAAGAGTCCCTGGCACCTTCAATGAAAAGTAGAAATTAAGGGACCTGGTAAATTCAAGAGACATTTGCTTTTAAAATTATGGTTCATATGTGTTGTCTCAGCCAGCCCAAGCTTGTTTCAGGATGATTAGTAACTGTGTATTTTCCAGTGTGTTGGAGTAGGCAAGGATTTTACATTTGCTAGTCAATGCACAGTCAACCTTGTTATAGCAAAGAGATTAGCCTCAGACAAACACAGACATACAACTTCTGGGAAAAATTATACTAATGCTCTCTTAGGACTTGTACTTCTTGCATTAGATAGTGAAAAAAAAAGAATTCAGGTGTAGAATGCTACTTTTACAGCCTAATTTTGCAATTCCTTGCTATAGTCTTTATTCACAGAAGCCATCTCATCAGTAGCACTAGTGGGTCTATTTTCTTCATTAAAGCCTTCTCCAACTTCTGATAGATGAAGATTCAGAGACATAATTAAAGATTATTTCTATTACTTTCAAATCTGGCTCTTCAAAAAGAAGACTTGGACAAAAGACTCTGATTACACACTGAGACTATTTTAACATCATAAATCTACAGGCAGAAATGAGTTTCCTCTGTCTCCAAGTATACAAGAACATGTGTTGCTCCATTATAGGCTGGTAAGAAATTGTGTGAACACAGGTAAAAGCCATGCTGAACCTGAGCTAATAACCCTCACTGAGCAGAAAATATGTTACCTGAGAACTAAGGCTGCACTACACGTGTTCACATAGCTTCCATACAGATTTATCATGTATATTTGATCTTCAGTCTTTTGGGACTATCTTTCCCAATGCTTTTTTTGAGGAAAGACAAGCTACAGAGGATGGGGGACTGCACCATCCAAAGGGGTATGTGGTATAAATAATACTGGAGCAGGCGGCCTGTTCAACAAAGGCACCTAGTGCGTGAGTGTTACAAACCCAGCTCTCCTCTTTCAGGGTGCCAGATGGCTTCTGCTCAAGCATTGTCKTGCTTCTGAAGCAGCTTCCCTATACTGGGTCTGGAATAAATGTGAGTGGAGTCTGATAATGTCTGCCCTTTTGTAGTGACATAAACACCCCTAGAGGCATCTGTCTGGTCCCAAAGAGAGACTTGAGTAGCCTCAGGTTTCCTTTACACTGTCTCAGCCATGCAGCATACCTAAAGTCTGCACAGCATGACACGGAGTTGGGGGTGAGGGGTGGAAAACCAGAACACCAAATTCTGCGTGATATCCGCTGGGCAGGCAGAGGACCTGGATCAACTGGCTTTCATTTAATTTGCATTGCTTCAAATCTATTTCTACATCTGCATTCGCTCCCTTAATGTCTCCTCACACTGAGTTCCCATCCAGAAGTTCAAGGAGCTTTATCTGGATGTTAAACAGTCTGGGAAATCATTGCAAAAAGAATTTGCAAAAGTAATCAGGCAAATGTTTAGAAAAAATGACTCTGCTTATACCCTCTTCTGTTCAAGCAAACGATTTTACTGTCAGATATTTTCAAACAGAAAAGCTGAAATACAGGCTGGTAGTCATTAACATTGTACAGAAATCGAGTTCCAAAACAGGAACCTGGATCTAAGCATAGACCCCAGCCAGTCAGAATGGAAGTGCACTGTATGACCTATTTCTCCCACCTCACATAATCAAAACAACTCAAACTTCTCTTTTTGAATACATGACAGTCACAACACACTAATTGCAACTAATCTGCAGGCCAAGAATTATTCAGAACAATTACACGGTAGAGTTTCCAAAATCCATGTATTTGAGAAAGTTTCCACTTGTAGATTTTAAACTGGAAAAGTACAGATGCTTAAAAATACACAGTGCTGCACAAATAATCTCCTAAACTTGGACATTAGTTTATATTTCTTTCTTTCTTTCTTTCTTTTTTTCTTTCTTTTTTTTTTTTTTTTTAAGAAAGACAAATAGGAACATTCAATAGAATGTGCTCTCATTGAGCATTCAAGAAAATGGATTCAAATCCTTGCTCTTCCTCATATAGGCTATGGGCTTGATCCCAGGTGCCTTACTTTCTAGGTAAGTAATATATATTATAGTGTGGATTCATTTTCATTTTGGCAATAAATCCCACACTACGGACCTGGTAAACATTTTTTTGTGGAAAAGTACATTGTCGAAAGTTCCCAGCCAGTTCTAATTGTAAGTTTGTTTCTGGAAAGGGAAAAATGAAAGGGAGGAAATATAACCATATTTGTTGGGCAAATCATATGCTAAATGCATCCTTCTGGTGGAACAAACAGATGTGGAATGACAGGCAGAGTCATCCAAAAAATCAGTCTTTGAGTTGGCAGCAGGAGATTTATGTTCTAGTCCTGGCTTTGTCACTGACTGATTTGGGCTTTACTTTCCAGCTCTTTGCCTTTTTGTATCCCTTATGTGTCTTGCCTATTTAACTTATAAAAACTTCGGCATAACAGCATTCCCTTAAAATCTGTAGCTGTTCTGTGAAATCCTGGACACTCCATGGTAGCAGTACTGCCGTATTAGCAATGTCAAGCTGTAGGGACGTCTCAGCCTAGATCTGAGTAGGCAAAGGTAAGAAGAGTTGCTGCAGCAGTGGGAATAAGAGCTTCTTAGGAGCAGTTTTTAAGAGCCAGTTCTAGCAAACCAGGCTGAGCTGCTTCCAGCACAGCTCTCAGCCTCTAGTTGCAAGTGCAACCCTCCTATTCATTTCCATTGTCTAGGGAGTTCTCTGTCTGCTTGCATAAATTTGGAGCTTTGACATGAAAAGGATGGGGCTTTTCTCATCCTCAGGAACTTTTCCAGTTAGGGACTGATACTGTTACTATTTACAACCAAAAGAACTTCTTCAATGCCACAGAGGGATACCAGCATAAGCCAAGGTCAATGTGATAAAATCAGCCCCCAGTGCAAAACACCAAACCTTTGAAACACTAGTACTTGACAGGTTGGTTGTTGGTGGTTTTTTTCCACTTGGCTGAATGGAGTTTAGGCATTAGGCTCTCACATTCTGCTCTCACAACACTGTGAGTCTGGGAGACGTGAAGTTAACGTCAAAGTCAGCTGACTCTAGCACTGTGCCTGCAACATTTATCAATAAACGTGTTGCACATATTGCTAAATGCATAATTTATTCTCAGTGTTAAAATGACACATGGTATCTTTATAAAACTAGACATAATTGTTCTTCAGTAATATATGAACAGCTATGCATGTGTTTTATGGAACCTTCCTTTGTGTAAAAAGGGCTGTTAGATTGTGACACCAAGTTTTATTTCTTCCTCTTTTTTCATTTCATTTTTACCCATTTAGGAGGGGTTTTCTTCTATTTTTAGTTGCCTTAACTCATGCTTGAATTTACTAAATTACTCTTCCCAAATGCTCACAAGGAGAGTCTTTCGAATTAATGGATAAAACTAAACTCACTCCCATTCTGCAACTAAATTAGTACATTACATGCAATTATTTATGATTCATCCAAACTGGCTTCCCACAGCCCCATAAATCTTATAGAGTCAGAACATTGTGGCATCATCTCTGCTGATAGTTTTCATTCTTTTGCCAGGCATAATGCTCCTTGAATTAGAGAAAAACTCTGCCTACTCAGCAAGGACCAGTTACGCTGCTGGCACTGGCAAATTTAGGGAACTGTGTCTGGCCTGGCAGAAGGGAAGTAGATACTTGCAATGGGACTAAGCACCTACGACCAAAACTGCAGTCTTCTAAATTCCTGCTCAGTTGTTGCCACACCCTAGAGGTGCCTAAGCTCCGCAGGCGCCAGCTTTTCACATTAAAATTCCCCATACTCCTGAAATTCTGCTGTGGGCATGACCAGAAATGCCTCTCGTGTCATGGCACTGAGTTAGCTCACGCCCCAGCACCATCAGATCTAATGAACTCAGCTTTCCTGCACCTGCACCCATCTTGCCCAAGGGGTAGAGGCGGTGAACGTTCCCAAAACACAGAGAGCTGCTGCTCTGCGAAGTGCAGTGGCAGCAGTTGCTGCTCTTCTCTGCCGCATTTGAGAGCTCCTTGGTCAGAGCTTTTACCCTAGATGTGGGAAAGCTGGGTTTTACGCCCTCCTGCGCCTGAGGAGATCAAAACCCACGCCCTCGCCATGAGGCTGGGGCTGTTCTGGGTGAAAGTGGTCTCCACCCTGCCCTTTGAAGCTCTTCCACCCTACAGGAGCAAACCACAGCTTCGCAACGGCTGTGAAGAACATGAGTGAGCATGATGCTTCGCGGGGTTATGGCCCTCGTGGGAGAAGGCAAGGGAGGTTTCGGTGCCGTTTCCCTCCCCTAAGGAGTTTCTGGGTATTATGCCCTAGGTCGAATGTATAAATGGTCTTTTTGGAGCACATATGGGAAGGGGCTTCCCCAGTGCTGCTCCATGGGATGCCGAGGAGGCTGGCAGCAGTGCATTTCACCTGGTGCCTGTGTCACCCCTCCTTAGTTGACACTGCCTCTGGAGGCTCTGAGCACAGCTGCAGCTCCTCCTGGCTGGCTCTCCCAAGGGCCTCGTGAAGGCTGAGTTTCTCAACAACTCCTCTCCCCAGAGAAGCAAAACACCACCACCACCGAACAATGACTCAGTGCAGCATTTCAAGTACATACGACGTCCATCACACTCCACCTCCCAGCCACCCTACAGTCCCACATGCCGCCATAGCTGCAGCCGCCCCGACGGAGGCCAGCAGGCACCCCGTGCCCCCATGGCAGCCCTGCTGCCAGGTGGCAGGGACGTCRCTTGTCCTCATTTCCCATGGTCCAGGAGCTCTGCCCTTGCAGCTTGCTGAAGCTATTGTCTGTTTGACAAATGGTTTGAGGAAAATGGTGAACTGGGTTTCTTCTTTCAGGGGYTTTGGAGAACGAGTTGCATATTTCTCCGTAATATGCATCTATCCGGGTGACAACCCTGCCAGCCCGGGGCTGCCCACTTCTGCTAGCAAACATTGTTTCCCAGGGTAATTTTCACAAAGGGATAGCAGCCTCTGGGACCCCAGTTCACACTGAGCTTTTTGTTTTGCCTTGACTGTTGGAAGTCTCCAGTGACTCTCCAGTTTCTAGCAGTGAAGTCATATGCGACACTCAAGTGCCCTTCAGTCTGTGTCCTTTTTCGTGTGATAGTTCAGATTCCTTGGCCCACAAAGTCAAACCACCACCCCACTTCATAAGATTGAGTGAGCCCTTTGGCTCGTCAAGTACATTGTTCAAAGATTAATTCTTGATTTTCTGTGTGCTTCTTTGACTTCCTTAGGCATGTTTCCAGTGGAAGTAAAACTTGCAACATCAGTCTGTCTGCATATCTGTGCCATCCACAGTGCATTTTGCCTCCTTTGTCTGATGTCAAACAAACCTGACAGGAGAATACAGGTTTGACAGGAGAGATGGGGCCTGAGCATTCACAAGTTCTCCTCAACAGGTATTGCCAGCTGATTTCTGTAGTGAAATACGTGTATATGTGATGCATGATACATATATATCATTGCCAAAATGCTCTACAGAAGCAGGTTAGAGATATACAAAGATAAGAGAAAATTTCATTAAAACTAGTCAACTGACAGACAGAAACAGGTAGGAAAGCAGCCTTCACTACTGTCCATATTCAGAGAATCAATTATTGCAGGGCTAGAGACAGAACTGGGGTTAGTGTTTGAGAGGGCAGGCACTGCACAAACAGGTTTATGAACGTGTCCTGTGCAGCTTACCAGGCGAGGACAAGGGCTGGACCTGGCTGGAGGCAATTGTTTATAGCTACCTCAGAGGCTGTTAGGGGTATATTACTAATGCTAGGGATCCATACCCACCCCATAAATAACTATGTAACACTGTTTGTGGAATTCATTTTGATCTGGTCGCTTATAAGGAATATGTTCATCTAATTTTAACCCTTTTCACTGCGAAGCAACTGCAAGGTTCTCTCTCCAACGTTGGTATTCTCTGTTTGAGTACAACAGTCATACATGTTTTGTTTTTCCCGTGGTTTGCAGTATTCATGACTTTTTTCTATTATAGAAGCTGCCTACACTATAATCACTTCCAAATACTCCCCCTGACAAGGATAAATCAGCCTATGCTGAGCTCTGGTCTGCTATGGCCAGATTGCTGCCAATATCAAAGCCTGTTTAAAAGTAGCTGGGGGATCTCAGTGCGGCTCTGCAGATACAGATGTTTAACATTTCATTACCAAAGTTTTGTGCTAGCGTCCTCCACGTGACTGAACTGAAACCTTTTCAATATACTTAATGCTGCAGAATCAACTATTGCTGAAATAAGGCTATCTTCCGTATATCTTCTCCTGGGCTGGCAGGTGCTGCTGGCATCTACAGTGAATTACTGTTTACCCCTCCTCCAGCAATCCCTTACACTTCTAGAGCGTTTCAGCCCTGGCAGGGCTTCTAGCAGCTCCAACAGTCTGTGGCTCCTCTTTGTTTTACTCCTAGTGCCCTACAAGGTTGGGTAACCACTCAGAGCTAAGGACTGTGACCAGTCTGTTTCTAGAGTACTGTCCTTGCAGGACCCCCTCAGGTGGAGAGGATGGCCTGGAAAAGCCCAGTCCTGCTCAATGCCATGGCTGGCGCGGATCATGAAGCTGTCGCAACTGTGTTCCTTTATATACTACTCAGCTGTGCTTTTGCTATTTTCATGCACTAAACACCTGCATTTCTCAAGCTAGAGGGCCTTGTTGATACTTAGAGATAGTAATAAAAGCACTGAATGGATTTTTCAGTTGAAAGAGAATCTCCCTGGTCATATATCAGCAAAGAAAGTTCAGAAGATCTCATTGTTTTCATGTGTTTTTACAGCCTGGGAAGTATTTTTTGGAATCATATCCTGGGCTGCATAGAAAGAAGCATGAACAGCAGGTCAAGGGAGGTGATTCTCCCYGTCTGCTCTGCTCTCGTGAGACCCCACTGGAGTACAGCGTCCAGTTCTGGGGTCCCCAGCACAAGACAGACATGGACCTGTTAGAGGAGGTCCAGAGGAGGCCCACGAAAATGATCAGACATCTACAACACCTCTCCTATGAAGAAAGGCTGAGAAAGTTGGGGTTGTTCAGCCTGGAGAAGAGAGGGCTCTGGGGAAACCTTACAGTGGCCTTTCAATAATTAAAGGGGGCTTATAAGAAAGATGGAGAGAGACTATTTACCAAGGCCTGTAGCGACARGACAAGGTGCAACAGTTTTAAGCTGAAAGAGTGTAGGTTTAGATTGAGCATAAGGAAGCCATTTTTTACAATGAGGGTGGTGAGACACTGCAACAGGTTGCCCGGAGAAGTTGTGGATGCCCCATCCTTAGAAGTGTTCAAGGTTAGGTTGGACAGGGCTTTGAGCAACCTGATCTAGTGAAAGATGTCCCTGCCCATGGTTGGAACTAGATGATCTTTAAAGTTCCCTTCCAATCCAAACCATTCTGTGATCCTGTGTTTCTATTATTCCATGAAGAAAATGAGCTAGCTGCACTGACAGGAAAGTAGTACCTTGTCAGGCTTTAAACGAAGTTTGTTGTTATTCTATCTGTTTGATGTTTAGCTGCTCTTGTAAGACTGACTCACATCCTAGCTTTGGTGGTGACTGGTTAAAGTSACTGCCTCCTTTCTTCCAGCAAGATTACAGACCAACTGATTTCAGTAACATCCTTCATGACATCACACCTTGGGAGGTGAAATTTGGTGAAGTTCAACACAAAACTACAAATAAAATGGAAACACTGATAGATAGTTTAAAATGACATCCGGAAGCTTTGCGAAGAGCTAACTAGAAGGACTGCTTGAATAATGTTAGATCATACAGTAATGAGATATCTTGTCCCTTTAATTTTAGGAAACACTGTATTTGCATGAGAAAGAACACATTTGCAATGGCATCTGAAAAACGCAAAATTTCAGCTAAGGAAAGATCATTGTAGTTTCCAAAATAATTCCATTTTCATGAAATTTCCATCAGAAAGGACTATATTCAGTTCTTTGAACAGAGCTGTTTTCCCTTCAGCACCCTTTAGAACATTATCACTCCATGTGGCAGCAGATACTTTGGGGCAAGACCTTAGGCAAGTATAAATCAACAAGCCTATACCAAAACCAGCACAGGTGAGATGGCTTAAATCAATTTAGAATATGGCCTATCAGTTGTATAAAAGTGCTCTTTGTAAATGATAAAGTGACAAAAATGTGGCTTTCTTTTATGAATTAATTAATCTGTGCTAACTACTAATCGAGGCGAAAGGATCTTCAGACACAGGAAAAAATATACAGAAGCTTTAGACTATGATGAAAGTTCTGCACAGCAACGTCTCCTGGTAGGACTGATTTTTGACATTTCAGGTACAGCAGACTTAGACCTTGCATACGTGTTGCACATACAAGAATATACATGAAGCATTTTGTGACTATTTTCATGGGAGATATATTTACAGGAGAAGAGTGAGTTTGTGGACTGCCCCTGTTTTATCCTGCAAGAATTCACAAATTTTTTTAAAAGCAAGGTCTGTTTGAGTGTCCTAGCCCCAGGAAAGCACTGGCTGCCAGCTTAGGTCCAGGAGTGAAATCTTTACCACCATATATCTTCGGAGGAGAGTCAGGTACTTCTGAATGAGATCCAAAACAGCCAGCACGCTAAGCTTGGACCTGCCTAACATCAGTACACTCAGCAGGCAGCTGCCAAAACCTACTTATTAGGGAACGCTAAGGGCAGGGGATGGTCTGAAACCCACGGCTAGCACAGAGCTGCAGGTAGCCATCTCTGCCTGCTGCTGCTGCCCAGCCTATAAACAGCCCTTGAGAAAGCCGAGAGGCAAAACTCCTTCAAAGAACCAAACAGCTCTCCTTGTAACTGCCTTTAAGAAACAACTGCTCACCACACTGTTTTTTTATTTGTTGTTGGGGTTTTTTTTGTTGTTTCAGGGTTTTTTTCCCAAATACACAATCCCAATGGTAAGAGAATGGAATTAATTTACCTTCTTAGCCTGAGGGGTTCAAACCCACCGCCCTCAGAAGAGCAGCCCGCATATCAGCCTGTGYGATAGGAATAAAACTTTCCACCCACCCATCCTGCTGAAAATGAGCCGCAGCACAGCAAAAAATTCAGGAGTCACTGGCTCGGAGCTGCTTGTTCCTGTCAAGACCGGGGCAGCTCTGGGCATGTATGGAGAAAGCCTGTGCTCTGCATGTGCACAGGTACAGCCCCAGGGGCCTGAGAGATGGTAAAATTAAAAGTGGTGTCTAAAGGGGGAAAGTTCATCCGGGATTTTGCTGCTGGAAGGATCACAGCCCTGTGCTTTCATGCTTGTGCTGGACGGTGCTTCCACACTTCTCACACGTAGCGCCAGCACTTGAGCTCTGAGATGCACAGCCTTTCACCGTGGTATGATGTTAGCAGAAAGCATCTGCTAACTCTGGTCTTTGCCCTTCTGCCCTGTCTTTGCCTTTATGACCTCTTACAACCTGCCTTTGAGAAAGGGATCCCCCCCTTACTATCTCTCCTCTACCTCTGGACCATATTATGTCTTCATGGTGACACTATAATGTGAATAATAAAATGAAAGGCAGGCCCTGCTTGTGCTGCTGAGGTCAGTGAAGTTGAATCTATTTATAGCAGCTGAGAAACTGCACAAATATATTTGTTTTCCTTCTTTGCTCGAGAAAACTGAACCCTTCATTTTCTGTTGCATGAAAAGATACCGCATAACGATTATTTTGGTGGATCATTTCCCATCCGCTCTGGGTTGTCCTTTTTTCTTTCTGAGTTTATACTGAAGTCTGGACAAAATCTTTTTAAAATGCTATATTTGCCTGTGAGCTGCATCCTGACAAAAAGAAGGAAAAAAACACCACAACTTCTTGTTTAACAAAAAAAGTTCTCAGGTATGTCTTGGAGAGGAGTAGGAAACAGATTCCAGGACCATCACAGCGACATGTCTGTGTAAACTTGTACAGGGTATTTCATCAGAATTTGATAGCTTTTTCTTTTTAACCTGATGTCTAAATGAAATTACAATAAGCCTTAGGTGATGGAAAACTTTTTTGGATGTTTGAAATCCTTGGAAACAAAGGCACGTAGGTTGAAATAAATCAGTTTCTAGCTTTGGTTCGTGTACCTGAAAGGCTATGTTACTTCTACTGCACACAGTATATTAGAGGCCTAATTAGTCACTGGCTAGTACAGTGATTCACAAATCTATCCCTGCTCAGAAAGTACTTAAGTGTGTGCCTCTACGAACCTAAATAAATTCTTCAGCATTTTTCAAGCAAGAGGCCATATTTTCAAGAAAAGTGATATGGTAAGATCTCATACCTAGTTTACACTACTTTAGAACAGTTATAAATCATAGCACAGTAAAATATCAGACCCAGCAACTCAGAGGTCTGAACAGCCTGCCCTATTTATGTAGACTGGGTGATAATGCTGACATTTTAATTGCGCCTTAAAGTTGTCTCAGCTGATACCCTAGTGCTCATTATTTTTGCAGTCACTTACGGCTACTGTGTTTATTCTAGAATCCAAAATCCACCTCCTAAACTGTCCAGGCACCCAAACTTTCAGTTCTCTACTCCCCTTTCCTCAATGCCCAGTCTCTTATCAGTTAGGTACTTAATGCATTTGCAATAACAAAATGTTTGGAGCATACTACAAGTTTAATATGAAGCATTAATAATGTGGAAGCAAGCTCGTAAACACTTTCATAAATAGATCTTTCCCTATAGAATTCACTTTAATCTGTGTTTGGGATGAAAATTTACATATGGACAACCTCCATTCTCCAAGTACCCCTTTCAATATTTAAACTAACACAGTAGTTAACAGATATGTTTAAACATTTAAATCTACAGTTGACTGTCAGAGACATGTAACTCCACAACACGAACTGCCCTCTTGCATCTTTTTCTACCTGTCATCCCATCTAAAAAAAAGGCCACTAACTGCAGGGGTATTGCAGAACATCAGGAAAATTAACAAGTCTGAACAACTGCAGAAAACAAATATTACAACTGGTTTTGCCCATAAAATTGGTCTCCCAGCAGATTTACTTCTATATTAATTGCTAGCATGAATACTTTGGATGCAATAAAAAGCCTCTGAGCTGAACAGGACTAATTCATGAAGAGTTTGATGTTGAAATCTTCAAATAAACTCTATCTTGATTTTAACATTGACTGGCTCAATAGGGATATTTTGACCAAGGCTGTGCCCTTCAGAATCTTTGTACAGATCAGGGCTGTTATGTATAATATTGTTCAGAAGTTGAAAGGCAGACAATGTGTTTTATATGATGAGAAAAAACACCTCGATAAAAAAAATTATATGAAGCTCCACTGGAATTTTGAATGCACCAGACTTGTGTTACATGATTCAGGGAGAGATTCTAGGTCCAAATAGTACAGAGTATACAAAGTCTTATGATGCTTTTGCTCCATTCATATGTTTATCTGATAATTCCACTTCTAAACCTCATATTTAAAAACATGCAAAACATGAACTTGCTTCTGTTTTTATTTTTATGTATTTATTTGTATTTATTTTATATTTAAAACTGATCTCAGCCTCTTCAACTTCTTATTCTATAAGGACTCTGTTGACAAATCTCCATATAAACATAGCTCCCCTATTGTGTGCAGGGTAGGATTGTGCCATTTCTAAACTATAATCAAATGTGAAATCTTTTTTTTTTTTTCCACTTAAAACAATACACTCTTTTTAAACAGGGCATTTTCATGAAGCTATGAATAACTCTGCCTCACACAGATTTTGGGACAAAATATATCATTATCTCCATCAAAGGTCAACCACAGATTATAACCCTCTTTTTGCTTGTTATGATGAATGCCTTTTCTGTGGACAATGATAAGATATGGCAAGAAATGTGTGAGAACAGAGTCTTAAGCAGAATACATCGCCTTGGGTCCAAGAACATTTTTCCATTATTTTGCATTATGTTAGTTGTCTAATACTGAATTACCACACTTCAAATTAGTTCACTTTTACTCTTTTTCTTTCAAATGCATCTAGGGGAGCACTATGCATCAATTAAAGCCGATGGATTCTGATCCTCAGCTTCTGTGACTTCCAAGGCACTCAGAAAACGATCACCAAGGGAAGACTGTTACAAGAAATACTGATAGAGAAACAGACCAAGAGAAGAAAACCCGAGAACCAGCCACATCGATTTGGGGTCTACAGGACCCAATTATAGAGCAGGATTGCTGAAATGGATGTAGGTTTAGAACCCAAATGTAACTGGTAACATTGCTTGAGAAAGAAAACCATCTCTAGGCTGGACACATGCTGCAGAGCAGGAGCAAAACCACATGGCAAAAATTTGGAACGTGCAGTGATTTGCTCCCGTCATAGCAAGTACAGGGAAAGGTTCTGAGGAATAATCAGACCGGACTGGAATGGGGTAAGCTGAAGGAGACATTAGCTGAAGTACTCTGTGACCAGACTTTAGTTCATCACATATAATAGCCAAGTGTTGCCTCAGACAGCTTAACTCCCACTTCGTATTTTGTAACTGCTTTCTACAGTGCTACAAGGCGGAGTTCACGTCCAGCAGCCAGTGGCCATATGGCTGCATATGCAACTGTGAAGTTGTGGAACAAGGGAGTGCAGGAACATTTGGGGTGCGTCCACAGAAACAGAGGTCCACAAACACATGCCTTGTTTTTCAGACCACTTAGCAGAGGCTCACTCTCTAGTTGGGAAGCAGAGGGGAGTGTTAGGCTTCTGCAGGTTTTCTATTTTATTAGAGCAGGTATTATTGAACTTTCTAAGTTTTAAGAGGAGGGTACACATGTGTTAAAGAAAAAAAAGAAAGATAAAATGCAATCTCTCTCACACATGCACCTATATAATATATGCACCAAATTCTTCAGATTACAGTATTTTGCCAATGAGTTTTCTTCATGAATCAGTCCCTCTTCACATACTTTTATACATGAAGGTAACACACAAGTCTAACATTCAGACTTGTCTATCTCTAAAATATATTTTTATTTGTTAAAAAAAAAAAAAGAAGAAAACAGACTGGTCTCAATTAGCTGAATCATACAACCAGTTCATTCTTCTGACTTGTTATAATACAGCTCTTAAGTAGATGAAGAAAGAACTGCACAGTTCTTACAGGCAAAACTCACCAGAACAATAGGGGAAATCTGGCACAAAAGAAAAAAAAAAATCATTTTCCACTGGGTTAGCAGCAAAAGCACTATTATGCAGCAGCCACTTAGTATTATAGACAAAAGCTATGGTCCTGCTGCAGAACATGTCTTGTGGAGATTTTGATTTCCTGACTTGAAAATAAATTCTGCAGTTTGCCCACTTTGCTACATTTCTTCTGCTTCATGAGATCTTGCAACTACACTGCTATTATTTATTTATTGATTGTCCTGTAAGAAGGATCCCAGCACAGAGAGGAAAACACTTCTTAGTGTTCAGTTTGTCGATACGCATATGGACGTATGTTGAGAGGGGACGATGGCACTGTGGAGTGTCTCCACCTGCACTGACATTAGTAAGACTGATGGTGTTTCTCCCACTAGGAAGAAATGCATTCTTCAAAAAGGAAAAAAAAAAAAAAAAAGGTAACTTATCATTGGCTGGAGAGAGGCTGAGCCAGTAACAGTGCCATGGCGTGATTGATTTGTTTGTTCTAACACAGCCTGTGCAATATCAATGAGTTGAGAACATCCAGATGAAGGGAGGAAGATTAGGTAATACTGATTGAATTTCTCCACATTTCTTTTTTTTTTTTCTTTCCCAAAAAAACATTTTCTTTGGAATAAGACACATTTGTCAGATTATACAAAAGGGGATACATTTTCCTGGTAAAGAGGATGTTCTTGTGCTTAAAGCATGAGACTGGTAATAGGGGTTTTCTGTTCTATTCTCAGATATTTGTCGCATCAGGCCACATTCAGCTCTGGCTATCACAGCAGCTCCCACTGGCTTCAAGGAGAGCTCTATCTGCTTAAGCCAGGTGTGCTGTTTCTGTCTGGGAATGCACAGATATTACTCAGTGACTCTCCTTTCCCAAGTGTGTTTAGGAAGATAATGTTCACTCACATCTTTGAGCACTCTGAGGTGCTGCTGGAACACCAAAAATTTTTATTATTTACCATTAAGTTACAATCAGCAGTCCAAAAGGCCCAGCTGGCATCAGACATTTTATTGTTCAGTTTTATTAGGGGGTCATCCTTATCATTCATTACAAAAGTGCACTTGTCCTGTGTCTGGGCTCCTTCTCCACTAAACCTAGATGGGTGCCAGGGAGACATTGTTCCTCTAGCCTTAAAAAGGAAGGATTATATATGTTCACAGGTCATGAACAATTTTTGGAAACTACAGGCAATTCAGCTCATCTTTCTCTCTCCATGCTGACTTAGGCCTGCCTGATTGTGGAACCCCATCAGAAGCAACAGCTCAGGTTTTTCAATACATCCATTTTCATCAGAGCTTCATTTAAAGAAGCTGAATTCATGCTATTATTACATCTCTTCTCAATCTCCTGTTCTTCAGATTTTAAAAAATCCAGATCCACCACATTTTCCTTATAATCTTAGCTCCTTAGAGCCCTTTCTGAGTATAGTGCATTGACTGGTAGGCATGTATGCATGTGAAAGTGAAGGGTGTCCAGTCTGGGGGTAACAGTGCCAATAAGGTACCGGATTCGACCTTTTTGGGTGTCAGGATAGCCTGCTACCCCAAGCTGTTCCTGAGCTGATGGTACATAGCTTTTAGTCTTTATTCTATCTCAGTACCTCTACCATTCTTACTATTGATTCAGGGGACTGGCTTGAGCTTACTCTGCACCAGGTAACCCATTAATGGGTGACAAAATGGATTGAAGTTACTCAGTGCTCATTTCGAGGTGCTTTTACCATCATTCTCCAGCCTTCACTCAAACTGCTTGAATTTGTGGTGAATGCAGATTACCATGTGAGGGCAGCTCCGCTAACATTTTCTATCACATGACATTGTGGAGAAAATTGCAAATCCCATGAAAGACAAAAAAAAACCAAAACCACCCTACAAATCTGTGTTCAAGGACTTTGATTTGTTTACTCCAGTCTTCAAAGCATTATTTTGCTAGGAAAGTGAGAATTTGATAATAGGGACAAGGTCGTGGGAATCATAAGTCTTATTTTGGAGGTACTCACTCAACACAATCATTTAAGCACTACTCTTATTCAGCAAAACACTTGTGTTTACCTTTTCTTATCATCTTCTTAAGCAGGCAGGCTGGAAAAAACATCCATGCCACAAAGATCTCCACTGAAGTTAGAGCCATGCATGAGTATCTCTGAAATGAGTTGAACTCAGAACTGGCCATTTTTATCCTGTAGCAATTTCTTGAGAAGCCTTATAATTACAGTTTTGTATGTATGCCTAACTCCATTCACCTGAAAGACACTAAGAGCCATCCTCACATTGCACAGAATTAGAAAATAGACTATATTAAGAGGAATCTTAATTTTCTTAGTAGCCTGAGCGCTGACAGCAAGTTCCTGCCTGGAGCAGACCGTATGTCCAAACATCCCCCAGTTTCTGGCCAAACCCAGGTTGCCTCAGAGCTAAAGCCCTCCCTGAGGTGGCAGGTTCGGCTGCTCTCTAGTCAACGGCTCTGATGCCGCCTTCATAATCGTGAGAGCTGGGCTGTATAACCCAACAGCGCACCCTCTGTCCTGTGAGAGGGTTAAGGAGGGTTTCGGAAAAGGAGGCTGCGTTAACAAATCAGCCTCCCTAACCTTACCAGTACCCTAATCTCCAATTAATCACTCCAGATGAAAACTTCATAATGCCAGTCAGCAAGAAATAAGCCATAACAGTGTGGTCAATTCAAGAAGTGAAACAGAAACATGTAAAGCACTGCAAATTAATCCCACAAAAAATACACAGATCAGTGAACACAGAAACTGATCCTAGCCTCTTCTTTACACAGATCCCATTAAATCTTTGCAGACTGCTTCCTTAAGAGCACTAAACCCTCTACAAACATAACTTATTTGGAAAGCAGTTAACCAGTTTCTCTACTGCTTAAAACATGTTAAACAAAGCGTCGCAATGACAGTATTGTATGCTGATTGAAAATGAAGCCTTGTCTACAAACTGCAGTCAATTTTCTTTGGCAACAAGAAATGTACCCAAGCTCAACCCTTTCCATGCCCACCCAGGGTGGGGGGAGGCATAGATGGCTACTTGCATTTCTCTTAGCTCCCCACTACCTATGTTGGATAGTCCCTGCCGCTCCGCAGGTAGCCTCCTTCCCTTCAGCAGAAAGTGCAGACTGGTGACCTGCTGAAAACCAGTGAGATTTGTGCTTCTGAATCATTTTGTCTTATTTTTGATTATATGTTTTTTAATAGCCCACCCTGAATGTGGAGCACGACATTAACCGTGGAAATATCAGAGTCCTCAGTTATTTTTCCCTCATCAAGACTGGTGTCAGTGAAGGAGTAAAACACAACTACAGCATTTGGCATAAATCACAGTACACTCTAGCTGAAAATTCGCAGTATCATTCTCCCGCACTTGGCACAAGTCCCACTTGCTGAAAGTGCGATGTCATAGAAATGCAGTTATCATGCCACTGCCAGCATTTGCATAACAGATGCTCATTAAAGGGAGGCTGAAGGACATTACTATAGAAACAGATAGCTAGGGAACATCAGCCTCAGTTAAGGATAGCCACTCTGGCCAGAAACTTATAAACACTTGGAAACCGAAATGACTGATGAATAGTAGGTAAATTTATCTACTTTGCTTGTCATTTTGATTTCTTTTTCACTTTACTAGATTCTTATCCTAATTTAAGCTTAACGATTTCCAAATATAAAAAAGTATTTAAAACACTGGAAAGACAATACCAGATCCTCCTCCAAACTAATATGCCAGTCCAAGAGAAGTGGCGCCGCACGTAATGCAGCATAAAGCAAGTAAAGTTATACAAAGCCATGCAGCTGCACAAATTTGAATTAGATCATCATAAATCTAGTGTGTGGCCCAGTGCGGCCACCTCACAGTGCTCCCAGCAAACTGGTCTTATACCAATGCCTTGACTAGCTTAATCACTCAGCCCAAGAGGCTTTATGTAATGCCTCAGACAACAGCATAACGAACTGATCAAAAGCAGAGTAGCCTTCTATTTTTCACCACGAACTCACACATCAGTGGTGAATTATGTCATTCAAGCACACCAGGAGAGTTCCAGTGTATGACAGCATCTCTCCTAACTCCAGATCAACTGCTAGGAAGAAACATAAAATTTATGAAGGTATATTAAACTGCAGGCAGTACATGCGTGCGTGCRCACGCGCGCGCGCACACACACACACAAGTTTGTTACTACTTGCATTAGGTTGTTCAGTCCAATACTTCTTTGCCCTGAACTGATGTCATCACTCTGCAGCACCATCATAACAGAGCACCTCAGCTGGTCCATGTGATCATAGCAAAATCCATTTCAGTGATCACATTAATTCGCTCCAGCTGAAGACCTTAGTGAAGTTGACTGACTTCAGTGAGGCCATTAAGTTCAACCTAGGCCTTTCACAATATCTGTAATCATGATGGTGTCCGTTTTACACTTCAGTGATGCTGAGAAAGAGCTGGTATTGTTATGTAAGAGGTCTCCCAAACTGGGCTTTCACTTCCATAGTGGTAACATGCTCTCCCAAAATGCCTATTTCCTTTTTTAGCAAATATTTTTCCAGCAATCTGAAAAAAGTTATGGCCATCTTATATCACACATCAGTGTATTTTGTATCTTATCAGATCAACACTTCATCTGTTTGCTCCAGTATTGAAAGGAGATATATGTCTTATGAAATGTATTCACCAGTAGTAATGTACAAATACAAAAAAGTCATCAGTAGAAGAAACATATGTCTGTCAAAAATGTACAAACAGACTATTACTTTGTATCTATAAAGAACAGCTTAGATGAAAGGAAATTATTTTGCTTTATTTTTTTTCATAGATAGTCTCTTACAAATGATTGCATGAGTTTTTCCTATCAATTGAATTTTAAAATTAACTTTCAGAATAATGTTATGAGGAATATTATGTACATTAAGCTGTTAGCACTGAGATCTTACTTTTTAGATTTATTGTGATTATTTAAATATATGCATATCACTGTAAGAAAGCAGAGCTGTAGGAATTCCAAACAAATGATATTTCTGAGTAAAGGGTTCTTTGCTGTAGTTTATATATATGTAGCTTTTAATGTAAATATACTGCAATAAAAATCATAAGAAAACTTGGCATTCAAACTTTCCTTAAGTAGTTGAAAAATTCTTAGCTTGAAATTGTCATTTATCTGCCATTTCTGAAAGGTCATTATATCCATAATATAAACCACAACATTAAAAATAAAGGCGCTAAACATTTATAATAGAATATGCAATCACTCTTTACATTAATCATAGCGTTCATGTGCATGTTTTATGCTGTAATTCTTTTTAGCTTTGCTTATATTTCATTCATATAATTGTTCCTATTAATTGTTAAAATTACTCCACCGTACTTGCTATCCTTTTTAATATTTCTCCAGTATTTTCTTGCACAGTTGCTTTAAGGCATTTAAAATGAAGATTCTTTCTTCTAAAATAGCTCTTGAATGCTTTCTCTTACAGAAGGAAACTCCTAAAATACACAATTCTAATTAGCTGATACCTTTACAGTCCACAGCCTTCTGCTATTCTGTTCATTTCAAGAAACAAAAATAACAAGAGGCAAGTTGATGTTCTCTTTTCATGTTTCACCCACTCATTAGAAGTGACTCCAAGCTTCAGGCTCACCCAGGCCCTGGCCTCTCCAGGGAGGATGGCAGCTGAAAAGGTGTTTCTGAAAACATACACACTTTTGTGTGGGAGAGCGTTGGGATAAGGAGCACCAAATGCCTCCCACTAGGCAAATGCTCGATGGCAGGTAATGACCTCAGCAGCACCTGACATGGCTGAATTTGCTGGTATGAAGGAGTTTTTAAAATACTGTTGGTCCCAGTTGCTGTGCTGAAGACAGAGTGCTATTTGCTCTGTAACATTTCTTTGACCTTTGTGGCAGGCTTTGAACAAACCAAGTTCTCCACATCTTTTCCTCCCCACCTCTGGAGGAGTCTACTTCCATTAACTCCTCCACCCCAGCCTTCGTGCCCAACATCATCCTTCCCACCAAACTCAGAGGCAAATTATTCAGTTACTTTAGGGGCCAAACCTACGTTATCTGCCCTGTGCTTACTAATTACTGCCACATGTTTAATGAGAAATGTCTTCTTTCCTTGTCCTTTATATAACTGTCAAAAATACTTTTGCTATTGCTCCAGTTTTCTTTGCAAAGTTGAACTTATCTCAGCTTCTAGCAATCCCCATTTTTTCCTTGGCATTTCTCAACCTTTAAAACACCAGATTTTTTTCTCCTAAAACCTTTTGTCACTCTACCTCTAATATCCTTCTGAATCTGGTTCTTCAATCAGTTAGGTTAGGAACATTTCTCTATAAGCCTTTCCCCCCAGCATGGACTAGTGAATCAGTATAGTTCCTGGTCTACCTGATACAAAGAAATTCCAGCCTGCTCACACGCTGAAGTCCTTGAACTCTTCAGTTCAGCTGATATCTTTAACAAATCCACGTTTTTGCAAAATGGCTTATTGGGAGTTTCCAAATATGCATCAAATGATGAACACTTCTCATGTGGACAGCCACATCACATACATTGTTGCTTGTTGGGCATATTTCTTATCCTTAGCCTTTTTATTTTCTGGAAATTTTTCCTGACTTGCTTACATGCCATAGGCTTGATGCTTTTCTTGGAGGCCTTTGTTTGCATTTCTGTTTCTGATAGCTGCCTGGTATATGAAAATTCTTTTGAAAGTGTCAGGTCAGACAGTAAGTAGCCTTTTCCTTACTCTTTTTTACAGCTCAAATCTTACCTGTAGTTGGTTTTTAATGAAGAACCTGCTTTAAAATGCCTAAAGATGGCTTTTTAATTGGTTTCCCTCATTAAAAAAAATCTCACTATCTTCAAGTCCTTTACCATTTTCTTTCATTTCTGCATTAAGTAAAACATAAAACTTCCGTACCTTTTTTTATTCTCTGAATGTAATGATCCTCTGAATCTTTCACTGCTTCTTCAAAGCTTTTTTCCCCTTTTTTGTTACCCTGAGTATGAAATCATCTGTGTCTGCCCAATGCTTCTGTACCAAACCACTATCCCAAGTAGTGCCATTTTTAGCTCACACTCACATCTGTGGATTTCCTGTACAGTTCAAATTGCTGTTTGAAACTTTTTCCAGGGCTGCAAATATAAATTGAAACTGCCACCAGTGCATTTGTTTTCCAGTAACTTTTGTGCCAGTAAAACTCGATCATTAGAGTACTTATGAAAAGTGGTCTTGAAAAGGATGGAAGATGAGTCCTCTCATTTAATGAGCGCACAGTGGCTCTCTCTAAAAAATTATAGGGCATTACTGATCTTATTTTCTTAACGTAGCTCTCTGTTGAGTCAAGAGATTGGACCTGGGGCTTTTGACATCTCAAAACTGAGTCCAAGTAGCAACAAAATAGGTAAACTTCTGACTTAATCTTTATAATTGAGGAAGTCATTGCAGATATATTTTGCAGTGCTTATCCAACACTAATGAATTTTTACCAAGCTTGACAATTTTCCCCACTTTTTGAGCAAAAAGCAAAGGCAGGGAAAAAAGTATTTTTTTCTCAACAAATGGTTCATATGCTACACCTTTTTCTACGGAATGGCAAGATGGTCAAGAGTCCAAAAGAGGCCAAATCCTAACCCAAGTCATTTGGGTTTAGTCTCCTTCCTTAGTCAAACTGTCCTTCAGACAGTGAAACTTCAATGAGGGATTTAGGGACTTGGCCAAAAACCAACAAGTTTTGCAGTTTCATAATTCCAAAGCAATCCTTATGATTTCCCATGAAGTCCAATCTTGTATATGGTAACGATAATTCTCATTTTCTGTCCTAGCCACAAACTATGAATGTGACTCACCAACTATGCTCTTTTCTGACTTCTGGGCTTTTTTTTCATCTGTGTGCCATAGTGTTAAAATGCCAACTGTGGTTTCTGCCTGGCCCTCCTTTTCATTTGCCACTGCCTGTACATGTAGTTATATTTTAATAAATGAAAAGAGTTCTTACAAATAACCCTTATTAACAGCTTACATGCTGTGTTGCACAGAGCAGGTACGTCTTGGCTGAAGATCCTTCATTCCAGCTGGAGACCTGGGACTTCAAAGCACGTTGTCATACATCAGCCATCTGGCAAAACAAGCATAGCAATGAGATCTCCAGTCTTGCTGCAGGCACAAATGCTGTTGTAGCGACTCTTTCCAGGGTGGATGTAACTTCTTCCCAAGTACAGTACGCTGCAGTAAATATGCTGAAAGTTGCTGGAAGTCCCAGCAACAGGGAAGTCACTGTGACCAAGTTGCCAGATATGAAGCTCTAGCACTTCTGCGACTTACCAACAAAACCAACATGCTTCTGCAAATCCATAAAGATGATAACTACAGCTGGTTATCTGACAGAGCAGAGCTCCCCATGATGGGAAATGCTGCAGCTAGTTCTGCCAAATATTTTCCATTTCCTCAAATTATTGCTTCTATTTTGCTCACTGTGGGTTTTAGCCAGTTGACCTTTATGAATGTGCTAATTTCAGCCAGGCGTTCAGGTCTCTGGATTATCAGCACTGGGAATGAAGAWGATGAACGGCTGAGGGTACCTGCATGCTGCTGACCTTCTAGATGTTTCACAATTTCCTCCACGGTATTCAAATAATAGTTGAACAAGATAAGTGACGGTAAAAGGCACATTGGATTC
This sequence comes from Phoebastria nigripes, assembly GCA_035582835.1. NCBI lineage: Eukaryota > Metazoa > Chordata > Aves > Procellariiformes > Diomedeidae > Phoebastria > Phoebastria nigripes. Next base: position 215,505 of record JAYKAV010000988.1, on the reverse strand, counting down.
ATTCTAATTACAGAGTCATCAGTTTCAGTAAAAAAGAATAGCACTAGAAGTCTTCAATGCGCTCTCTGTAGATGAACAGAAAGGTGGGAAACACAGAAATCCCTTTGTTCTTGTGCTCAGTACAGGGTTTCTGCAGCCGTTAGATGTCACCACAGACTCCAGTGAGCTTCTCTATGAAATAGGCAGACAACTCATCTGAGCATATAATGCTTTTCAGGGTTAATGTGAAACAGTAGTGACTGATTATATGATTTACTGGGCTGAAAAATGTTGGTAATATAATTTGGACACGGAAAAATGACCAAGCAGGATGAACTATGATTCAAGGATTATCTGTTGAAGAAGAGAAAATAAGCAGCAATGAACATAAAAAGAAAAATAGAAAGTCTTAGGCAGTGCTTAAAAGGCATAGATTTAGAGTGAGTGAACTGATAAGGAAATGAGAACTGGATCTGTCAGTGTTAAAAGAAAATGAAGAAATGCCTAATGATCAGAATCCAAGTTTGGGAGTAACTTTGTGTGTTGTTCTTGTTAAAAAACATGTGTGTTGCAATGGAAAGCAGAAGCTTTAAGATGCTAATGATGACTGCATGACTTGTCTGTGAGTTCTAGTCATTGACCAAGACCCTATTGTGCTGGATGGGGAAACAAATGAATGGCTCTTTCCTCAATAAATTTCTAACCTAAAAGGGGGGTGGAGGGGTGGGGAGTTTGTAGAGAAAGGAGATTGATATGGACCGTCAGTACAAAAGAGAGTGGAAGAAACTATTAAAAAGCATTATCAACAGTGCCAGCACACCAGCAGTCTACTTGCTGGGGTAGCAAAATTTGATTTTGCCTACTCTGCTGAGAAACCTTGAGCTGGGAATGTGCAAGTACATGTCTGAAAATCTAGGATGTGGGTGGTGAAAGCTGGCCAACAGAGAGAACAGAACTGGCTGCTAGGGAGGATGGCAGCAAGCCATGAGGCAGCCTGAGAAGAGCAAGGGGTAGTTCATTTGATGTGGCAGTGAAGGAGGAGCCAGCAGAAGAGCAGAAAGGGGGAGAGGGCCATAGGAACAGACAAATAAGCATTGCAGAAGCCTCCTGGAATGGTAGGAGTAGAGCAGCATTGCATTAGCCAAAGAAAGATAAATGAATGTTGCAGTATAAAGGTTCAGGGTGCATTAACAAAGATCCCAGAGGATAACTCTGGATTGCCAGGAAAATTTTCTCTTAAAGGTGTTACAAAGAAGAGTTTAGACATAGCCTGGATTTGTAGAACTAAAGGAGACAGTGTGGATAATGCTTAGAGTACAAATGGGAATGACAGGCAGGAGGGCGGCGTATGAGGCACTGTACAAGACATCAGGTAAACTCTGACCTGAAAATTTTGCAATATCTCAGACACAAGGCAGGTGTTTAAGACAAGCAGTGGCCAGTTAAAGTGGAGGGGTGAAATGTGCTTGTAATGCTTAGTGGAGCTGTAGCAACAACCACAAGTCACAATTTACATAAGATGTTATTGCACAGCAGGTTCCTTTTATGCATTACAGCACAGATGTATTTTAAAGTGGCATTTGAAGTAAGATGAGTTGAGACACTGGCATGTCCAGACATGTGGAAAGCAGCAAAGACTCTGCTTCTGTGCTAGTACCTAGATCTGGAGACAGGAAAGGACTGAAGGGAACTGAATCATCTAGTTATACATCTGGTTTTGGGTTGTACAGCATTTCTTGACTACCCTGCTACTAAATAGTCAGCTAAATATTTACTTGCTTGCATTATCACAACCAGACTAATGTCAATATTTTCCTTTTAAACTGTTATCAGTATATTGCATACTCCTAAATGTGAGAATGTTTTTTCATATTACATAAAATGGGAATGTGAGCAATAAACCCAAACTAAGAGTGTGATAGTAACATACGTATTGCCATGAGTTTTGGGGAGCAGTTTGAGCAAGAAGAGAGGACGCTGAAAACATGGGAGCTGGGTAAATAAATCCTCTGAAGCTCAGGAAATTACTGGTAGGACACAGAAACTTTATGTCACAAGTTGAAATCCAGCAGGAATTTCTTTTCTCGTAAGAAAGCTGAATGACAGAAAGCACAGACACACTGTCGGACAGATGTTCTCTCTCCCTGCTTTGAGGCATCCTTGGTCCCTTGGACCATGCTGGAGAGACATCTCACCCCTGCACAAGACTGTCCTGCGCAGCGGATTCCACAAGCTCTGCTGGGGACCTATCCCACCACATCACTGTCTTTCAACTTACAGCTTTTTCCCAATAGTGCAGCAAAGCCTCTTTGCTGCAAATTAAATCAACACCTTCTTGTCTAACCCCCGTGGACATAGAGAACAGCTAGCTCCATATACTGGAAGGCTGCTGTCACATTGTTCTCGTCTTCTCTTTCTAGACTAAACAGAACCAATTCTCTTGACCTTTCCTCATGCAGCATGTTTTCCATACCACTTACCATTCTTGTTCTCCTCTGGACTCTCTCCAGTTTGTCTCTATCATTTTTAAAGAGTGGTGCCCAAAACAGGACAAAGTACTCAAGCTGAGTCTTCTCAGTGCCAACAGAGTAAAACAGAACAGCCATCCACATCTTACATAAGATACTCTTGCTAGTATGTACTACAGTGAGATTCGTCTTTCCTCAGCCACGTGATGCAGCTCACTCTTATTTAGTTTAGGGGCTGTATAGTCTTCAGATTTCTTTCCTGTCCTGCATCCCACATAAATATTTCCCATTTTGTATTCATGCAGTTGGTATCTGTGGCAAATTACAGTTGTCTGTTTTTCTGAATTCATACTACTTGTATCAGATTGTCTCTTCAGGCTCTAATACAGTCATCCAAAGTGCTGGCACTTCCTATCTGCTGGTGTAACTTGAAGATCCACTGTTTCATCTTCCCAGTCACTCATAAAAATATTGAGTAGAACTAGACCGAGAAGTGACATCTGTTCCATGTGTATGTTATGGTGAACTCATCTACACTGTATTTTCCTAGTTTACTTTTGAGAAAAGCATGTAGGACTGTGTGGAAAGCCTTCTTAAAATCAAGATCTAGCAAGTCTACTGCTTCATTCTTACCCCCTTGGCCAATCGCTCTGTCAAAGAAAAATGAGATGGATTTGTTTCTGATAAATCCATGCAGCATTTTGTTATCACTGTATAATGTTCAGAGTGTTCACAAACTGATTATATGCTGTAGTATTGTAGGATTTGTCTAGTAACAGGATTATCTTTCTAGGCATCTACAGTTTACTAGGCTCCCATTTTTACAGATAGGTGTTACAGCAGACATTCTCTCACCCTGGTATTTTCCATGGTATTCCGTATTTTCTTTAAAATACATGTTGATGGTTCAGTGATTGCTTTTGGCTAGCTGATTAAGTGTTACAAGGTGCATATGCCTGCCTGTTCCTGTTAACAAAGTATTTGTTTTTGATGACTATATGTTTTGATACAGCTTACTGGAAGAAACACGTCCGCATCACACACTGAGAACTGAAACCTCCAAGGACGTGAAGGAATACAGTGACATGAGAAACAATCTATATTTTCCAGTCCTTACTAATGGTTCCCTAGAAGAGTACTGGGGATATTTACTCAGTCAATATAAGGAAACTTGCAGCTGCAACAGTGGAGTGGGAAGGGGTTTCCTGTTTCAAGGGTTCAGTAGTCATTTTGGTTACGGTAAGACTAGCGCTAACAAATATGAAGGTGAATTTTTAGGGGTGTGTATGATAACCAGCAGTTAATTATTATCTGACAACAACAATATCTTAATATATTTTCTTTACCCTGTTTGTATTTTCTTTGATCACTGCTTAACATAATATAACATCTAAAGCTGTGATTACAGTTTATCTTGCTAGTTGGTTTAAGGATTAGCAATATTTCCTCTCTTTATTGGTTATCCCACCACTATCATTGTAATATATTGCCATCTATCTCAGACTGAGAAGAGCAAAGTCTTTAATAAGTGCTATGCATTATCACTGCTCCGTCTTGGAGTAACAGAAAGCATTGCTTTGGGTTAAATGTTCCTGCTTACTTGTCTTAAAGGTTATGTAATTAAAACATGAGCAAAAGAAGAATGTCCCTGCTCTAGCCAAACATAAAATGCCATCCTAAAAATAGAACTAAAATCCTCRCTTTGATGTAACAATGCTCAGATCCAACTCACAAGTTAGTGAAAGTCTTTGTGTAGAGCACAGAAGAAACCTGACTATCTCAGTGAAAAGACAGTTGTTGCATCATTCCTCAGCACCGCCTGCTGGCTAAGAGACATGGAGAGACTTTTATTGGTACGACGGCTAGCTGAGTATAGCCGGCACATAAAATCACGTGCACAAAGCTGAGCGATACTTTGCCACCACTCAGAAAGCCAGGGGTTTCTGTAATGTTGTCAGTAGTGATGGTAAACAGAAAGAACAGGTTTGTACAGGACAAAAGAAAAACTAGAGATGTGAGCAAGCAATAAAAATTAATTCTCTAGGCCTGATTCTTCACATGTCTCTCTATATCAAAAGTAATACTGCAGAGACAATCAGAATTATATCAGAATGAGGGATATGAAGGTGGAATAAGAATCAAGCACAAGATAGCATTAGTAAAAATGGCATGTTGTAAAACACAGAAGTGCTACAACGAAATGACGTATATGAGGGTTCTTTTGTTGGCATTTATATTTCCATTTCAAACATATGGTGGGGTGAGGGGAATATTGTTTTGGAGTACAAAGGCTTTAAAACTAACTTTACTGTAACCCCAAAGTGTAGCTTAGTATCTGAGGATGTGTATAGAGTGAGTATCAAAATAAACTACTGGTGTTAACCTTCTGCATCTATTCAAAATGAAAATTTCGGGGAAATTTGCCAGCTATAAAAAAATAAACATTGCTGGTTAATGTCTGTGGACCAGAACGAGCTCAGCGTGAATAGATTTTATTTACATAAGTGCAGAAGCAGGTTCCATTTGCTATTAGATCTTCTAAGGTAAACTTTCTTATATAAACTATGGAATCTCCCACTAAAATAGTACAGTGAAAGAAAGCCAAAATTTGGGGTTAAAACACAAAGGCTGTATTTATTGTCTGAAATGCACACAAACCCTCATACTTTTGCTGTTCTGTTCATCCAAGGATCACAAAGGCAACCATCAGTTATAATAATGTCTATGTCTCCATTATATATCGTGGCACAATAGGAATAGACCTGCAGAGCAAAACAGTTAGTRCCAAGGACCCAACGTCCCCAGTACTAAATGTTTTGGGGGTTTCACTCCGGACTAGCTTTAATCCATTCCTGTTGATCGGACCGCATCAGATATGCAACTGGAGTGTGTCCTCCAGCTGAGCACAAGAAAGGACCCAGCTAGCATGTGGTGAGTCTGCTCCATGATGTGAACCAAAGGGTGGTAACTGGGGAGGATGAAGAAGTCCACTTCAAAAGCATGCCCTGATCTGAATTAAGGCACCAGTAGAGACACACCCAGGGAATTAAGCCCTACCCAGCAGCCCAGTGTGTGAGGCAGATTTCATTAACCCCATTCCACGGGTGCCAGATGGAGGTACAGCGGATTTACATGGAAAGGAAGTGGCAAGGCTGAATAATTCGCTGTTCAGAGACATTGGGCATTGTGGGGCACTACGTCTGCTGCAAATGGACAGGGCACAGTGGTGGAGTAGTGAACTAATGCAGATAATCTGTATCAAGAAAAACAAAGCACAAACAGAAATTAGAGGGTCTGGCTTGATTAAATGATCTGTGAATGATCTCATTCAGCCTTACCAGTGTCAGTGATAAGGAGGATAACAATTAGATTGGCTGTGACAAGTAGCAGCTTAGAAATGGACCATGAGACACAGATTTAAGTGAGAAATATGAGGGCAAAAGAAACTGTAGCCCCTGGCTTGGCATTGTCAGATGTACCATATTCTCTTAGTCACTGGATGAAGAAAATGTCACCCCACTGGCAGCCCATCCACCTCCATCATGGCTACCTCCAGGAATACCAGAGCTTCCAGGGGAATTCACAGAACCCAATTATTAGGACTCCATTGCTATCAGTTCAGTGACTTCACTACCACAGAAATGTGTATGTTATTTTAACCAGCAGTAAAAGCTAATAATGTCTTATTTTGTATGATGCATTCTGTGGTTATCATATAAAGCAGAGCTTGCCATTGCTATTTTTGTATGTTTTCCTGCTATTTAATATCTGATAAAACAGCTATCCAGACTGGGTATGATATCAGCTAGATATTTAATTATTATGCGGCTGTACTGGAGAATGATGCCAGAAAATATAGACAACCCAGATGTGCCAGTGTTGGCTTTGGGCTTAGCCCGCATTTTTTACCAGTGAAGAAGTTTCTTAAGTACATTAAAGACATAATTCTGGAGGACTCTAAAGCAAAGAGTTACCACAAAATCACTGGGCGCAGAGAATGACCCAATTCATCGGTAAACTCACAAGAAGGGAAGCAGCCTGAGTAGAAAGAGGTCTCAGATGTCTCTTATTTGCAGCAGAAGGCAGCAGCAAGGACTTGTCATGAGATAGGGCCTCAATCATAATGGTTCCAAAACAGTCATTCAGTAGATGTAAAAATATCTGTGAATGAAGAGCCATGCCTTCATCTCCTCTTCATGAATCCACATGTACTGCACCTAGAGGAACAATGGCTTTAAGGTTTCCATAAAAGATCTTATTTTTTTTCTCTCCTAAGTGATTTTAGAGGGAAGAAGTCTTAAATACTGTATCTCTATTTGTTTTCTAAGTGTGCATTTGAAATAATTTGATCATTATATTAAGACAGTTGGGTATGAGAGTTAATTTTTTAAAAAATATTGTATAAGCCCTTTCAAATATTAGCATCTGATCCTTGCCAAAAAGTTGTGCTGAATCTGTTGCTGATCTATAAAAAAAAACCCACTCAGGTTCCTCTCTCAACCTCCATTTCCACCAAAGTTCATTTACAATTCCTGTACTGTTCAATAGGAACATGAGATGTAATTGTTTCAAAAGTTGCACCAACTCTGCTCAAAGGATTGAGCAGTGTGTCCTGYCACCACAGTTGGAGGTGCTGCAATTCCCTCTGGAAATTCTGTTCCTTCCCTTCATCTCTACAGCCGAGCTCCAGAGCATGACGCTGTCAAGTCACAAATATGCAAGTCAATAAAATATGAAGCCACATCAAGATGCTGCATTTATAGGAACTGTGGTCTGACTATAAATTAGTCTTTCCCTGTCTGATATTTCCCAAATTCTCTTTCATACTTCTTAGCACTTTCTTTTGGGAGACACTTCATTTTAAAGACTTTGGTAGAGCACTAATGTGCAATGATAAATACCGACCAAATGGTACTGTTCAAAACTGGAAGAAGGTAAGTTGATGAAGAGGCAGAACCTTGTCATGAAGACTAGGAACACATCCTATGGTATTTTAGAAGATGGAAAGAAAATTGTTTCAAGGTTTCCATAGAAGAGCTTTCAGCAGTGCCATATTCCTTTTACTCTATTCTCTATTCATATTTACAGATGGCTGAAAGAAGTTGAGCTTGTGGAAACCAGCAGCCTTCTGTCAGTTTTTAAATTGTCATCTTCAGACTCCCACCTATCTGTCCTCCTCTGGTAATAACACAACCTTTTCAAGAGTCAGCTTGGTGTCATAGATATTGGCAGGCTGCATGTGCAGCTATACTGTGCCTTTGTGAATAACAATGAGGTTTCATTCCAGCAAAGTTTAAATTCAGAACGTTTTTTTCTAATTAGCTATACTTTGTAGCTAACAAGATCATAAAGCTGGTCATTCAGTACATTTCTTCCCGCTGTTTTAATTTTTTATCCTGGGGAATTTGAACAGCTGATTCATACTTTATTTGCTTATGCAGAGAGTTTAGTTGTTGTTTTTAAGAACTTTAAAATCACTTAAGCTCCAAGCTGTAAAGCAACAATCCCAAGCTATGATTTTAGAAAGACAGCCTACACAAAAAAAAGGTAGATTTAACTTTTTTGGAGTTACAAAACCTTGAGAACAAAATGTTTACTTCTCCTAATTCCCCTGTTTGTTTTCATTTCTGGACAGTCAGATTTTCTTGAGCTCTCATCAAACTCAACACAAGTGTTTAAGAAATTTCCTTCTATATTACCTTAGTTGCTTTGTGCCTAGAATCAAGACAATGTTTGGAACCTGCACTACCTATAGACTCCCAAAGATTATCACATTGTCTTCCTACAGTATTTCTGTAAGGTTTAATATCTTTCAAAGCCATTTGTCTATTGTCAGGCTTGCATAGCATCGCTGCACATTGCTAGGATACAGTAAATGTTTTTAAAAGTGAAAGACCTCCCCTTTTTCCTATTGCTATCTAGAAAATAAGACCAGATTTCACCCTCTGATATGCGAGTGCAACTCCCCGTGGAATAAATGGAGTCCTACATGTGTAGAAGGTTAGACTTTGGCCTTAAAGATTTATAGAGCTATAAAAATACAAGTAGATAGCTTAGATGATGTTTTCTGGAACTTAGGGCTGAATCCACACCCCTAACAAAAGTTTCATCTTAAAATGGCATTAGTATCCCTTGGAATATGATTTTGGCTTATTATTATGCTCTTTTAGGTCTTCAGATTCATTTGACCTTCAGTCTGATCTGTCAAAGGCAAAATTTACATTTGCACAGCAAGCCAGCATAGTTCCCTTCCCTCTTCTTCCCTTTCCTATCATCTGGTTTCACGGGTGGGGCAATACAGGAGAGAAGTCAGGAGCACAAATACAGTACCGGCTAACTCAACATCTCCTGGAAGTTGCAATAGAGATTCTCCCACTGTCCAGGAGAAGGGAGGTGAGCTGGGAGTGGAGCTGTGTGGTTTGAAATGACACCAGAGGCAGTGACCTAGAAACCTTACGTAGGAGGGAAACAACATAGACTGTGAGCTGCAATAGTAAATTACTCAGGTTTTGCGCAAGTGGGTGAATCTCATTCTTTTTCTGACTTGTCATGGTGTCCCAGAATATTCTTACCTTCTTCTTTCATTGTTGAAAATAATTTTCCTATCTCCTAGGCACTCACTGAGGAGCCCTCCATTAGTCTTTTGAGAACTGTGTAGCATAATGTATTTATTGTAGGCCTCCTTTTTATTTACAGCCTGGTTTTTCCACTCTCACAACAGAATTATCCCAAAATAAACACTAGACAATGAGAATCAAAAGCATGTGTAATAGCCATGCCATTTCGTAACTACTTGCTACATCTTTGTTTGGCACGCTGGACTTTGTTTAGCAGAAACATGGTAGCATCACAAGGTCAGAGCCTCCACAACTTAATCCATCCCTAACAAAGGCTGGAATTCATACGACACAGACTTCTGTACAAAAAAGTTTCATCCAAAGTTAAAAATAAATCCCCTCAAAATGGTGAACAAAGTGTAGTTAATTATAAAAGAGGGGAAAAAAACCTGGAAAAAACCTCTCCCCAAAGTCTCCTCAATTAGTTCACTTTTTTTTTACAAAATGAACACCTTTATAAATGCAAGATGCAGTTGCTTTGTTCTCTTGGCTAGGTGCTACATCACCTCAACTGTGATCATGCTGGATCTCATTAACTAAGCAGGGCTAAGCCTGCTCAGCAAAGTTACTCAATGGGGAGTTCTCCAAGACAAGCACAGGTGCTTGCAGGGCTTGCAAGCAGTGTTTTAATAAGAGTGGAAGTAGCACTCCTCTCGGACTCACAAACCCATACTGGATCTTAGGAAGGGTTGTGCTACTGGGAAAATTACTGCAACTAGTGTCTAAAACAAGTGGTGGTGAAAGACGTTACTCTGTAACTCATAGGTGCAAGCATACAGGTATGTATGGATCACCTGGAAAAGTAAGAACTTGGGAGAAAATCACACTTCTGTTCCCATGATGCTCAACTTGCTATTTTGCAAAGCAGACCTAACTCTAACCTCTCCCTCATAGCTCAATGCCACCCAAAGGTCCCCCGGCAATTCTTCCAGTTTAATCATATGTACTGAAGGGCATGAAACATCATATCCCTTCTAAACCTTACTGCGACCCAGGGCCATTCAGGATCTTTTGCATTTTCTAAAGTAATTCCACCGCTTTCATGCACTTACAACCCTCTTCAGCTGCACAAAATCCAACGGACTTGTGGCCAAAAGTACAAGAGACTATAAGTAGCATGAACATGTTCTTTTAAATAGCCCTGGGGAAACTCTTCCCAGCTCTATGTCTCCTTCTTCTTTGCAGAGTGCTATYGGTTTTGCAGGACCGACTTGTTCTAATGGGAATTACATGTCTCATGACAGTGGGAATTCATACTCTAAATCTAGCCTAGTAAATGAAACTATTTAGGGATCATTCTCTGTCCTCAAGAATAAGTGTGAGCTCACGATTTGCATGCTTTCTGTTTGGCTTCCTCTGCCTCCCTGCCACCCTAGGACATGGTAGCCTCAGACATACAGCTTACTGAGAGCAGTCAACAGCAGGTGATTGGCCATGCTTCTTCCCAAATTGTGTCTAGGACATATCTGAGGGGCAAGGGCCAAAACCATGCCAGAAAGTAGGTTAAAAACTAAACAATGTGGATAGTTATGGGAGAGTAATCAAGCCTGTGCCTTTTATATCACAGTAAGGATGCAACCTATGGTCCCTGCAAAATGAGCAGGTTCCACTGTGACCTGCCATCTGTCCTTGGCAATCAGAATATTACTGATAGGGAAATTAGTGCTTTAATCACAATGAACAAGCTAATTGTCTTTTTAATTAGCTTAGTACATACCGGCCACTAAGGCTAAACTTGTAACGATTGCCATATGCAATAGCAACAGACTGTAACTTGACCAGCAGTGTCCCTTACTCTTATGTCCAAGAGATGCCATTGACTTGATACCTAGTCAGCAGAAAAAAAGAGTTTAAGCTAATACATTTAGCTCTTGTCTACCATCACTACACCATGAAGGGGTTGCAATGGCATTTTAAAGTTGGTTTTTTTTTTTTTGATGCTTCCTTCTTCTTTTGACTTGGCTGCTGTATTCAAAGCAGTGGGAAATAGCTGACTTGGGCCTGTATAACACATATCTCACAAAATAATTCCTTTGGTCTTTTCCCAATGAGAGTGATGCTGACACCTGTCCCCCTTGGAGGCTGAGACAATGCATTGCCTTGAAGCCACCAGTCAGAAGGTATGTATTTCCTGGCTGGGCAAGCAACCAACTGTGTGTATCTGTGTACACTTTGACTGAGCCTAGAGGAAATATGCATGCTGGCCTGCTGGATGCAGCTGAGAGCTCTAGACTGCTTTTCAAGATCTCAAGCAAGCTAAACAGGATGTGTCTACTCCCCAGTGCAACTGGTTTGGTATTAGTAATTACTATTGCTGGGGAGGAGGAAGAGAAAGCCAGGCATTTGCAATAGGAAGGGGACTTGTGGTAGGCAGGAGGAAGAGAGAGGCATGGTTTAATCTTAATAAAATGGAATCTTTACTGGTTTATCCACTCATTTGTGTTGGTGACATTTGATCCACAAAGAATGAAACTGAGCTAGCAGTAAGTTACATCAAATACATAAACTCAACTTCTGTTTTTCCTATACAAGTCTTTTTCAGTTGTAGTAATTTTAAGTGTTACTTGAAACCATTGCAGGTAATGTCTCTAGGCAATTGAATACCTGAAAGCTTTTTTTTTATGACATCGACCAGCTCACACTGTTAATTGAATGTGCTGTACTCAACAGCATAGATAACTTTATCTTTGTTCAGGCTTGGTAATATGGCAAGCGTGGTTGCTCTTCAAACCAGACTCACTAGATTTGCTTAGAATTGTTATTACAAAATTTGTTGTTGTATTCCCCTGTACTGCAGGATATTTCCCTGATGAGCATACAAAAATCTTTGTTTAACACAGGTCCCAGACTAACAGCCCATAATAACACTCTCTACAAACAGCACTGAATGGGGAGATGGGAAGTTCAGATTAAGAGAACACGGACATTTGCATTTCAATAACACTTTCTACTGAACCACTTTAATGCATTGATAGCCTGATCCTATTTCCATTGAAGCAAATGGCAAAACTCCCACTGAGGTCAATGGGAGGTTTGATATGACCCTAATTCATGAATGGCCAGATTTTGGTACTCTGACTCCCATTGAATAAACTGTTCAGTCTGTGCAATTCCACTTAGCTACTTATTTTTGAAGTAAAGTACTACTCACTCTCAGTGTCTGTCATGAAGCTCATAACACTCCTTTGAGGTTCGTCAGTAAAATTGATGGATCTATTCACAGCAAAGAAAATGTATTAGTAGAGCATACTATCTAGCTACTCTTTAAGTAGTTATGAAACATTTCTGATGATAATACATTTGTAATTTTGATGTTTTTATGACCTGATGGTTTTATGACCTTTTTATGACTCTTCACTATTTCTTTTGTAAGATTGGTCAACTAAATCACATGTATAGTTTATCTTTGCTGACTGGATGCTAACATTTTAAACATAGCTCCCAAGTAAACGTAAAGAACACGATTTTGATATGACTCTTCATAACAGTGGCTAAAATTTGTGTAACTACCTTCCTGAATAGCTGAGAATTGGCCAAATACTCTGAATAAGCCAAATAAGAACCTGTAAAGAGAATTCAAGGTTTTTTTTTTTTTCCACAAAAATAACTGTATTTCATTTATTCTCTTAGGTGATGTAGAGGAGAGTATTTTGAAAGCAGTAGGGCAAATTCACACTTGACTACCAGTGAAGATCACTAAGAATTGAACACAAAACATACTTGTCTGTTAGAAACCTCTCCATATATTAATTTATATATTTACCTACATAGTACATGTTGCACAGAGCATTAAATAATTTTTCAAGGTTGGGGTAGTTTGTTGTAAGTAAGATAATGCTCTTTTGTCTCTAAACTGCATGTTTTGACCTCGTTGTTCTTTTTCGTATAAAGGACACATCCCCTTCTGGCACCACCTTGCCTACTGAAGAGATTAGGGAGCAGTGGCTAGAGCGAAGTTTCTAGAAAACTCAAAAATGCGTCATTAGGACATCATAACAGTTAGCCACGGAGGGAGTGGAAGTGATGACTGAGATGACTGGATGCAATCATTCAGCATGTGTGATGCTGCTAGAGGATGCATGTTCACTGCCACAGCTTCTTTGTATAGTCATACATGCCTAACTGGATCTTCATGTAGACTTTTAACAAAATAGCTAAGATTYTTTCTTTTACTTTCAGTATGAAGTCAGAACACCAATGTCCAAAAATACTGAGAAAAAGGCTTGTTTTAATTGTCATAATAAACAACAGAAATTACAGAAATCTCATGAGATAGCTCAGATTTACAATGCAAAAAAAAGGTCCAGATAACCCAAAGAATCATGAGATAAAACCACACTCAAACTTCCAAGTATCATCTATCCCTTGTATTAACAAAAGATGATCAATAGTCCTATCATTACAAATGTAGGTCTACATTGTAGAATGGCAAACTGAAGAGATTAGAATAAACTAGAACTTTTTCCCTAACAGCTGTGAATATTTGGACAATTAAGTAACTTTCTGGTTACAGCTCAGCAGGAATTACTTTACTTTCAGCAAATATTGATAATAAATACAGAATCAGCAGGGCCTGGAAAACCATCTGCTCCAACACTCCTTTCACAATCAATTTATTTTAATAAAAACACCAAGATTTGTTCAAACTTGAAAGCAAATACAAAATTTGTTCAAGCTTAAACAACAAATGCCAGGTTTTATTCTTATTATCAGTACTGTAGTCATCAGAATTGCACAAGACAACATGTCAAATACATCAAAATCAATGGAATTTAAAGTCCAAAGTCACTTCAATTCTGCAGTTGCATTAAGATTCTTGCTTTTTTTTAAAATATGTTTTCATCTGCTTTATTTTTTTAACTGTAGTATTATTTCAGTAAAAATCCTCAGCTTTGTCTTCACTGGGATAAAGGGCTATTGAGATTAAATTGGACAGTTAAGTTGCGCTCATCTAGGGGCTACAATCTGCTAAAGTCTGTTGAAAACTCTCAATAATCTTTGATCCACTCTCAATAATTTTTGATCGACCATGGTGACTGGGAGAAGCGCCCGAAGACAGGAGGAAAGCAAATGTTACTCCTATCTTCAAGAAGGAGGACCCAGGGAACTACAGGCCAGTCAGCCTCACCTTGACCCCTGGGAAGGTGATAGAGCAGCTAATCCTGCAAACCATTGCCAGGCACACGAAGGGCAAGAAGTTGATCAGGAATAGTCAGCATGGATTCACAAAGGGAAAGTCATGCTTGACCAACCTGATAACCTTCTATGATGAAATGATTGGTTTGGTAGACCAGGGAGAGCAGTGGATATTGTCTACCTTGACATCAGTAGGGCTTTTGGCACTGTCTCCCATAGGATCCTCATAGAGAAACTAATGAAGTATGGGCTGGATGAGCAGACAGAGAGGTGGATTGAAAACTGGCTAAACTGCCAGGCCCAGAGGGTGGTGATCAGTGGCAGGAAGTCCAGCTGGAGTCCATTAACTCGCGGGGTAACCCAGGGGTCAACATTGGGTCTGATCCTATTTAACATCTTCATTAATGACCAGGATGACTCAGCAGAGTGTACCCCCAGCAAGTTTGCAGATGACACAAAACTGGGAGGAATGGCTGATACACCAGAGGGTCATGCTACCATCCAGAGGGACCTCAACAGGCTGGAGGAATGGGCTGACAGGAACCTCATGAAGTTCAACAAGGAGAAGAGCAAAGTCCTGCACCTGGGGAGGAACAACCCCATGCACCAGCACACACTGGGGGCTGTCTGGCTAGAAAGCATCTTTGCAGAAAAGGACCTGAGGGTCCTAGTGGACACCAGGTTGAACATGAGCCAGTAATGTGCCCTTGCTGCAAAGGCAGCTAACAGTATCCTGGGCTGCGTTAGGAGGAATGCTGTGAGCAGGTAGAGGGAGGTGATCTTTCCCCTCTGCTCAGGACTGGTGAGGCCACACCCAGAGTACTGGGTCCAGTCCTGGGGTCCCCAGTATAAGAGAGACATGCACATACTGGAGAGAGTCCAGCAAAGGGCCACTAATATCATTAAGGGTCTGGAGCATCTCTCCTATGAGAAAAGGCTGAGGGAGCTGGGACTTGTCAGCCTGGAGAAGAGAAGGCTCAGGCGTATCTTACCAATGTATATAAATACCTGAAGGGAGGGTGCAAAGAGGATGGAGCCAGGCTCTTTTCAGTTGTGCCCAGTAACAGGACTAGAGGCAATGGACACATTGAAACACAGGAGGTTCTCTCTGAACATCAGGAAATACTTTTTCGCTGTGAGGGTGACCRAGCACTGGCACAGGTTGCCCAGAGAGGCTGTGGAGTCTCCATCCTTGGAGATATTCAAAAGCCATCTGGRCATGGTCTTGGGACAATGGCTCTAGTTGGCCCTGCTTGAACAGGTGGGTTGGATCAGATAACCTCCAGAGGTTCCCTTGACCATTCAGTGATTCTGTGAAAATGCAGCAGGTTTTGAACTGAGACTGGATCCAGCTGGGAGCATCTCTGTCCCTGAACTGGAACTCTGCAACTTTTTGCCCTCATGCAGAATGTAAAGCATTGGTAATCATTAAAAAAGTCTTACATGGATTGAGACAGGCTAGCCCAAGGGAATATCTTTCATCCCATGTCATACCTGCAGGCCATAGCAGTACTCCACCTTGCTCCTAGAGAGAAGCAGCTGACAGGCCCAGTTCAGTTCAGGCTCTGGAATTTGCAAAACATGTGCAAAGCAGTCTGAACATAATGATCCCTGTAACATGCTGTAAGACTTCAGTGTGAGCTTTTTTAAAGATTTTTTCTTAGATGATGAAAAACTGGAAAATAGTTTGGGACATGGTGGCAGGGTTCCTGCTGAGGGGGTCATAACATGACTGCTGAGATGTGACTGTGGGGTCCGTAGCTTGCTAGGATACCTGCACCATGAGTAGGTATGCTAGTTACTATTAAGATTTAAACCAGTGATACATGTTAGTTCATGTGTGGTAACAATGATGAGATAAAATTCTAGGCCATGTCTCTATGAAATTGCAAATCCAGTTTCAGGGTTCCCGATACTTGCCATATGGTCCAAAACACTGATCTGATATCAATTTACAGTGCCAGATCAACCATGTTCAAAAATAATGACCAATCAACTTCACGCTGACAGGTACCATGCTGGTTCAGTTATCATGGGCTGCCCTTCCTGCAGTACTCCACGGGCTTCTTTCCCTGCCTTAATCTCTATCCTTTATGTCCAAAGGTCATGCCCCCAGATGTCCCTACATCACATCATTGCTGCTGAGATGTGATTGCCCTCTTTTTATGCAGTGCCTTCACATGTAAAATTGCAAACTGTCTGTCTCTGATACATGGTAAAATGACTTCAAGCTTCAAAGGAAAGAAAACACCTTTCCTTTTCTATGGACAATGGTTGCAAATACATAGTACCTTATACCTGTGCAATTCAGTTTTTTAAGCATATAGGGATAGATAATTTGTATTTTAGATAAACAGACTTGATTCCAGAAAAAGGGGCAGATATTGATGAAAGGTCCTGTGTTACTTGTTTTCCACTAGGTAAATATTTGGCACATAAACAGTAGTGTTGGGGTCTTTCCTCAGGATTAGAACTATCATATGCTGGAAATCCTGGACAAGCAGAACAAAAATCTTCTTGAACAACATTTGTAGGTGGGAAATCTGTGTGCCATTAAATACAAGATGCCATTAAAGTGATGAATAAAACTATACAGAGACTAGTCCTGTACGTGGAAGTCATAACATCAGCAGTGTTCAGTTCTTCTGTGAAGACCTCAAATACTATATCAGAAGAAACTTTGCATTGAAGTACAAAGATAAGAGAAAGATGCATCCAAGACTGTTTGCTTCAGTATATTTCAAATGGGTTTTGGAACCAGTCCTAGGAAATCAGTTATCTTTGTGAAGGTGGCACCTGCAACTCTTGTTATAATATCTAGAGCTGGTATACCATTATCCAGCAACACCCACCACAAAACTTAGTTTTCAGGTACTTAGAACTTGATATATATGCATTATGCTACAGACTTTAATTATACATTATCTCTGTTTTCCCCCTACAAGATGGTAATGGTGTCCTCTTGAGCTGCATCAATACCGTGCAGTAAAGAAAACCTCAGCTGCAGGATCCCTGCCAATGTCAGTCACTATAGAGGTTGAAAATGGGTAGTGAACGACACAAGGGACYGCAGAAGTAGTTTCTTCTTCAAGATGGACATTGGCCTGGGGAACTAGGCTCTTCTTATGTGTTTCTACTGTGTAATTTTCAAAAGTTGACCAAATCGCTCACCATTTGAGTAGCTGTCTTTATCTTTTGATGAAGAATATAATGTGATTTGAAAAACTGCTGAGTTCTTTCAGCTGTAAATGAGGTTAAGGGGAGCTGTGCTTGAATATACATCATGCCAGATAACACAAAACACTTAAAAATCAGGTCTTAGATACCTCTTGTCAGGTGCATAAAATTAGAGATTATTCTAGCTTAATCTGTCCATGTTCTAGTTCCTCATCTCTAAATGGAAATCTCTAAATCCAGTTTATTTCACAGCAGTCTGACAAAGATACACATTAATTAGTTTCTGAAGCTCTCTAATACCACCACAAGCACCACAGCAAAGCCTGTGAGGAAATTAATAATTCTAATTTTAGAAGGGAATGCAGTAAATAAGGCATCCAGCCACACATTGAACAARGAGAATGCAGCTGAACATTGTTTAGTATGTTACGTGAGTGCAGCCCATCAGATGCACTGAATCAGGCAAGGATCCTCTCAAAAAGATTATATGTGATCACATAATCAAAAATCAAATTATAGTGTATATGTAAGATAATTAATTCAGCCTTATTTCCTGGCATTAGTATTTCACTTGGCAGCCTTAGTCATCTACCACTTTTAACATAGGTTTTGTTTTTAATCACTGATGCTACCACTCTGCACCTCCAGAAGTTCTTCTTCCAAGGGACTCCACCACAGTTCAAGAACTGACAACAAAAGGTAGTATGACTGGTTAAGCCTTACCTTGTACACTGCCAGAGCTCCAAAAAGTTTAACAAAGATATCATAGATGTTTCTAGGAATAGTAGAAAGTACTAGGGCAAGTTGTTTAACTCCATGTTTTATCCCTCTGCCGTATCCTCTTTATGCAACTTGGAACAAATCTGGGAGATTGTATGAAGAGATTCAGATCTTCAGTTGAAGGAATCAGTCAGGGAAAACAGGAGAGGGTTGAGACTGGCTTAGGGAGCACCCATTCATCTACCACTCAGTCAATAATGAAAACCTCCTGATACTCCTCCCCACATGTTTTGGGAGCGAATGGCATCTGCTTTATTGGGTCAGGTTTCACTCAGTATATATTGGGAGGCTTTAATTCCTATCTCTAAGAAGAGGAAAAGGCAAGGGATAATAATTTGCAGTCATTTATCACACATGACCGACAGAAGTTGCAGAAGGCTCCAAACTCCTTGCGTTACGTCCCAGCTTCCCCTCCTTGCGCCACTCTGACTCCCCACAGATGGGAATCTCCCACTTACACCACACCATGTCTTACTCTTGCCATGTTCAATCAGAGGTAGCCTTTGGCCTTAATTTAGTACTGGAGAACCATCACATAAATTGTGAAGGGGACTTACTAGGCTTCTTCCTGTGTCATGATTTTCCATGTAGAAATAAAATATTGTACCAGCAATTCAGTGCTACTGCATTTGCATCCAGTTGAAAGTTGCCTCACATCCTGCAAACCCAAGGCAAGCCCAGAGCAACCAGATGGAACAAGCTTGGAATGATGAACACAGTATGGAAAACCGGACTTTGCTTTAGAAGAATAGGACTGTCAGGCTGATAGGTGTTTGAAAAATGTTCGCTGGCCTTTAAAAAAAAAATCTATCTATCTGAACACACCTTTCTGCTTTATTCTGCATCTAAAACTATTGTGCTGTTCTACAACTGCTGCCTCTGCTGAACACCATCTTTGCAATACCTGTCTAAATAAAGTCCGCAGGGGATTTTATTTCAGTGTGAGATTTTCTAGATCACAAATTTTATAACTAAACATATTACTTTTAAAAAATCACAACAGCCACATATGTTCCATTCCAAGGACCTGATTCAACAGAGACCTTTCATACTTAACTTTAAACACTTTACTAGTCTCATCATCCAAACTCCAACCTAAGGTCAGAACACTTACTAGCATTGTGAAAAATGCTATCTCTGATAGACATGAAATTAAATTGAAAAATAGAAACATAGAATTGATGTACTAAGATAAAAAGTCCATTCCATTTTCAGGGAAGGATTATCCCCATCTGTGTTTTTTTTTTACAATGTTTTTAATGATTTTCTTGCCTGCTTTAAAGTGTGCCCACTGTTGACTAAAAGGAAAGATTATGTTTCTGTAAAATATTAGGCTTACATTCTTACTGAAGAATTAGACCTTTTCCACATTTTGTCTTTGAAAATGAAAGGTCTACAAAAGAAGGAAAACTATTTCTTCTGTGCAGCACATCACTGAATGYAGGAATTTTGTCTGCATTAGAAGTAGGATGGTTGACTAGGAAGAATAAAAGATAAATCAGCTAAGGTAATTATTCTGCCTTCTTCCTACCTTAACCATGACCATTTCAGACAGAGTTTCTGAACTGTGCAGAGCTCCCTCTCTACAAACATCATCCTTAACACTCACAAGAATTGCACACTGTCACAGGTGTCCCTGCTGCAGTGGTATCTGCCATCACAGGGCTTCTAAGGTCCAGCTGTAAATCACTCAACGTCAGCTAGATGTAGATTGTCCCAGAAGCTCATGGGAGCTTTCCTGCTCCTGCTATCTGGAATCCGCAACTGCAAGTCTCCATTGATCTGGCCAGGGTTGCTCAGCACCCTTGCCATTCMAGCAGCAAGAGGGTAGTTTAGTAGTTTAATGAAATCAGTAGGTCTCCCTTCTGTCTCTTTCCCCCTTCACCTCACAGACCCCATGTTAGTCATCTCCATCCCTCTGGCCCTGGGTTGGCCTAGAGGTGAGTGTCTCCAGCCTCGTCCCAGAGACTTACACCCCTCCACTTCAGAGGACTGTGCTGCTCTCTGCCCTTGGGTCAACTAATGGTATTTTTAACAAATCACTGCAGAGACCTTACTATCCCCTTCTTCCCTGTCACTATTGCCATCAAGCATCCTGCCCTTCTATTCAGGTTCAGTATGAGTGGACTTGCTTTATCACAGGACAGACTGTGTGAACTTTACCTTACAATGTCACCGCTTATTTCAAAAACCTTTGAATTCAATATCAATCTTTTCATACACTTCAATTGTTCAATAGACTATTTGATCAAGATGAAAAAAACAGTAGAAGTCTGACTAATAATGGTACAATATTGAAAAGAAAAAAAAAAAAAAAGCTAAATCCAAACTGAAAATTTTCACAGCCCCGACAGCTTTAGAAATTGATATTCATTCTCTTGAATATTGCATGTCCTCTAGAAAATACTATATTTAATTCCCATACAACTACAGGTGAAATACAGAGATAAAGGTGAAAAAAAAATTATAAAGGGCTTTTTTTTCCTCAACATTAAAATATATAACAAACTTAGCAGTTTGTTATATATAGTACCGTAGCAGAACAATTAGTCAGTAAGATCACAAAAACTGTCCCCAAAATCCTTAATACCTGCCTGTCCCCTGAGGAGCATGGTGCTATCAGGTTTTCTGTCCTGTACATGACAGAGGTTTTATTGTTTCTCTGATCTGCTCCAGTCTGCAGGGAACAGTGCGATTAAGATACTACCTTTAATGGACAACTTTCCAAGTTACACTGCTCACCCTGGAAAGGTGCTCTGAGATATAGGGAGAAGCAATAAAGCAGTAGACTGTTGTGAATTTTTGCTATTGTTCTTTCTTTTTTTTTTTTTAAGTAAAGCATTTTAATTAGTTAGTTGGCAGAATGGGCTAAGCATCTGCCAAAGGAGACAATGTCACCTATTATGCAACATGGGGACTTCCAGCCTTTGCTGCTGAACACACTGAAAATATCATGTATAATATAAACACCCATAGGATAAATAAATACGTTAAACATATCTGTTCTTTTTCCAGCTCCAGCTCATACCATGTCAATATACTGTGGCTTGGGAAGCCAAAATTCAGTTCTATTGATTGCCCTGGGAAAAAAGAGGATAGTATTTTTTCCCAGTCTAGGTTACCAGAAGGTTATAGTACATGCTGTACTCCAGATCACACACTAAATGCCCTTCTTCCCATTCCATCAACTGGTCCCCTAATAACAGAATAAGAAACAGGACTTTGAAAACAGAAAAAAGAAACCAAAAAACTATATCTAATACACACATACATTATACAAAGACATTCATGCACATGTATACATATAGTCAATATAAATAAATGCATTTGCATACTCTTGCACACTCTTATGATGCAAAGAAAGATCAGATGCAGATTCAGATAGTCAAACACACAATTCATTAACTTTATAAAACATCCAAATATATAAGTCATTGATTTACCTCATTCATATTAAAATGTTATATTTTCCATACAGTCTTCCACAAGCTCCCTTAAAGGACATGCTGTTGATGTAGCATCAGCCCTTCCCATCTACTGTTTTCCTTACCATTTAGAGTTATATTTGGGGGTATTGCTGATAAGGAGTTGTATGAAGAATTCACAGCGATAATCTGTGGTAATGATTGTTGCTTGACTTAAAATAAAGAGGAGCAGCCTTTTAAGGTCAACATCAGTTCCATGTTTGGATTGTTTCTACTATTTGGAAGGGGTTGACATGTTTTAAATTACTAAGTAATGTGAAAATACATTACTAGGACAAGATTGTTGTCTATGTAAATATTTTATGGGTAGAGTCACCCGCTATTGGTTAATAAGGTAACACAGATTCAAAGCTATTTATGTTGACTCATATTTTTAGGACGAGGAATTTAAAAACAAGAAAATGTGACAGAGTTGATCAGGACGTAAGACAGTGGCTCACAGACAGACTGTTTGTGTCTTGCATGTCATGAACAGCTCTTTTAAATTACTTATTGAAAAGAGATGTAACATTGTCTGTGTGAAATATATTAAATGAATAACACAATGAGTCACCTAATAACCCTAAGCTAAATAGCTATAATTCTTGTTTTTGCAGAGATGAAAGAATAAGATCCTGATAGGCTTAGCTTCTCCTGGGTCAAGCATTCTCACAAAAATAGGAACTATCATCTCCCATGTGTACATGGCATCAAATACAATAGGAGATACACATCTATCATAAGTGTACCTGAATGTTCTCACCCTGGGGTTAACAGTATGTTGGGGAGTGAGTGCAGCTCATGGGCTCAACCTGCAACAGCCTCCCCCTTGCTATCCCCGATCTGCCTTCATTCACAGGCAGCATAAGGGCTTCCATGCTGAATTACTCAGTTTGGACCTATTTGCTGCCTGGGCTGGTGCAGGTGGTCTTTCCTACTGCTCTTGTCTGATCTTTGTCGCACAAGACCAAACACAAGGGCAGCTCATGCTGTCCCACTGCCACTGTGGGAGAGTCCTACGGTCCACGAAACAGGGAGATGGGGGATGCAGCGATGTTGTGCAGCAGCTGCAATATGATGGCTTGCCTTGTGCAGAGCCCATCAGAGATACGGCGTGGCAGCTGGTGGCTGGCAGGCTTCTGGAAGCCTTCTTCCTCTGCATGTTTGCATCAGGAGAGATAAATCCYGTACCACCCTTTCTTCTGGGCAATGCCTCAGAAGCCTGTCTTAGTCTTTTGCAAGGGACTTGGGGGTAACAAAACACATACAGGTATTGCAGCTGAGCTGCACAATGATGAACTCCTGTGTGTCATTTCTGTGCAGGACAGTCTTTCAAGTTTATTGTAAGGTAAACATTCCATCAGCTGATCACAGATTTCATCAGGGCCATGAAGGCTTTGACCTAAAGTCTCTCCTCAAYACTCTGGCCAAACAAAATACATGCCTTTGCTTAAATGCTGGACCATATGGCCCAATTAATATGCATTTGAAGTGTTTGTAACTCAGCTAGTTCCAGGGAGGTCCTCAGGCAGCATTTTAATTTCATTTTACAAGTTGGTCTCCTGCAGTTTTACTGTGTTTCATTACCTTTTGGACAAAAAAGTCTTATGTTCCACATACATTGTGCATACTAAGGCAGGGTGAGGGCTGTTCAAGAAGAAGCTGCTTCATAGTATTGACTGTTTCACAGTGGTAAGTGTACAGAGGCAGGTAATACTCATGTTTAGAATAACCTGGCAACCTGATACACTAGGATTTAAGCCACAGGATATCAAGGCATCATCCACAGCTGGAGCCGAACTAGAGGTTCCTGTTCTTTTACTACTGGGAGCTCATCTCTGAATGTCCTTGTTCCTGTATAGCTGGTACCAAGATGATTTGCCAATACTTGCAGGAGCCTCAAGTAGTTCATCCAGCCCTCTCTTAGCCAGGAAAACACTTTTAGTGTGTGTCAGCACATTCAAGACATTTACCATTCAAATCCAACAGTTAGAACTGTATCTTTAGGTGCCCTTTCTAGCAGGCTCCATYGTTCATCCACACTTAGATACAGAGCCAAAGTGTTACCCTACTATTCTTAGAAGAACAGGAATGTGTGAAGGATGCTCATAATGTATTTGAAAGAAGGTGGCTATAAAGCCACATTTCCACTCTAGAAGATGAATCTAAGCAAGAGCTGTGGAGAGCCAAAAGTTTGGTGGGAATACAGGACAGAAATTGTAGTGAAAGGGTTTCTGAACCCTAAAGAAGGAGATATATATGTTTTCCTGAGAGGTCAGGGTACACCCTGGGCAATGTCCTTGCTGACCTCTTCCTAGGAAGAGAAATCATACAGGAGTGAGAAGGCGTCTGGCTGTGCTGGGTGGCACCATGTGTCACTCTCCATAGGCCAGGTCAGAGCTGCATAAGCAGTGAAACTATCTTCATTAAAGTTTAGGCAGACAGTCTAAACTTATGATAGGCATCCTCACACGTGACTATCACACATGCACACAACTGCAGAGGCACAGACACACCCACCCACCCTGAAGCAGTTGAAGATGAAAAATCCAAACAAAAACCCCAACCCTCATGTTCACAGTTTGGTGCTGTGAAACCTCACATGGGAATGATCTGTTTCTGGGCTGCTAAAATAAAATCCCTGAGAAATGAAGTTTATAATGTGTGAAGTAATGTACATGGACAACAGTGCCTTCCCCCAACTCCTCAAAATAACCACCGTGCTCCCCATGTACACCCAATTGATCCTCCTCTCTGAGGCCACAGCCCAGTGGAGCCTCATCCCTTCCACCCTTCATCCCCCTTCAGTTTATGCAATAGATTATATGCAACGCGTGATATTTGGAAGCCACATCCTGCTGTAGGCAGGGCTGGCTGTACTCCCTAACACAACACTTGGGGATGACTCTGCTTCCAGCAAGTGGAGTCGATGTGCTGGACGTGGTTTAATTGGTGCCAGCTTTGTCCTATTAACAAGTGTTGGCTTTCTTCACTTAATGCATCAAGTGGTGATGTTCTGCAGGTTATAGTGCCCTTACACATTAAAGCCTTTTGTATATGTTGCTGCCTGATTAGACAGGAAATAGTGCATGGCACCAGGGGATAATTCACATGAGTAAAGTTACTTGCATGCATATGCATGTGCAAAACTGGGGCTCCAGATGCAAAACACATCTTTTTCTAATCCCTGAGCTATTCTCCGTGTGTATGTCTATATACACATTGCATGCTTATTACTTTTTATTACTTTTAAAACTTAAAAATAAAATTGGCTTGAATTTAGTTTGAGGATTGGCACCAATCCAGGACAATTCTTGTTTTAACTGAAACAGTTTGCCCACTGCTAATTTTAACACAAGCTATTTATTTTATTAACATGGATGCAAATGGGAAGCACACTCTCCCTTCCTACCAGGAAGCCTTGGAAGCCTAGCACAAAGCCTCGGAAACGGCAATGCCACAGATTGGGGGAGATGCTCTCTTTGTCTGGGAAAAGGTGTTTTTGAGAGATGCCTAATTTTCATACCTGCCTTTGCTACCTGTGTAGGAGGGAGGAAGCTGAAAGCCTCACACTCCCAGATGTCTGCAAGGCCATAACTGAGTGAGACACTGAGTCTAATTATCCCAAGCCTTTCATTCCCTTTAACTTCAGTGAACATATAGAGGACCTGGCTCCATTATGGCAGATGATGAGACTGTAAGCACTACACCTCCAACTAGGAGCAGGGGGGGAAGAAGCGAGGGGTAATCGCTATGTATAGACAGTGCAGTCATTGAGAGACCTTTAACCTGTTTATCTTTCCTTAATAAAGTTTTTGCAATCTATGAAAGAATTACTCTGTTACTCCTCACCAAGCTTCAGCACATGACCCAGCTTTTTCTACCATTCAAGGAATGTAACTTAAACTAGATTTAGACTCCTCTGCATGGCCGAGCGTGATGCCCACTGGAATGTTCAGCTTATGTGGAATGGTTTGGTTCAGTTTAAATAAATAAATAGCATTAAAATCTAATCATGGAAAGTGGAGCTGTTAAAAATAGACTGAGGTAGCGCTCACCCAAAGCGTTGAGAAAAGGTATGTGCAGGAGGAATTCTGAGAGCCGATTCATCAAGTGCAGGAGCAACCAGACGACCAACGCTGGCGAGGTTTCAGGCACGTAAGCATCACCGCCGAGTCTCCCCACCCTGCAGCAGGAGCTCCCAGCAGAAGTTAGACCTGTTTCCTTTTTTTTGTACTTCAGCCACCTGCTTTCTCTTCCATCAGATTCTCCATGGGGACACAAGATCCTCATTGAGCTACCTGTGGTGAGCCTGGCACCCAGCATGAAAACCACCATGTGCAATATTTCTCCACCTGTGAAGCAGCTGTTTAAAAATGAAGCAATATTAGAAAGGATTTTACTTTTTTTTTGTTTGTAGCTTTTCATGCAGAGTTTTGTTTGTCTGTGCCACAGTAAAACCTCAGTAAGCAAAAGATGTCATGAATCCAGATGGCAAAGACAGTTTCTGTCTCAAATTGTTTCACCTTGTGCCCCTTTCTGCACTCAGCCTTAAACGTGAAACTGTTACCATTCTTGATTAGGACATATAAGTTAATCAGGGCATTTAATGAAAAAACTTGCAAGACATTTTACATATCAGGTTCCATGATCAGGTTGGGTTTTGCATATTTGTGAATATTCATAAATGGAAAAGAATATTCCCTCTGGTGCAACATATTTTGGATTTTCCAGGATGCACCCTGGGAACAGACAAGAGGGCTGGCCATGGTGCATCATGGGACCTTTTAAAGTAGCCTGGAATCCAGCCAGGGGAGCTTAGTCCAGACAGCAGCTGCTGCAAAGACCTGGGGTAGCTTTTCCAAATGAGCATGCTCCCTTTTTCACTAATATTTTCAGTTGGAATTCCACTGAATTCGACTTTCCTTTTTGCTCCTGCAAAATTAAATGCCTATGGAAAACAGCAAACTTTCTGACCAACTGTACTCAGCTGTACCAGGGTTTTTTGGTAGTTGAATTTCTGTCTGTATGCGTTTGACAGACAAACGATGGTGCTGTCAGTAGTGATGGCAGACAAGGTGCTCAGCCGCCTGCTTCCACCTGCACTGCACAGAGAACAGACCAATTCATGCATCTGCTCCTGAGCCACTAGGTTACAGTGAGATTTGGTTTGTATTATTACTGATTAGAACTGGCTTTAGAATACTGATTTACACATGAAATCTCTGCAGGAACTGACTGATCAGCAGGCCAGATCTTCCTGCGGCGAGGACCAGGTGGACAGCCCAGAGCAATGACTGTATCCCTTCTCCCAAGGTGAGCTCTCCCTATGTCTCAGCTAAGCCTAGTTCTGCATAACACTAGTCATCTCCTTGTCCCCAAACCTTACAATTTCCATATATAAGGCAGACAAGGGATGGGAGTACAATCAGCATTTTTCAGAAAGGGAATCCAGCACTCAAGGTCATTCAGTCACAGACTGGAGATTTCCTGAGTCTTCTTCCAGTGACCTGTGGTCACTGCTATTGGCTCACACAAGTCCCAATTCAGATGTTAAGTGTCATGGTCACCCTGAGAAATTTCACTAAAGACTTTAGAAAATGTATGTCAGTTTCAAGTTTTTCAGGAGTGAATAAAGGAAGTAAAAAAATCTATGAGAAATATGTACATTCATGATGAACGTTGCCTAGAGAAAGCTACGTAAAACTTCCAGTTCATTCACTTGTAAATTTATTATAGCGTCCAAGAGCATGCAGGTGCCAAAAGAATCAAAACGTATCTTCCTCCTTTGCTCAATACATCTAACCATTAGCAGATCAATTACTCAGTTTGCATACTGCTGCCAATGGCCTATTTACATTTGATAGGGAATGCCTGAAAAAGCTCACAGTTTGAAAAGCTTGTCTGAGTATGGCCCAGAGCAAGGGAACACAGAACAAAGAAGAGAAGAGCTAGTGGCATTTAGAGGTGAGATGCCACAGAGCGCAGTTGGGGTCCAAGAGCATAAGTAAAACCTAAGAGAAGGAGGAGCTTGGAAGAAGACGCCAGGCAGGTCTGCTGTGCGCAGCAGCCTGGTGCTGTTCTCTGAGATTGCCCATCTCTCTGCCAGCAGCAGCCTGGGCCAGTGCCTCCCGGTGACTCAGGAGCAGGGTGCGGCAGCTCCAGAAGCGGTGCAGCCACACTGCTGTGGCACTCAGCCCCGGCTAGTAACATCACCTTCTCTGTTGGACACCCTGAGTCAGCCACAGCGTTGCTAGGATGTGGAAATATTGCCCCCAGTCCTAGGGCTGGCTGTACCTCTGGATAGTTGTACCATGCTCAGCCATGCAGGGTATACCTGACCACTGAGTGGAGGAAAAAAAGGAAGCCATGACAGATAAATAATAAACAAAGCAGGGCCAAACAGGGGTCCAACAGGGAGTGACAGTGGGAAAACACAGCTGTACAAATGGTTTTGAAAATGAGAAGTCTGAATCTGGAAAAAAAAAAAAAAAGGAGAGTTAAGTTTCCTCCTCATACCCCTGAACCGGACAGCATGCCTCAGCATGGCTGTATGCTGCTCGGCAGAACTGTGAAGCAAACCACATTTACCTGCTGAGATATGTATTCATCGTATGTTTCAAAAGAGTGCAGTCAGGCCCAGAGAAACTCCATGAGTTCCTGGAGACTCTTAAGCGCCGAGTTTCTCACCTCCAACTGTAATCTCACATTCAAAGTTCCTTTATTGTCGCACATGGGAAGATCACAGAACAGCTACTGTAGTGCAACTCTTTCTTTTCAAACATCCGTTTCCTGGTTGTCAACTTTTTTTCCTACACCACCTCTCGTGTAGCTGTGCCTAGTCACTCCCTTTCCTTCCTCCTGCTCTGAGACCTGCAGCTCCACCACTGTCAAAATAGCTGGCATGGAAGGCTAACTTCTCTTGCTAGAGAACTGAGACAGCTATGGTTGCTTGAAACGTGGAAGGACTGCCCAAATGATTCATCTTGCTGCTCTTCCCCAGCCCTTTTGTTGCTTTGCTGCTTTTCCAAAACATTATTTCTTATTTGCAGATAGCTGGTTGCTGTGGCCGTGCTGATGAAACTGTCCTGATGCACCATGGGAAAGAGAAAAGGAAGCTTTAGGAGGTACCTCTCGTACTCTTGAGGTCATCTGCTGGCTTTTCCTTAAGTAGTCCAGGAGTAGCTAAAAATATGCTGAATATAACACACAGAGAGAATATATTTCACCTAAAGCAAATGGAATGAGCAGTAAAAATAAAAGCAAAGAGACTGAGTCCAAACCATCGCCCATCAGTAAAAACCTCATTCTGATATATGGTTATRTTTATGGTTTTGTGTGATATTTCAATATAAGAGGGAAGAACACCAATTTTTTAAAAAAACACTGATCTTAAAATGGAGCAAAAATCAAGGCATGTGGACGCATGTGTCCATTAACTGCATGGGAAGCAGAGTTACTTCTGCCCGATCACAACTTTTGAAATGTAGTCTCAAGATTATTCTTCAGGTGACCATTAATATATACTACAGTTTAAAAGGGTATCCGTTTGCCCTATTAAATCTCTATAAGAAAAATTTATTTGGAAAAGGCAAATAAAGCACATCAGCCTTTCTGCTGAGAAAATACATGCTAGTCAGCGTACAAGTCTGAGGAAGATAGATAGAAATTATTAAAGTTCAGAAATACTCCAAGTTTTCTTTATYCAAAATGTTCTGTTCCTCTGCAGTGTTATATTGGCCAGATTGAAGTGGCTACTACTGCTCTTTTTTTCTTCTCTTTTCTTAATGGTGTAGTTTTGAAAAGGCTGTTTGCAAACTTACGTTGGGATAATAATCTCCAGCAAATGCCAAGCTGGTTTAAAAAGCAAGGTCCTGAACGTTCACAAAGACCTGTTGTAAGCATGCTGGAAATACTTTGAAAATACTATAATCTTTAAATTGTGCTCAGCTGGATTGTCAATTGCCGATGATGTACTCCAGATAAGTTGCTCCCCTGGAGTCCCACTAAAGTCTGTAGAAACCTATTTAATGTTATATTTATTATGTCTGCACCCCTTTTGGCTCCATCAAATTAAAGCTTTTTTAATAAAAAAAAGATGGATGTATTCTAGTCGCATGAAGATGAAGACTCCATGTAATGAGATAATCTACCTGTGATCTGCTGCCAGCTTGACTGAGACATAGTTCAAGGTAAAATGTGTTTAGAGATCTAAAGTAGTAGATTACCAGCAAAGAAAACATTCCTGTTTCCTTATCTTAGGGAGACTGGCTTCCTGCTAGTTGTGGATCCTCCTCCTGCATGAAGTACTAAAATACCCTTGTTCAGCATTTTTGATTTCATCTTGTAGTGATAATGGAGGTTATGTATAATCTCTGTGGCTGTTCAGATTCCCTTTTTGGCTCCCACAGTGGGTAGCACTGGAGTTCATGCAGTATCATAAGAGATGACTCCATAGCACACTAATTATATAGGGTTTTCGAAATACTTTGAAGATGAAAAGTGCTGTATCAGTGCAACTCCAGGTATTGCTATTATTATGTATATAGCATACATAATCATTAGTGGAAGCCTGGCTGTAAGTCCCTTTGGGACTAAGGTGGGAGGAAGATTTGGACAAATTCCATGTCCTTGCACTTTCACTGCATCTGGTTAAGGTAGATAACTAGCATTCTGAGTTCCTCTGCTGTCTTCCTTAGTTATAAAATACTATGAAAAAGAAAGTGATTGAAGCAAATGTGGACTCCTATGAGATGAGATACAAAATTACTTTCTAAGCTGTCAGCCAAAACTTATAGTAGTCAACACCTGTGAGATTCATTCTGAATGAAATTAATAGAATTAATTCACTCATTCTGAATGAATGAAATAGGAGAAACACCAGTTTGTTAATTAATAGATATTTAATGGAGCAGGGTATTTGAGTGCTCCTTACCACATGATGCAAGGAAAAAATAATCAGTACAGAAAGCTTTTTCAGTACAAAACATTAAATACCTGTTGCATAAGTGATATGCAGAAAAGAAGTGGGTGGTGGGAGAAGATGTCTGCATGGGAGGAGTGGAGAAGATGAAGATTAACAGGATATTACAGCTCCCAGCTGAAGCCCCAGCCAGAATGGAAGAGGGATTGATTTCTACAGTTTTCACTATCATCCATGCAGAAATCCCTTCACACCTTTACAGCTAGACTTTTCAGGACAAGGAATGGCGATTGACTAGTTTGCCTCCATTCTACAGGAAATCCTACAGGAAACAATCCAGACCCACTTTCTCTACTCGCACACCCTTTGACCGTACTAATTGAACATCCACCCTACCACTGAGGGATTGAGTGCTATAGTCAGTCCAAAGTCCACAGAGCTAGGGGGGTACCAACAACCGAAATGGAGGCAGAGGAAATTCCTCAGAGATTGTCCTAGACCTCAGCAAGTTACACAAGGCCCACAGATTCACGGTTGGATCCTCTGTGTGCTCCTGAAATAAAACTACAGGGACTTGAATAAAAGAAGGTACTAAGTAAAGCTCAGAGCAGGGTTTTCATCTCATGTTGCTCAACAGAAACTCCTTGTCCTCAACAGAAGTACGCCAGGTCAGACCAGGTAGGATTCTTGCCTGAGTAATACTTCTTCGCCTCCACACACAAAACCCAGGTGACAGTCTTACAGTTGGCTATATATTCAGCTTTCAAACAACTATGATGAGTCTCCCAAATATATGGCAGAGTACTCCCAGCGAAACACTTTGAAGTAATGATGCATAGATAATATTGAATATTCCCCTTTGAATAGGGAAATTCAAAGTGTAAGCAGAGCCTGTATTTTGAAGAGGCCTCCCTGTGGAGAGTGTCCTATTATATGTAAATACCACTGAGAATAGCATGCAAATATGGTCATTAGTGAAGGTCTGAACTTTTCCAGAACAACTTCAATTTTGAGCCAAGCTACTTCAACCTTCAAAGGCAGCAAACTCTATGACTCAGCAGAAGCTGAGACTGAAAAAGCCTGTTTCAGCAAGGACTGGTGGTTTTAAGATGCTAAAGTATCCAGAGGCTTTTCTAATCCCTTAAGCTATTTTCCATGCTGTTTTCCTATTGTTAGTTGCAGATGTGTAAAAAAGACCTAGTGCATATTCCATGATTGCACTGTTTTGCTATCGTCACTGTATTTCCTTACATATTTGGGGCTGCTTATGGTTTCCCCTACAGAGCTTATATTATAGATGGAAAAAGAAGGAGGAAGAGGAGGTTGCAAAGACTCCTACCCAAGCAAAGCTCACAGAAGAGTTACTGAGAACAGAGGCGCATTCAGCAGCATGGAAAAACTGCTCAGGTGTTTGGGATATGAAAAACTTTCTAACAAGGATGAGGAGAGGCAAAGTGAAGATTTCACTCCTCGGCTGCCCAACCCAGCAGAATTAGATGCATGTTATAGAGTACCCTACACTCCCTCATGTAGTCCTGTGTAAATTTGATGTGGACATCACATAAATGTATTTCATTACATTTACAGAGTTCGCGTCTGTTTGCGAAAAAAGCAAATGTTTAGATTACTTTTCATAAACTTGCCTCTGCACTGAGCTACGGTAAAAAGGAAGTTGTGAGGAAATAGTATGATTACACATATTCAGGTGGTCACCATTCAAGACTTAGTAGCTTATACCCATAAGCTTTCCCTTTGCAGTTATATCAATGAAAATTAGATGTCATAATATATCTTTCTGGATCCAATCTGTTTATGTCTGAAATTGACAGTAACTTTTACATTGATTTAAATGACTGAAATCCTGGAACTCATGTGAGCCTTTTCTGTCAGTTCTAATGGGAAGTATGCAACTGCGGTCAAGGCTTGTTTCAAGGAGCAATTTAAATGTCTGAACATTTTCCCTTTTATACTGGTCTAAGCTCACATGTCTCATTTTGTTATGCACATTTCCTCAAGACAGTAGCAGAGACGCGGTCTTTTTAAGTGACGGGAGAGTCCACAGTCACCAGAATGCCATTACTTTTGACTGGTTGACTCCCTTGACTGTGTATTACTAACCCAGTACAGCCTGTCCCAGACTCTCTGCCTCTAGCTTCTAGCACTATGCTTCTTCAGCACTTAAAAGGAGTTAACACAAAATGATCACTGTAAAAACATGTCTGTCTTTGCCCAAGGTGCCTTTGCATTGCAAATTCCAGCAAGCCAGTAAGCCGGATGCAGCATTTTGGCTACCACGAGGAAAAGAGTGAGGGCAGCCATTTTGGAGGCAGTTGGTCTTACCAGATTATTGAGCAGCTGCATTTATTTAAGCAGTTTCTAGACATAGTACCCATAGATAATTCTTACCATGTATACATGCACAGTGTCTGTATTGCTTCATAGGGTCTCCTGGTAGTGCTGCATGTTAGGAAGTATTTAAGACAAGTTTAAGACAAGCATTTTTTTTTGTGTCTATCAAAATACCTTTTAAATAAGTACAGGAACCAATAAGCTCTTCCTGTTTCAATCTAGTGATGTGCTAGCATCATGTAATTTATATCTGACACACTTTCCAGGACTAACAGAGTCTGGGTGTGAATATGTCCCTGGGCACAGTCCAAAGCACATGGTTTAAGTCAGGGAAAGGCAGTCATCTCTTTGCAGAGCTGATCTTATAGCCCCATGTTTCTGGAGCCATTATGTTAGAATAAATTAGAATAAAATGGAGGACCCTCAAATAGTTTCAAGGGACTGAGCCAGAGAATACATCTAGGTAGTGATTTCTCAGACATGACTTATGCTTCTGACCTTATYGTCTATGTTGGCAATAGAAATGAAAATAATGTAGGAGTAGCTTCAACAGCTCTGTACCATCAGAGGATTGCTTTTTTTGCCAGAGAAATCCTCAAGGGCCATGCGCCCTACCTCAGTCATCAGAGTCCTCTGGCAAATCTAACTGCAAATGGCTGGAGTGAATAGCATGAGAAGGAAAGGAAGACATCTTCAAGGAGATTATGGTCAATCTGACCATTTGTATAATACAGTGCGTTAAAAAAATACTGTATATCAGGGGTAGTTCATGAGCTCAGTAGAAGGCTCAGTCCTGCCAGGTTTGGATTAGCAGTAAATAGAGAGAAAAAGTTCTACGGGAGGAAGGTAAATCCTATTTTCTGCCCTATTTTGTTTAAATTCTGGAAAAGGGAGAAGTGGTAATCATGGAGGAATTGCAAGAAGAATTAAAAGTAGTCCTGACCCAGTGGGGTAGAAACAGCCGCCACCAAAACTGGAGGAGGTTTTGATCTGACATACCCAGAACTCCACATTAACCAGTCAAGGTAACTTCAGATCTGGATCGACTCCCAGATCTGAGTTGCAAAACTCTACCCCTTACACGACTACTTTTTTTTTTCTTGAATCGATACCAAGCTGCAGAGAAATTCCGAGGGAAAGGCCAGCACGGTGGTAATGCGCAGCGAGCCGGTGATGCTATGTAGCACAGCAGCACCGCAGACAGCCGTGCTTCTGGAACGGTGAGACGAGTACATCACTTAAAAATGACCAATTTCAGGGGGTGTGACAGGTACACTCACAAAGTTTGTTCCGGTTCTCAAACTATTATGGTAGTTTCCACTTTAAATATGGAAATTTCTTTTCTAAATTAGGAAATAACCTTCAGTGTGTGCTCACTGTATTTAAAACATCTTGAAATTACATGAACTGCATATAGATTTTAGACTGTCTGTAACTTGTCCTTCTAACTTTACTCTTTACAAACATTTCAAATTATGGAGGCAGGGTGGAGGCCTAGGATGAATTTGCCTTTTTTCAAAATACTTCTACACAAAATATCAACACAAATTTTAAATACTTAACTGGTTTTGAATTTGGGTTTTCTTGCTGTTTTGTTTGTAACCCTACTTTTGTTTTAATTACCTTCAAAGATATGTATTTTTACATCATCTTTTCCAGTTTGAATTCAATATCTAACATATCCTTCTACAGAGGTTGAGAAGTATGCACTAGCATTGTATCACACGTTATTTTTTGTCAGCTGCAGACAATGCAACTGCTGCTGCAGAGATGCACTGGGACAAAAGCGTATAAAGAATTGGATGAATGGCACACAAAATTATGTCACTGTGATGACTTTGAAGTGTGTAATAAATATTCCCCACAGAAATAAATCAAGGTGGGAGAAATGGCCCATGGAATGTCTTTACCCTACACACACATATGCATTACCACCAAAAAGTCACTCAGAGAGCCTTGGCACTGAAGCACTAATTTATATCAGTTGTCCAAGATGCCCCAAGGAACTGAGTCCTTAACTTGGGACGTACCTGACAATCAGCCTGTCTAGGAGACACTAGATTTTCTTTCAGGGTGAGCCCTTCTCTAGAYGTTTCTGTATCTACCTTTCCAAGGGCACGATCCTCACAAAATGCTTGGAATGCCCTTCCCTTTGTACAGACGAACTAGGACTAGCCAGCTTAAATATGACTCGTTATTATTTAAGGAATACTTCAAGGAGTCATTCCTTGTGCTGGTGCTTGTGTAGTATCTTTCAGAGCTGTAAATCCACTACCACTGTCCTGCTTATTTTTCCCCTTCTTTACTAATAGGAGGGGGAAGAATTTGGACTTAAAATGATAAGCAAATTTGAAAGTAGAAAGCTGTATGATAACTGCATGACCAGTACATTTTGATTTTTCAAATAAAAAAGGAGTTGAACCATCTTTCCTTTAGAGTCCAATGCTGGAAAGCCAAGCACTGGATGTTTTCATTAGTGATAGGGACCTAAATGGTGAAGCAGTAGACAGTATGTGAAATCCCAGCCTTATCAAAATCAGTACCTTTCTCCCATTGACTCTGAAGGAATGAGGATTTCATTCCAGAAATTGAAACTGACTGTCAGTCAAGCAATCTGATTACATGGGGAAATGTAAACTAGAGGCAATGATTTCATAATGTTGAATCTAGGCCATATATAAAAATTGCTTGAAAAATTATGTGATAGTATCTTACTACTATCTTTTTTATAATAGTTTGCAAATAAATATATATTTTCTGAGGCTCATGGCAAGATTTGAGTTACAGTAGTTCATGCCGAGTATGACTTTGTTCAAGGAGTGGCACAAACGATGCTTATTTTTCCAGTGTTGTGAGGGTATCTGAATCTGGTCCTGTGAAATTTCAATTCAAAGTAAATCCAGATGGATTAAATCAAGAATACTGCTGAAATGTAAAGTGACTGGGGAAAAATGAAGAGGGAGGGAAGGAGTTTCGATTATAAGACTGAAACAAAAGATATATGGACATATAAAACAGTAAAAGACAATTAGAAAATATATTTATACTAAATTAAAACTTTATTGACTAATGTTCTCCAGACAACATGATCCGACGGACTATGGTTGCATACATGCAATGAAGTTGAACACAACAGTAGTTTAACATGGAATGTCAAACAAATTAATATAATGTATTAAATGAAACAATTTATCTGTGTTGCTGCAAAATGAAACCAAGCTATGTATTTCCTTGGTCAATCTGTGTTCAGCTAAGAGGCTATGCATTTGAAGAAACTGGTAGATTTCTTTAGCATATATTTCAAATAAATTAGCTAGAATTGTACTCTTTAAAGATCCTTTCAACTTCACTTGCATTTCAAACAAAATCTAAGTGTAAACACTAAAGTTGCTAGAGCCATCTGCAAAGACCTAACTGTCAAACTCGGAGTGGACATTACAGTTCAGTAAATGTGAATACTTAGAACAAGAAAAATACCAGTTACTGCAAAAGTCATGTAGGCATATTTTATTATTAATCCAGCACAAAGCATTTCTTCTAAGTTTCTCACATAAAAGACTAAAGCTTGCTTACAGTACTACATCTTCTATCATTCAAGCATCATTATTACCTATCAGGGAGATTGGCTAGATGACCTAATGGGTCTTTTCCACCCCTAACTTCTACAAAAGAAAATCATTCATGCCAGCAAGAACATGGTTCGCTACATCTTGGGCTTGATCCTGTAGCCTTCGTTCAGGCAAAACTCCCACTGATTTAAAAGAGAGATTTTCCAGAGCAAGACATCCAGGATTAGGCCCTTTTTATTTTTTCTTTTTAAAAAAGCATCCATTTAGGATACATGGAAAATATTCTATAGAATTAAAAAAATATAATGACATGTGCTTCACTTGCATTGAAGGAATCAGAGAATGTAAACACCATAGTGGCCCACATCTTCACAATATCCATGAGGAAGTGTCAACTGCAAATAATCTGTGTGCGTTTATTTCTGA
Organism: Phoebastria nigripes; assembly: GCA_035582835.1. Taxonomy (NCBI): domain Eukaryota; kingdom Metazoa; phylum Chordata; class Aves; order Procellariiformes; family Diomedeidae; genus Phoebastria; species Phoebastria nigripes. Next base: position 178,617 of record JAYKAV010000988.1, on the reverse strand, counting down.
ACGTATGCTTCTGAGGGTGTTTTGTGTATACCTTTACCTCCACATCCACACACATTTGTACACCCTTAATATACTTAAAGGTGTGATAAAATTCACCAAAGGCAGTCGCTTGCCTGTCTTAATGCTTAAATCTGCAAGTGGCAGCAAACTGGGTTTTATATGATGCCAATTAGACTGTACGTGAGCAGCAGGACACRAATATCGTGGTGGTCAAGAGAGTGTGGTTGCCAGTTCTATGAGCGTGGAGCCATCCCACTGACGCACATCACAAAATCTACCTGTGTGAAGGGCTGGAAAAACAGGTGACCAAAGTATTTCTTGGTGGGCCATGTCTGAAATTTGAGTTGAATGATTCAAAGGCTGTAGATTGTCCTCACAGGAGCCTTTCGACAACCTGGAGGACCACGTAGGAAAGTTTACCTTCAAAGTGCACTTTCTAAGAATGGAATGTTCTTGACAGGGAAATGATCAGAGGCACTCCTGGACTTTTTTGCTTGTTGAATAGGAAAAATGTTTTCATCTTCAGGCAGCACTTCACCCTGACAAATGTGAGTTCAGTTATTATTGGGTTTTAGTATTACAGAAGATTCTTTAGGAACAAACACGATAGTACACACATACACATACACTCAGATATTTACAGCCTTTCTAGAAAAACAACCCCCTACCTTAGTACTGACTACCTTTTTCCTTTTTTTCTTTTTTTTTAGTATTTAAATTCTTTAAACCAGCTACATTAAATACCAATGTGTACTGTACCACCCCACACCAACCCCACATCCCCCCCAAAAAAACAGCAAGTATTTTAAAAGTTTGTTTGCTTGTTTGTTTGTTTTTATGATTGTTAAAATCTCCTGCTTGAGACTGTTTAGTACCACCTCCACTGGAACAAAATCAGCACTGACTGCATCTTCCAATGCACGTCGTTTCATAGTTGAGCAAGTACTGCAGCTAGAAGCTTAGATCTCCAGGTCGTCAGGTCGAGGCCTGCTGCTGGCTCGGCTGCTGGCTCTGCTGGGAGGCCTCTGGTCCACAATGGTGAGGGGTTGCAGCTCATGTCCCGACGCCAGTTTTTTAGTATTCTGGTGCTCATCAGAGAAGTCGAAGGGCTGGGCGTGCGAGTTGGAGATGGTGCTGCCAGCCTGCCCCATTCTGTTCTGCTCCGCGCTGTAGTTGGCCCAGTTTTGCTCGCTAGCTTGCTTATTGTAGTTACGACAGGAGGAATTGTTCCTGTCTCCGGTAACGAGCTTGTACCCCGGGGGAGACATGGGAGACAAGGGGGCGGTCGGTGAGGAGCAGCCATTGTAATAAGCATATTTGGGGGAGCCACAGTCCTTGGAAGGGCTTATGGCACCGCTGTGGGAGTAGGGGTCGGTTTTCCCTTTCACACGATCCTTGACACCCTTGAAGAACACGTAGAAAAGCTCGATGATGTTCAAGGCAAGAGACACCAAGGACACGACCAGCATGAAGAGGATGAAGATGGTTTTCTCAGTTGGACGGGAGAGGAAACAGTCCACTCTGTGAGGGCATGGATCTCGCTCACAGGTGTAGATGGCATTCAGGCTAAACCCATAAATGTACCACTGTATCAGCAAGAAAGCCACCTCGAAGACAGATTTAAACAGGATGCTGATGATGTAAGTACGGAGCAGTCCCCCACGCATCTTCACTTTGCCATGCTCTTCGATCCCATACTTGAATTTCTTAATTTCTATTTGCTTGAGGTGCATATCCACATTCACACCATCATTTTGGACCACTTTGAGCTCTTCTTCTCTTTTGTTCAGCTTCTCTTCTTTCCTCATTACGTAGAACACATGCGCCAGGTACAAAAGGGTAGGTACAGACACAAATATGATCTGCAGAACCCAGAAGCGTACATGGGAGATGGGGAAGGACTTGTCATAGCAGACGTTCTCGCAACCAGGCTGTTGAGTGTTGCACCGGAAAGCAGACTGTTCATCTCCCCAAGCAGATTCGACTGCTGTCCCCAATAGCAAGATTCGGAAAATAAAGAGGACAGACAGCCACACTTTCCCTCCTGCAGTAGAATAGGCTTGAACCTTGTCAAGAAGTTTTCCCAAGGCACTCCAATCACCCATCTTCACAGGATGCTGGCTAAAGAAAGACACAAAGAAAAAAAAAAATAGTGATGGTTAAGACAGAGCTTTAATACCTTTGATACAGTGAATCACAGATCAATGCTAATAGAGCAGTGATGTCAGCTTTGTTTTAATTCTTGCGTTTTACACAAGAGAAAACAGAGTTTTAGTTAGTCTGCAGGTGGAATGGGAAGTCAGAGAAACTGAAAAGAGAAAGTAGCATATAATGTCTCAGAGCACAATGAAAAAAGAGGTTTCTCATTTCACTCCAGTTTTCAAGAAGTCCATGACAACCCTCAGTTGCCACTGTGGTTGGCTCAGCTTCCTTGGTGGCAGCCTCAGTTCAATGATCTGCACCTGCCCCAGGTAGAAAACAACTGTGACACATGGCTGAAGCAGGGTGTGGAAGTACGTAGTGGCACTGCCTGAATATGCTAGGAATAAATGAAAGATTTCTCTCTTTCAGTATGGATCGTTCACGGTAATTTTTATGTTCACCCTTTACGAGAATAAGAAAGCAAACCATAGTATAACCTAAATACAAAAGGTTATATTAAGTTAATGTTGGGGTCAGATACCTAAAATTTTATCTTTGCAAAATGTGTGCTATTTTTCCTACAGCAACATTAAACTGAGCTCTTGCATATCACTACATTGTGTGTAATACATTTAAAAGTATAGTTCCTAATGATGCCAAGTTTATACTATACTCAGTTTCAGAAAAAACTTGCTATCTAAATAAAGTTTATACATTAGTATTGGCAGCACAAAGATCAAAGTTAGTATTCGTTACCTATACTTTTATGAAGGAACCAAAAATAGTAAATACATGAAGCACGGCTAAGCTCATGTTACTATATTGAAGGAACTGGTTTCCTGTTTATCTGTGGCTTGCTTAATTTATTGTAGTTTCAGCTTCGTATTTGCATCTTTTTGTATTTAAATTCCTTCACTTTGTTTTGAAAGGAAAAAAGATTTAGCAAGAAAAAAAGGTAAATGAGCTCTCTCTGTTTTTAAGGCAACTCCTGGCATGCAGTTTGCATTCCAAGTGTTGAACACTGCAATTTTAAATTGTCTCTCTCGACTTGAGTTTTAAAGTGCGCATTTCTGGGACACAGGCAGCTTCTCGGGGATATCTGGAAATACACAGGATGACATAAAAGAAATGAAATGGTTTACTTGATGTTCTAGATTCCTAGCAAAAACGAAGTTCACTATAGGATTTTTATCAGCTGGAGAATGGTAATCTTACCTGCATAAAAACTTACATTTTAACTTGCCCCACATGAACAAGCATGTGAAATCGGGCACTTAAAAGGAAAAATATTCACCAAGTTTCCCTTTTAAAGTAGATGCTGCTGGGTATAGACATTTGTTCCGTGCGTGCTGAGTAATCCCTTCCTGGTGTTAACAGTTTTGATAATGTCCAAATGACTTCCTCCCCATCGCATCATGGATATATTCCCTGGCGAAGGTCATTTATAGAAAAAGCCCTTTTTGGATAATTCATAAAATAGGAAATTTTAGCACCAAGGAGATTTTCTTTCAAGAAGCAGTGAGTCACTGGAAACACAAGATTATAAATCTGGCAAACTCAGTCATAACAATAGATGCCAAATAAAAACACACCGTTCCTGCCATCGGAAAGAGTCCGAGAGAGTAATGGGAGAGAAGTGTCTAAAAGACTCGCTCCGATAGCTCCGAGATGCCAATTATCTTTGAACCCCGGGAAAATATCCCAGGGCCACTTCCTCAGTCCGCTTAGTCAGCTTGCTCTGAAGTTTACCTACTGCAGCCTGCAGACCCTTCCCTTCCTCATGGAGTTAGTTTTTCACATGAATGAAGCCCCATCAAAGGCTCAGGCCTGCTTCAGACTTTTAAATCTGGAAGCCTCCGCTGGGAGGAGTACACAGCGTGTTTCTCTCGGATACATCCCTTCAGCCATCCCCAGCTTTAGTCCTTCCCAGGAAAGGCTGGTTTGTCTTTATGGGCGCGGGGTGGCAGAGAAGGGCTTGGGCACACGAGCGCGGAGGTCTCGGGAAAGGCTGGAATGAAACGTGACCATGTTCCTCCTCAGGCTGGGATTGTTGAAACAGAGAACAGCCTGTAACTATACAACACATGAAGTTTGTTTTAAAGGCAAGCTATTTGCTGTATGTCCTAGAAGTGGAAGTGGACAGAAGGAGCCTTTTTCAAGTAACAGCTTCTTGATTTAATTAGTCAGCTTTCCGATGATTCAAAACTACTGCCTTAACAGACTTTCCTCAGACTCAACGTATTTTTTTACTGTCTAAATGTTATTTCAGATTGAAAGTTTGATTAAGAAAACAGAGGACGTGTTATTTCTAGGCAGTTATGTGTTGTTTGTTTTTTAATTACACTCCACTCCGGTCCATTAAGGCAACGTGATTTACTTCAGTTTTGACCTACTTAATCCCACACCTGCAATATTTTGAGAATTTACTACCTATTTTTTAATTTGCTTCAGCATGCAAAATTGCTAAGTTTCATTTATGTCCTCTGGCAATATAAACTCCAGGAGGAAACATTCCATGCTTGAATTACTCATACATAGTTTTGAAAAGCAACTTTTTTTTAAAGAGATCAGTTACACGCTAGCCTTTGCCAGTGATAAAAAACCCCACATCAATTCAAAACATTGTACTGTTAATCAGATAACCTTGTGGTGGCACAAATGTATTATTCCTTTGCTTAAGTGGATTCTATTGCTTTATGAAACACAGTACTTTGTTTTGTTGTAGAGAAAATTCATTCATCGGATCTAACTTGTTTACTTTCAGGGCACTGAAAGACCATTTTTATTAACTGATTACAATATCTTTACTAGGTATAAAAAGAGGTTTTGTATCCAACAGTTATTTAAGTATTCTAGCTTTGTAAATAGTTTGAAATGGATGGCAGATAAGCCATCCAGCATTTTGGACTTACACTTCTTTTAACACTTCCAAACACCTTAAATGAGTCCACTGAATGACACAGGTTGACCTGATCGATTGATACAATTTCAGTACTTCAGGAATTTAAGGATATGGCTGATGATGAGTATGTGCGTTTCACGAGTTCTTACTGATTATTACTTTACAGGATTATAACCTTTTTCTGAGACAGACTAATGCCGGCCTAGTAAACTCTTTAAAAAATGGATTTCTTCCAGGTCCTACTGTGTGTGGGTAAAGATAGGAAAAAAAGCCATAGAGCAGCAGGAGATATGACAGCATTCATCTGCATGGGTTCTGGATGACCACATATATAAGAAATTTGATTTTTAAGCCACAATTAAGAAATTCTAGAACTATTTTTTATGGACGGCATTCATCATGTCATCTGGTTCATATTTTCCAGGAAGAATAATGCAAACTCAGTGTTGTGGTAACATGCCCAGGTCTGACTACAGTGTTAGAAGGTCACATGCTAGTGGATGGAAGAGCAGGAAGGGTTAGAGTGGCATCTAAAATGGGATTGTGCAGCTGAAGCAGTTGGGAAACAGGCCAAAGTTTTGGTTTTCCAACCTTTCCTACCTTTTTATGTGTGTTCACACACACATAAATAGCCAACAAAAGAGAAGATTCTGGACCTTGAACATCAGTCAGCTTGAGTATTTCCCAAAAGCAACTAGCATTGCAGAGCAAGCAGCTGAGATGTACAACTGATGGGGTTTGGATGGGATGGAATAGGGAAGGCTAGTTTTCTGAAATCTTACAAAAATCAGCAAATGTCTTCCAGACATCCCCCTGGGAAGGTGTAGTTCATTTGTAGGTCTGCAGATGAGCTTCAGTTCATTTCATCCACTGGACAAAGATTACGCACTAAATGGTTGCAGTAACTAGAATTTAAAGTGTCACAACTGTGTGGTTTTTTCGTTGTCTGCTAGTATGGCTGGTGGTCAGCCACTAGTGGATCTACCCCACAGCCTTTGCCTCTCCCGTGTTGTACCCTCTCCACCTAATTCAATTCTAAAGCATAGCTGCAAAAGCAACTGTAAGCACTTTCTTAGACATTCTCTGGTTGTACAAGTCAGGTCTACCCTCTGTGTTACTGCCCAGATTCATCCCTCTCCTGACTCACTTTGGAATTAAGAGAAGAAACGCTGAATTCCCTGAGGGGGCCTCGGGCCCTCTGATGCTCCTGCCTGCGGATTTTGAAATCTGTATTTCTAAAACGTACGTGTGGCATAAACAACAGACCAGGTGCCCTCATGCGAGATAAATTCAGTGGGTAACATGGGGAGGAGATACCAGAGACCGGGGGAAAGAGCGCAACATATCTGATTAAACAGATACATTGCTCAATGTCATCTAACCTTCCTTATGCCCACAGGAATCCTTGGCCTAAACCGACATTCATTTCAGAGACAAATAAAATTAATCTTTCGGGCTTGCATAATAGGAGAGCTGAGATAACTTTCCAGTGTTGAATCTGTTTGCGCTCCTGAGTGTATAAGCATTCAGACTTATGTCGCAAATCAAATCCCTTGTKTCCCTCTCTTCCCTCTCCTGAACCCAGCCTGCTGCTCACCCTTCTCCCATTTGTATGCTTGTTAGGTATCATGGGTCAGTGCCAGTGTTTGGCTTTGAAGTTTCTGAAGGAAACACTTCAGTAAACATCCCAAAGACTAGAGGCTTAAATTCCGCAGTGTAGTGTGCTGTCCAGATGTTAAAAATGGCAGGATGAAAGCTTCATGCAAGTCCTCCAACTTGCTCCCTATGCGCGCACACACACGCACATAGACGTCAGGCACAAGGTGTCCGTAGCCCATTTTCGTCCCCATTACCAGGGGTTTTCGTCATAAATCTCACATACAAAAATCAAAAGGAACTTCTCATACGAAATATGCCACTTCATGAGGCTCGCTGGTTATCTCAAGGCAAAATGTGAGGACATACATAAGCACACAATATTCTTGTTTGAGAGGAGAACGTGTTACTCGATAAGATAGACTCTGTGCTTCGCCTGTCTTTCAGCTGAAGGCTCTTTTTCCTGCCTCCTCGTGTTGCTCTTTAACAACTGGCAAGCAGCAGGCAACAATTGCTATAAGGAATCACTCCAAGTCTTGCAACGTAAAAAGCTTTTTAGTTCTCCAAGAGATGCTGCTCAAGCATTTTTTTCCTCCGCATTTTGGTATTTAAGCCTTCAAGGTAATATAAAGGGAATGTGTCATATTGGGATTATGACACATATTGTGGATATTCTTTCACAGTTCTTCCTAGACAACTTTCATTTGTGTCTACCCAAGACTTTCACAGACATTGCCAACGTGGTAAGGCATATCATGATATCTCACATTCCTTCTCTAAAATCCCTCACCGAGGTTGCTAAAACAGAGTAACTATATACAAACCAGGTTAAAAATCCATAACCCACGTCTGGATTTTATCACATCTATTTTAAAAGAAAAGGGGAAAACTTATCAGGAAGACCACGTGAAAGTCACCACTTTAGTAGCTGCAGCATTTAACAAAGCACCTAATTAAGAACCTTGCTCTGCACAAACTATTAGGCATCAATCAGGATTTCCATATGAAAGCAAAATGTGTGGGGCAGAAAGGGGACGCACGCAGGACCAGGGCTCCCTGTTACTAACTTCTGATGCAATTTCGGTACAACAGAGGAGACTGAAGCGCACCTCGGTTTTTTCTTTAAAGGAGCTCATTTAGTCTTAGGCAAGTACACGGAGGAGCGATTTCACCCAAACACTCGCAACAAGTCAGCAACTCAGCCCTGCAGTTACAACTTCACCGCAGTTTCTCTCTCAGTGGAACAAGGTCAGAAGTTGTACAAGTGTAATATCTGAAGAAATGTATAGAAATGTGACCAAAGAAAGCAAAGAATTCCTACAAGTTTGAACTTGGCACTTTAAGAGAACTTACGCTTTTATAGATGTGTATTTTTAAACAACTTCAACCATCAGCGCAGTAACACGAAATTCGTAGGGTGAAAAAAAAGTGTTTTCGGAAAAAGTGATAGACAAAAGGATGAAAAAGGAAAACTTTCAACTTACCCTTGCTGATCAGCAGTGAAACTGGATCAGAATACTTCTTTGGAGGGTTAAAGTAAAATGGAAGAGCACGTTCAGGCACTCAGACCTGTCTATTTAAACTTTAAAAGCCTACTGCTGTTTTGTATTTTTCATCCTTCCTTCCCCACTAATGAAAGAAAAGTGCTGATACCTCGTAAAAGTTTTTTCTAACTTGGAACACTGGGAGAGCTTTTAACAAGTTTTCAAGCCTCTGCCCGTGAGAGAGGAGGGGAGAAGGAGGGGTGGCAGCCCAGGAGGAGGGGTGGCAGCCCGGGAGGAGGGGCGCTCTGCGGCGGAGAGGAGGAAGGTGGGGGAGGAGGGAAAGAACTGAAGGCACAGCAAAATCCAGCCCGGGGAGAGGGAGCGAGCGAAGGCATGAAAGTCCACTCTTGCTGATGTAACAAAACAAATAGAAGGACAGTCAGCAGCCACCCCACACACCACCCCCACCCCCCCGGTCACTGAGGGCACCTGGGTGGCACTTCATCCAGAGCTGGGCTTGCCCGGGACGGATGAAAGAACTTAGCTCTCTGGTGTGCACCAGGATGTCACTACAGGGAAAGGGGAAAATGCGTGAAAGGGATTAATGGGTAACCAGCATGAAGCTCCTGGATGCTGGGGCTGGACCGCATAGCTGCTGTCTCCATTCCCTCCTTGCCACTACGTAGGAGAGGAAGCCCTCTCAAGCCCTCTCTACTTTTTGTTGTGAGCACAGCTTTGTTTACCTAGGTCTATTTCCTTTACGTGCAGACATGAAAGTGCACACCAGGAGCAGCGTGTTTGTTTCTACAGGAGATACCCATCACACATTTTTTTATTATTATTTTTGTGTGTGTGTGTGTGTGTGTGTGTGTATGTGCGCGCGCGTGTGTCCATCCCATGGGAGAAATGAAGAAATGATCTCACATTCCAGGAAACTCTTTCCAGGAAACTTCAGAAAACAAAGCATAGTACAGAGAATCAGTCTTCAATAGTGAGAAGAAATGCTCCTGATCATTTCTGAGAGCATTTTACAGAATAAAAGCATGCTCCAATACTGATCTATTCAATTAGAACGAAACTAGTTTGGCTTTGCTCCTGACCAGTCCCTCTGGTTAAACACTCCTTGAAAAATGCCTCCTCTGTAGAACAGAGATTAATTTATTTCGCTGCCTGTGTTAAGCTCCTCACGCATGGAGTCCAAACTGCATTAGGAATTGGTCTGGTACTTGTACGTGGCATGGGGTATTAGCTCCTCTGTGGGACTGCTTAAGATCTTCTCTAGAAGTGTTCATGGTTAGATAGTTCTCAATGAAGTTTCACATTTTGGGTTGTACCAGACTCATTTGGGTTTCAATTCATGTGATTCTCATGGGCTATTTCTGTGCTCAGTAGTGTGGATGAGCATTTTTTGCTCTTTAAAGGCTATAAAGGAGGGGAGAAGTCCAGTAATGGCCATTGAGAGGTTCCCAAATAAAGGTCCTCTTTATAGTTTCTTCTTGAAATAATGAATGTTACACTCTACAACACAACCTAGATATTGCTGCTTATTTTTCACAGCCTTTACCTACTGCTTTTCACCCAGAACTCTCCAGAGAAGAGAACTAAGACAAGATCTTTGTAGAAGGATACTCAGCAGGGAGCTTTGAAGCTGGGAAAGAAACAGACGGTCCTGGTTCTTGCTCTGGAGCTGTTTGTAGCAGACCACACTGCCTCCTGTTTGAGAAAAAGAGCTAGTACACTACATCTGTACACCTTCCATTCTCCTTCCTCCGGCTACAGACGGGGACGGCTGGTTTCCCTAGCTTGCCCCCTTTCCTTTGATACTGGCTGTTAGTTTTGACAGCTTTTTTAGTTTTTACAGTTGTCCAAGCCATATGGCAAAAAGAAACCGTTTCTTCATGTTCTCTGAGTATTGTTTTAAGGTTGCTTTTTCTCTTTACAGCAAGGGAGAAATGGAGCTTTGTGCTTAACAGGCTGAGGGCCCTTCTTCTTGAGAATTAAAAAATTGCAATACACAAACCATAGCGTTTCACTGCCCTCATGACTATGGTATAGACAGTGAGCGGAGTACACATTATGCTCCTGCTACTGCCCCATAAAACACTGGTTATTCTAGAGCAAAGTGTGCCGATGCTGAGACAATGAAGAGATTTGGGATATCCTATGTGTTGGTGCTGAAAAAGCTGCCCCTTAGGAAAGCATCTTTATGCCAGGAAAAGAAACTTCAATTATAGCATGCTAGCATACAATGCTATTGTTGCCTGTCAAAGCTGGCATGATCACAGGGTCCAGCTTGCCCGATCTTGCATTTTTCCATGTATTGGCTTTGCAATTTTTCAAACATTCTGTTTCTAAAAGAAGGACCGAGAAGTATGTCTCCACCTAAATAAACAAACAGTATTTGTGAGAAGCCCAACACTCTTAAAATCCACTTTGGAAAACTAAAATGTGTATGTTAGTAACAAGGGAAGAATAATTTTGCAGCAATAATAAGCACAACACTTGGCTCTGCTACAGCATTATCCACATGAAAAGGGAAAGTATTTCAAGTCTCCACCGTGATACTGTGTAGAATTAGGAAGAATTACTATTAGTCCTGATAAAAATGCTTTGGAAATGTCTCTTAGAGTTTGGAAATATGTCTCCATGATCACGTTTCACAGCCTATTACCAGAACATATTCAGCTTCAGATGATGCAATGATCTACCATTTCACAAGGTTACCAGAAAGTCTCACACTCATTTTCATTGCGATGGAAATAAGCTTTTCAAATTGAACAAATGTCTTCACACACAACCCCTCTTCAGCTGAAGCTGTGTTCAACAGGAAAGCATGGGGGTGTCAGACCTGTGATATTTGCAAGTCTGTTCTTATTTATGGACTAAGAGACGGGTAAGAAGATCACAGTTAGATTTGAACCTCGTATTGTGGAACACAGACTCTTTTTACACCACAGAATTGAAGATTTGGGGCCTGGAGCTCTCTGGGACCTATATTGCCATCCATTGACATTTTGCCTTGTGGAGCAGATGGCACTGTCTTGTGAAGCAATCTTTCAGTGTGGCAATGCTAGGACTGCAGAACCTGTTTGTCTTTGGTTTGGCAGGCTACAGCACAATCTGTAAGGGCACGTTCGCACTGTGACCCATGTGCAGTGCTGGAGCCCAGGCTCCGTCAAGTGCATCTCTGGGACTGAACCTCAGGGTGACTTCCACAGGATTTCTGTCCACTCTCTACTGAATCCTTGGCTAAATCAGTGAAATAGTTCAGAGACCATGGTACCGCTGCTGTTTTTCTACACAGACTTACCAAAGGGAACCATAAATTGGATTATTTAGTATTTCCAGCCTTTGACACAGATTCACGGTTAATACAGAACTCAGTCCACTGTTTTCTTTCTATTTATTACCTGAACACAAGTACAGAATTCTATACAGAAACTTTTTCCTCATATTGCCTCCAAATACTTCCTCAAAAATATTTTAGTAACCTGACTCGCCAGGAAAGCCCTAGTGAATATTTCATTTGGAAGGCTCTCCAGTCCTTTGACCATTACAAAACTTCCCGTTGATACCAGTGGGGTTCATGGGCTACTCCCAGTTAAGGATGTCTGTGATTTATGGAGCTCTTAAGACAAATAGCATGTCTTCACTTGTTTTCAATTTGTTTGCAAAATTCACTTCCCAGTACTCCCATGCACAGCACTGTTCTCATCCTGTGCAATTTGGGAGTGGAGTCCGTGGACCGAGTAAACTGAGCTGAATATGCAGTAAATTGAGATGAATATACACATGCAATACAGATTTCCTTGGGTGCCTTTCAAGGCAGCTGTGCAGTCACCCACGTCCCTGGATGGCATGTAAGCTTCCACGTCCCTGGATGGCATGTAAGCTTCGGCACGTTTTCACCGATATCCCTTCTCACACATTTGGCTTTAAAGACAGACTTGTGAATAACGCGTGGCCCTGTTTCATGCCCTATTGAGGTAAAGCTGCTCAGAATGTCCAAGGAACAATAATGCGGTATTTCTTGATTACCTAAGCACATAAATGTGCAGACTAATGATTTTTTTTTTAAAGCAGCCAGTGGTTTTCGCTTGTTTAAGGCATTTACATCATGTAGAAATATAACACAGCTTTGAAGTTGCTGGCCACAGCCCTTGCATGTTCTGTCAGCCGGGATGACTGGGCTGGAGCCCACTGGAAGCTGCTGTGCCCAGTACCATTGGGTCTGCAAAACACGGCCTCCCCCACGCCGGGTTTCAAAGGGTCATCACTTGTTCAAAGCAAAGGCAATTGTCATCCCTCAAGGCGGTAGCTGTTCCCACTTGGGTGGCACAGTACACAGCATATAAGAGAGTATTTTCTGATAATCCTAAGGATAGTAATAATGAAAAGTAGGATAACCACAAGACTGACTCTTAGTGAGCACACTTGCCATTCCTTGTTGAAACTGGTCTCTCAGATTAATTTGCTACGAGGCTATTAAAGCTAGATATTCCCCAGGGGAAAAGGAGGCTTAGTCAGCACAAGATAGATTCTGCTCTTACTGACCTGCCTGCAAAAGAAGGAAGCTGCTATTTTAAAAGAGACCCTGCTGGAAACACATCAAGACTGAAGCACCTCAGATGAAAGTGTGGAGAAGTTCTCAGTGAGATGCCATCGGATCAGAGCCTGGCCTAGCAAACAGTCACTATTCTCCGGAAATATTTTGCACTGTTGCACAGTCATCTGTCTAAAATCTCAGAGTGCTTTATAAATATCAACATAGAACAAGTTACATTATATTTACCTCTTTTACGGAGAAGGGAAGTTTGTCATGGAGAATATCAGCAGCTCTTCTGAGTCATAGACAGCTCATGGCACAACCAGGATTAGGAGCAAAATTTCTTAATGTCTGGCTCCATCCTTTAAGCCAAAAATTATTCTGTCCTATTCTCTAGTTGTTTTTTGAAATATCAGCTAGCAGTGAAAACAGCTAAATGGGTGGGGTTTTTTTTAAATTTATGAGGATCACAGACAAGGAAAATACAGTGTTCAAAGTTTGGGGTGATTATCTCCTTTCCTTTCTTTGTGTTGGTCGGTGCCTGCCACTTCAAAGCACTAAGATGTCACCACAGCTTCTTCATGGTGATACTTAGCTTGCTCACTTTCCCATGCTACGTTCAGAGATTTGCTCCTGGTTTGCTAATGGACAGAAAGGGAGAAGGGTAATACATGGAGGCTCAGATGCTCTTCAGCTGTGCCAAGGAACTTCTAAAGCTCATTACAGACAGCTTAAACACCAGAAAAGTTGGTCTTAAAAGAACTTATCCCAACATTGTAACTGATTCCCATCAATATCTCCTCAGAGCAAGCTGCCCCTCTCAAAAGACAGTACAAAACCATTCAAAGAATGAAGTATGAGTTCACAGATCCTTATGAATTTGGCTCCACCTTCTGTACACAGTGAAAATAAACATGAATTATATTGGATCTTGAATGTCAGTTAAGCCTTTTGTTTATTTTATTTTCCATTTCACTTTCAAAAATCCTGCACTGAGATGGTCTCATGGTGTTTTGTGAGCTTTTATTTCTCTATGTTGGTGGTGAGGTTTTCCAGTCATTTGGTTCCAAAGGATGGGAGTTTTTTAAAACAAATATGGCCATTTCAGGTTTTCAAACCGTAGAGTAACATAGTGTGAAAGTAAAGCAGTCTTTCACAAAACAGTCTTTAAATTTCTTCAGGAGGTCCTGCAATGACTTAATACATTAGCACTGAAATAAAAGAAAATTTCAGAATGTGTATTGACACCATCTGCTCCTTACTCTGATGGGTAATCTCACTGGATCCAATAAATCTGCACACATTAAGTACTACACAGCAATGTAAATAAAGGCTATACAGCCAAACTCCAAAACAGAAACCTACACAAATAAAAGAAAACCAGAGTAGGTAACTCCCCAAATGCCTACCCAGCCGAAGAGGGCTGCACCTTTATTGATGAAAAACATTTTCCTTATTACCAAACAGAAAATCATCTKTGCAATAATCATTGTGTTTTGGATGTTTAGAAAAAATGAGTGGTTTTGACATAAATTCTAATACTTTTTATCCAGGCTTTACAAACAGCAACTGCCTTTCTATGGTGGTCTTTGAAATCTTGTAGAGATTGATGAGTTTTCCACATGTTGCTGAACTGAGGGACAGAAAGTTTGGTTACTTTGGCCATGTCAGAAGAGCAAAGGGGAAACGGGTGAGCTCCCTTCCTCTTAAGAAATCTCACCTTTTCCATCCTGTCCTCAGAATATCCTGAGGTTTTACTTCATTTTGATTTTTGATCTTTTCATTTAAATCATTCTGGAGTTTCACTCAGCATTTGAATGAATTTGGTAATGGGAGGCACTGTGTTTTAGTCACAGATCAATATTTTTATGTTTAGTTAGGCAATATCATTGGTTACAGTGAATTAAATTGAGCTGCTTCAATACTTAAATAAGCATTGAAGTCTAACCAAAAGTACTTCTTATCCAGAAGATCAAAATGAACATTTTATTTATGTCAGTCTACAAATTGTTTAATATTTGGAAAGAAGTCCCTTTTTTCTACCACTTTCTACATAGAAACCTAACTAGAATCAATTATTTATAGGCTCTCATTTAGTATTCCATACATTTGAATAAGATCTGTTAATCACATTATTAATTTAATTTTTTTTATTCATCACAAGATTAGAGAATTCTTGTGGGCAGCCTTTTCCTGTAGATACAATAATTATTAGATTGACTAGTTCATTCACATTTAGCTAAGTGACTGTGTTCACTCACCTGCAGACAGCCTATGCTGGTAATTTTAAAGTCTTCTYCCCACAGGACTGCCACGGAAACAAAGAGGATCAGCTCCCCTCTCACTTTATGTTTTTTGGGCTGCAGACAAGAGAAATTTAATGTCACCTAAGGGAATGGGCCTGAAATACACTCTTTCAAAAGATTTCTGAAAAACAGAGGCAGGGTGCGTGAGATGTTCCTGGCTGAAAGGCAGARGCATGCTCACTGGGTTTCTTGATAGCATCACAGGGGTGTTTGAGGACATGAACATTTCAAGGCTTCCCTCTCATTTTCCCTACACCACTCTGTTTTCATTTGCTGTACAGCTGCATATATGTTGGCCAGAACCATCTGAGGAGCATAATTGCTCCTTTTTTTTGGCAGTCTGCAGGATTAACTGTGTTGTAGACATGAAAGGGTCTGCAAAGAACTGAACGTCAAGAAATTTTACATAAAAGCAAGTAAAAATTATTAATAGGGTTGACTGCCGGTAAAAACACAAATTGATTAAAAATATACTACTAATTAAGGGGTTCCCATAAGAACAGCTTTGGGAAAACAACTGGAAAATTAATATACTGGAATTAGCAGTTTTTGTTACAAGACTTTCCCAGAAAGGGATCTCCCAGTATAATCCACGAGTCCTTTTCCCAGGCAGTAAAGAACATCAACTTCACTGCTTTGAATTTAAATGTATGTACATTCATTTATTTAATTTCTCAGAAATTTTAAAATTAACTGAACTGCAAAAAAAAAAAAAAAGTAGTCGAGCTACACAGTGTATCAGTAATTTAATGACATGTACAAACAAGTCACAAAGAACATAAAAATCCCTGACTCCACAATTCAGGCTGGGAACTGCTCATTGGCTATTGCTAGCACTGTTCAGCAAACGTGAATGGTGCATAAGGGAAAACATCACATAAGAGGTAACAATATCTTTCAGCTATTAAACTTTAATACAAACTACTTCATATCAAAAGCATTGTAAAACCATACAAAATAAAATCAGTACAATAAAGTGAGAAAAAATAGTTGTAATGTATTGAGCATTAAACCAAGGGTTAACTTTTACATGTCAACTTTGAATAATAAAACCCAGCAGCTTTACAACTTTCTGAGGCTGCATTCAAAAGAAACAACTTCCAATTACCTGCCCTTAAGACTAACACTGGCATGTTATCCATAAGCATAGTTCTTGTAAAGTTAGAATCATCGAATCATCGAATCATTTAGGGTGGAAAAGACCCTTAAGATCATCGAGTCCAACTGTAAACCTAACACTGCCAAGTCCACCACTAAACCATGTCCCTAACTGCCACATCTACACGTCTTTTAAATACCTCCAGGGATGGTGACTCAACCACTTCCCTGATTACACTTCACTTGATTACAATAAAAACCAAAATGGGTACCAATAATTTCAGACTATTCCATATTTACAGAATATTTTCAGAAGATAGGAATGTAAGAATTAATTCGGTGTTCTCACAGTCAATCAAGTTTATATCTTGCAAATTATTCTGTCTAAAATCTTAGCAAAAATTTGTAGGCAAAGCCAGTAAGATGTTATCTCCTATGAAAAAAAAAGTGTCCTTATATGAGTGCTTTTTAAGGGTGATTTAGTGTAAGCATTGAGGATGAGAATGAATACAGAATTTAGGTCCTACTACAGACACGTGGAACTGAGGCACACAAGTCCTAATTTCTGGCCCAGCAGCCTTCCCCTAGTGATTACCAAGCTCTGGAAAAGCGTGAACTCCTGCAAAGCTCAGGCAGCCCCCGCGGTGCTCAGCACGCCCAGAACCACCCCACGTTGTGCTGCCCAGAGCCCACCTCCCATCCTTGCTCTGGCCAGAAACCCCAAGAAACCAGAGGTACCCCCACCTTCCTCCCTACAGAGGCCCCATTTTGCCATGTATTTTCAGAAGCAGCCCAGGAGGGGCTGCCACGTGGGGCTTCCCACACCATCCATGCACTTCTTCCCAGCTGAGGCCACTTGTGATTCTGCTCCTGCCGCTGCTGAGGTTTTTGCTAATTATTTAGTGATCAGAACACTTGCCCCCAAAGTGGTAAACTTGCTTGCAAGCTCTGCTGGGACTGTAAGCTTCAAAACGGTATCTTTAGCTTTCCAAGCCACTGCTTTAATCAGCAGGACAGAGGACAACTGAAGGAAAACGGATGCATCTTTTATTCCTGTAGAGAAAGCTGCGTTATTTTGCAAAAAGAATTGAAAACTTCATTAACCTGAGAAATAATTCAGAAAAAAAAAAAAAAAAGTGAGAATATTTACAGAATACTAACAGGCTTCTGTTTGAACCAGTGCTTGAGCCCTATACCGTTTAGCTAAACCTCCTCATTTTATTCCGGTTTTCTTTGAGCATGCCCAGAAACTCCAGGAGCAGAATGACATCTCTCTCGGGGGAACCTGAGCTCCCTCCTTCATGCAGAGAATGACAAGCCAAAGAAACTCCAGCTAATGACTGAGAGATGGTATTGTACTACTGCTACTAGGAGTTTAATGCCACACAGAGAAACAATCCCCCTGGAGGAAACAAGATTCTGACTCCTCTTCACCCCGCCAAGCACTCAAACCACTAAGGCAGAAAGTGAAGTTTTCACCGTGCAAGTGTCCTTTTTTCCCACTGTTTTCATTAAGTCTCAATTTCAGTGCAGAAGCTCACACTTTCAGGAAGTAAAGATTTTWTATATATATATATATATATAAAATCTTTGATACATATTTATATATCTTTGAGATATGTATATATACACATATTGACGCTCTATGTCAGGAATTGTGTCGTCAATACAATATTCACATCCCAACAATTTGCCAATGTAGTTTTATGATCCCATGAAAATATTGATCTTTTTCAATTTTGTATTTTTGGAACACATTAAAAAAAAAAGAAGAGGTGTGAAACAGTAAGTTTGGAAGAGAAAAGAGGCTGCCAATCCCTCTGTTCATACAGAAGAACATGCATATTTTCCAAGCAGTAAGCAAGAACTTGTAAGCAAGGACTGTCTTTCTTCATGTACTGAATTATCAGAAGTTCATTGTCTCCACTCAATGAAAAATAAAAATATTAAATTAATAATACTTCAAAAATGAAATTTGAGGAAATTTGTATCATCAGTGTAGTATATTTTCTTTTTTTTTTTTAAAGTTTAACTAACTGCAAGATACGAGGTAGAAATCCAAAGACTTTCACAACACGCTATGTGAGAAAGCTGCTTTTACATTTTTGGAAACTTAGAATCCAGAACACTGATAACTTGCTTTTCTTAACATCTTTTTCAAAAATACTCTTAAAGACAGGGTAAGTATTCATAACATGGTGTTGAAGAAAGTATATTTATTTCTGGCAATTTCAGATGGGCACAGCACAAGCTGATACAATCTACATGAGCCCGAGAACTCCTTTTGCCACCCCATTGCACACTAGTTTATGGAAATTGTGAGTGATTACTACATTTTGGATGAACTTCTTTAGTCACTGTTTATACTCCTCTGGGAAAATTCCTTTTCTGAAACCTGGAAAGTAGTCGCAGGTACGAAGCCAGTTAAGCTGATAGAAGAAACTGCTGAAAATGTTTACTGATAAAGGAAGATCATGCTGATTAGCCAGATGAGCCAGAAAATAAGGGCTAATCTTAGGTACAGGAAAGGGAAACACACACTATAAACCACAAGTAAAATGCTAAAACCGAAGGAAAATCTCTTTGGATTACTTCATGAAACTGCTACATAAAGCACAGATCATTTTCCGAATTCATGTAGAGTCAGGTGATACCGATGCACCTGCACAATTTTTTTTCTTTCCATGGCACATAAATAGATTTTTGTTACTTATTCAACTTTTGTTCCCTGCCCTCAATACCATTTGATTTCAAGTAGGAATTCTACATCAAGAACAAATAGGGTCTCTACCAGCCTTTGAAATGGAAATGTAGAAGTCTCAGTGTGAAATTGTCAAAGTCCTTGATATGCAATCTGCTTGACCCGCAGACTATGTCTGAAAAGTGCTGGTGTACGTGTTGGAAGCCCTGGTGTTATATACCATCATAATACAGCTCACTTCTACCACTGGTCTCTGCTGTAACAACTCACCATGAGTTTTTAAAAAAGTGTTTTACTCTGATGGTGGATATGTGTAGATTTAACATAGGACAGGCAACTGGGAATTGAGTATATATTGCATATAATTATTTTGAATATTCATGAAATCTAGGGAAACACGTTTAAGGCAATACTATGCATTTAAAAATGTGTGAAACTTCTTTTGGCTCCCTTGCAATCTCCCCAGTGCAGGACTGGTAGGCAAAAGCATATTGCTTCTTTTATTCTATAAATTGTCCTGAGGAATGTTTATTCCTATATACCTACGATTGGTTGCCAGTGTTTTCAACTTAGGAGTGAAAACAAAAGCAATGAAAGAATGAACAAAAAATATAGCAACATTGCTTGTCTTATTCTTGAAGATATTCAGGAAAAAAAAAAAAAAAAAATATTCAGGAAAGGATAACAATGAGCTTTGCGGATCAAATCCGTAAAAGGATCCTAACACCGCAGTGCTAATCAATGTGGCCACACGGATGATCACCACGAAAACAACCTATTCGGATTCCTGTTCTAGCTTAGAAAGGTGCTTTCCTTACACAGACCCCACAGGCTGAGGCACCAAGCAGCTTCATGGTCTCAAGACCAGCATGCTCCTGTGCAGTCACAGCAGGAAGCAGTTAAGGGATTCTCAGAAAATTAGGTGCCTCCAGACATGGCAATTGCTGACTTGGAGCTTCCAGGCTATTACAGCAGTACAGAAAGACCTAAAACATAATTCAGCACCAGAAACATTGTGTGTCTTTAAGCCAAAATCTCTATCTTAATTCTAAATGTTATGCTGAAATGCAATCTTTCTTTATGTCACTGTTAATTACTGGTTTTACTGCAAGCTCACATTTCTATGCAGCTCTGCAAACCAAGGTTGCAGATAGATATTAGACACAATTTTCAGACTGTGCCAAGAAGAATAACTACTACTGGGCAAAATGCCCGATGGATTGTTTAACATCCCAATCCTAACCAGGGTTTGAAGTTTTGGTGGCTAGGAAAAAGTGTCATCTGCAAACACAGCAAATTAACCTGGAAGACACTGAAGGACAGAACGTATGAATTTCCATATTGTCCTTATTCAGATTTGCACCACATCTAAATATAAAAGAAGCTCTATACTCAGAAAAAAAAATACATAAAAATGTATTCATTCAAGAAAATGTTCAAAAAAAAGATCCTTTTCACTTTAAACAGTTTTATTAGTGGCTATATTATTATTCTAAATAATTTAAGGATTACCGAAAATAATTTTGATTTGATTCGAGCCTAAGGTTTAACAAGAAAAGCTTTGCTGGAAGACAGACGTTTGGACAGGTGGGGACCCGGGGGCACGCAGGAGGTCCACGTTTCAGCCAGGTCCCACTAGGGGGGGATGTGAGATAAAGGAGACCTTCGGTCACGGCGGCACTGCTGCGAGRAGCCTTGCTGAGCGGCGGGTGACAGGGGGTCAGATTCGGTGGGGGCGGAGGAAGCCTGCGAGTGGAGGAAGGGTGCGGACCGGGGGCAGCASTGCCCGCGGCGGTGCCCCCGCTGTGCCTGCGGCCGCGAAGCCCCTGGATGTGGACCCGCTTCCTATCAGAAGGGCACTCCACAGTCTTTCTGTTTCATTCATCCCTTATACCTCCATCAGCCTGTACATATGCTGATGTATACACACACAAACACAATGAAACGCTTTTTATAATATCTAGTACAAACAATATACAATTTTGTGGATCTACACCACTCCCCCCCCCNAAAAAAAAAAAAAAAAAAAAAAAAGGTTCATGAATGCAAGAATTAACTGTAAATGTTAAAAAATGTCACTTGGACATCAAGAGTTTTGGTTCGTTATGGGCATTCTTCTCTTATTTCAGGAATGAATATCTGAGAATTTGAAACTAGTGAGTTGTGAAGGGTTTCCACCTGAAACAGTAATGATTCTTGAAATACATTTCAAGATCTTTTATATCATGGTCTATAATACATACTTGCCATAACATTTCCAGACTTTGACAAACTGATCAACAATTTTGGTTTGGTTTTAGTTTTCCAGTGAAAGCCAAGATAAGTTTTAGGAATGTTTGCTTCACTACCTATCAGCTTGGAACATCTGCAAAATCATCAGCTTTCACCAAAGGCAAGTACATCTCAGAAGGTCAGTCCTTATTTTTCCTGTTGTACCAGGATTTCTGCATTACGTATGAAATACAAAATGTACATAGTGTAGTGATTTGGCTAGGACCCCAGAGTTTTCAAGGTCTATTAGTACAGCTAACTAATTGTCATTAACTGTCTTCCACGTTCTTTACTATCATTCATATTACTCTATTAAAATGTTCTGGCTCTTCTGGGAGCAATATGTTGTATCCTTTTGTCAATAAACCTACAACACAGACATTTTTCATTAAAGGTGTCAGTCAGCTGTATATGAAATGAGTGATTACTTATAATTGATTTGGTCAACTCCTTCTGGGCAATATGATAGAGCAATTGTCTTAACAACCATTTCAATTTCAGAGAATGTATGCAAAGCCTTAATGTTTTTGTCTGGAGATTGTGTTCACCTGCAGTAAAACCAGGTACTTAGATCCCTTGAGATCTAATTCTCTCTAGAAGTATTGAAATTCCTTTACAATAAGTTAATAGAAAAAGTATCAATTAATAATGATACCTAAGGACATGCTGCCACTTGATGTCACTTCCAGAAAAGGCACTGTATATGTTTGGGACATAAAAAAATACTGTGTAAGGCAAATAACCATAGGTAACGTGGAATCACTGGCAGATGCAAGTAGCAGGAAATTAAACCCTTTCTTATTACTATTTATAATACAATCAAATCACAGGCACCTCTCCACTTGTACTGTAGATACAAGTTAATGTTAAGGGAAACAAATTAGCAAAAAGTCAGGAATATTACCACTTCCATCAGTCTTAAGTTGTAGCAGTCATGCAATGTTGACTGCAATAGCCATAGTAAATAGTATATCTAATTAATTTAGACATTTTCCATCTTTACATGATATTTCCAGGCACAGTTTGGTAATTACTCATTGTTCAAAATTATCTATTTAAATGTTAATGTATTTCAGGAATGCCTCAGGAATGCTCCTGATACTCATCATTTCAACCCTTGTTTCCAACGTAGGCTACAGTTTGTGCTGCTATTTTTTCTACCACTTGATTGATTTCAACTTAAACCCACAAGGGACCTTCCAGAAGATCATGTGTACTCCTCTAGTTCACCCCTAATAAAAAGACATGTACAAAAACACATTCTAATGATTCTAATATTTTATTTTCAGCAAAAAATCAACAGCTTATCCTGTACGACTGTCCTTAAGAAAGTGTAGAATACAGTGGATGTGGATCTTGAGTTATTTGGCTCAGTACAAAGCTGTAAGGATTTTAAAAAAAAGCATAATAGGTACAGTACTTAGGTCAAAATAATCTAATCTCCTCTCTCAGCCATAAGCTTTATGACTCCATTGATGATAATGACACAGATATGAATTTTAATTAAGAAACACACTTTCACAGAATTTGTCCTGCAGAAGGTTTTTGTGTCTATGACAAATCTTCCGATGCTGGCTGCATCTGAATTGTAATTCAGACAAATCAAGACGGTAGGCAGAACAGTACAATTTACAATCCAAGCCAGTAATACAAATTGAAATGAAGCATAATGGCAAAGTTTGGGATTTTTCTGTTTGCCTGATTATTTGATTTTCTGCAGGGAAGGTGAGAAAAGACAAGAATTGAAAATAGGAGTCAGACTACTAAAGATGCTCTCAAATGAAGGAAAATCTTTTCCAACTATCAGGGAATTGAAGCTAAAAATTCATTGCTTTTGTTCTCAGTCTTTGTATGGCCTGAGTTGTTTATAACTAGCTTGGACAAAAGCCCTTGAAAGACAACAATTCTGAAATGGCAAAACCATAGATGAGAGGACCTAATGAAAGCTATTTCCAGCTCTAAATCTTCTGATTTTGTATTTCAACAATTGAGGTCTACTCCTTCATTGTAGTGGGGAGAGCTGAAACATAGTCATAGGAAAATCAGAGATGTCTGCTTCTTGTGTCCTCTTTGAAGTCTGCGGAGATTAATCTCCATGAAGTGGACAGTATAAAGAGATATTGCCAAAGTCATGAGTGATTTTTAAACATCAAATCAAAGAAGATGAAACAATCAGAAAAAGAAATGTATCACATAAAGATGAAAACCCTCTTATTGAAAGCCATGCACTGCATGATGGATGCGTACAAACTTATTCAAAGCACACTTTGCCATGGCAATTTCTAGTAAACTATTATCTCTTTAGAAAAGATGCTGTGATATTTTAGAATTTCCAGTAGCTGGAAAGACCCGTCAACACAGAACTGCACTTAATAGTGGTGCATCCTACAGGAGTGAGAGATTTTCATGGAAGAAAAATGTACGCAGGTCTGCATGAAATATTAATGATACAAAACAGACAGTGATATGATTAATGCTTCAATATGGATTATACTTCTGTAAATGTAATCTGATTTGTTCTCGAAACAACCAGATTGAGGTATTTGTTTCCTTGTGATCATCACACTGACTTAGATTTTCAGTTTGCCTTTTCGGTTTGAGGTTTTTTTTATTTGTTCGTCTTTTTTACTTTGTTCTCTATTTGGCTTCATAATGAGCAGTGTTCCCTGCTCAGTATTAAGAACTTTGCTGGATTAACATAGTTCTCAAAATCAGATGGAGTATCCAAACAACTTGGACTTTGAATCATGGCTCAGGGTGGAGCAGCAGATAAATGCAGGAAACGGGAATTATCTCAGCTGTAAGGACTTTGAAAGATAATTCCTAAAAGTATCTTGTTAACGTAAGATTTAGTGGTTGGATATAATTAGTAAGAAGTGTAGCACCATTATGAATTTTATGCAAAGTCATCGAGTGCGCATATGCAGTGCCATGCCATTAATAGTTTGGGTAGCTCTTGCTCTTGCTCATTTGGTTGCCTTTTTTCCCCAGCTTTTGGAAACTATTCTCTTTTCGTCAAGCAGGGTTACATTCTACACATACCACCTTTGGCAACATACGGAAGGAAGATATAGCTATGAAAATGGTTGGATTAAATGACAGATTCAACTTTTTTCAACATAAAATTTCTGTGGTACCAATTGTATCTACTGTATCTGGGACAGATAGCCTGCCTTAAAACTCACAACTAGAAAAATCAGAATAATTAGTACCTGGTAAGCAGGTGCAAACTTTTATCTGGAGGTGAAAGGAGAATAAGAAAACCATTTGGGGATTGTGATAACTAAACAGGGAAGGATATTCAAGTCTGTAGGGACCCTATCAGTCTCAGTGCCTTCTTCCAAAGCTGAAGGTCCACCAGTCTTCCAGTTATCCCCGATCTAATTTCTCCTGTAGATTAGCCCTTCCCATGCTCCAGATTGCTACCCAATAATTGCTTCCAAGGCTGTGCTTTTGCACAGGTGAATGCACTAATGTGACTTGCCAAATGATCAACAGGTCCGTATCTTATTCACATATCTTAGTATCAATAGTTCAAAATGAAAACTTTTTCACTTTCTGAGAGCAATTGTGAGTAAAACTCCATTCTCGTGAAGACAGGGATTTTCCTAGCAGTGATTCTCTWTGTGATTCTAGGAGCTGGTTGCCTTACTCCCAACTTTTCCTCCAGTCGTAAACACAAATAGAGGCATATGAATTCCCCTCAGATGGTTTTCAAAATAACTTGGCTATTGAAGGATTAACCTTCAATTTCTGTTCCTTAGTGTTCTTCCCTCCAAAGCATAATTTGCCAAAAGGTAAGACTTGAATTTTCTTTCTACCTTGAATCGGGGCATGAGAAAACAGCTGGCTTACACATGTGCTCCACTTTGGAGTTTAATTACTAAAATTCTCAAGATTGCTATATATTTGAATTTGCTGAATTATTAAAAAACACTGCAGGGTAATGCAGTTGTTCATGGTCTGCCCATTTAAAAACGTGATGGCAATTTTATCAACATTTTTAATAGAAATTCATATCGAGACCCAAGTAGCCAGCTATTAATCTGAACAATTCTGTCATACTGAGGCAAGAATATTGATGGCTATGTATTTGTCAGAATGCAGGACAAAATAATATGAAACCATTTTAATAAAAGGCAGTTTCCCCTTCAGCAGGATCTTAGTTGAAGTTTATGTCCATTATTTATTTGAATCATTTAATAATCTGTTGCAGGCCACTTAAAAAGACAGATTGGACTGAATCCATATTTGGAAGAACAGGGCATATCACTTTCTCCTGCTGTCAAAATTCTGTTTAATTAGCACTGAAATTTGCAACACCTACCTTTCCACCTAAATTACTGTAGCCAGCTAAAATGCAACACGTTTCCATGCCTGTTAAATGTTCAAAATAATCAGAAAGAAGCAAGTTGCGCCTTAGCTCAGGGTATTCAGATTCTCCTACATACCTAGCTGAATGCAGTCACAAAGCAAATCTTTACCAGTATCAAAGAAGCAGATCACAGACCTGGCAAAACATTCAGATTTGTTCCAAGGCAATGAAGCTATTCAATAATTAAAGTGAGTGGAATCCATTACTATCTTGTTCTGAAAGCAAATCTGTTATTTTAATGTTCAGTGTGTTCAGTAGAGCCAGGCTGGGGGGTGTGTGTGTATACGTAAGAAAAAGCAAGAGGAAGAATCGCTAACTACAGAAACATTAAGGCCCATATGTTCCCAACAGCTGCACAAGCTGGAAAATTGTCAGAAGCTGGGCAATATCTGTCTAACGTCACCTGCCTGAGCACGCAGGGTGCATGGTTTTAATGTCGCAGTCAAATTGCTGCATATGCTGCTGTCTCAATAATAGTTGTGGAGACATAGCCTACTCCACAAGTACCCTTCATCTTCTAGATGATTTTCGTGAAATGAATAGCATTTTTCTGCCCAGGAACTCCTACTGAGTTTCACTGGGACAACTTCCAGGACAAGAGACTGCTCTGCTGAGGAAGGTTGGCAGACTTTGGTATGGAGAATTAATCAGGAGCAAAAAGGTGAGAAAAACCGAGGGATAAGATAATCTTACTTTACAAAGAATAGCTTGTCTTTTCCATAACTTGTCACCATCAGGAGTTAGAATCTCCATCTGGGCACCAGGAATTTTAGTAAAGGGGAGCTGCATTGAAGCAGTTTGCCACCCGAGCACTACGGTCTCATATTGGAGACACCCGTCTCCTTGTCTGATCCTTCTGGCCACCACTAACTCTCCCTGTTGACCCTACCTCTTCTGGGGTGGCAGCTGCAGGGCATAGGTTTATTCTTACCCAATACCTCTTATGGCCCACCCATGACACAGCTCAGGGACCTCAGGGGAAGCAGTATGGTGCCCAATTTTCAAGTACCAGTCACTTGGTTCATACTAACAGTCAAATTTACATTAGTACAACATGGAACAAAATTAGTTCTTAACTTGTTGCTAGAATATTATCAAATTGTTTCCACTGACACATCCTAAAGCTCTTGCCCAGGTTTGTCCTTGAGAGGATTCAACTAAGTCCTGTGTTTCCACCATGAAACTCCCACCATTTTGATGTGCATTGAACCAGAGCTCTTCCTAGAGCTGGGTAAAGAGTTCTTCAAGGTGAGTTGAACTGTGCAGCTTTGAAATATGTTTTTGTATTAGGAACCTGACAAGTATCACATTTCTACCTTGTGCATTCATTCTTTGAAATATAACTACGGTCAGCTTCTAATATGCCAAACACCTATTCCTCTTTTTCCTGTCACCTATGAAAGAGTATTTTCTTGATACAGAAAACTAGCTGTCTATTTTTTTTTTTTTTTTCCTTTTTTGCTTCCCTGGAAAACAAAAACTATGGATTCTAATTTGAGTGATAACATCACTTCAAAATTATGAATTGTCACTTTACCTGGGAAAATTCAAAATTGCTAAGAATAACAGACTCCAATAGAGATGTAACTTAGAGGAAAAATTTCTGTGACAGCAGGTTTTTTTCTGTGCTAGAAAGCACGTTAAATAAGACACTGCTAAGGCTAAATTGATCCTCCATAAGAATTCATAAGCTCTTGCATTTTATTTAAAACATAAAGAAAAGGAGTTGATTGCCTTTAATTTTCATTTGTTTAACTTCTGTGTTCACAGCTCTGATCCCACACTGTAATTCATTTCCGCGTGAAGTGCCTCAAAGTTAAGGGGGACGAGTGCATTAGTGAAAAGCAAATAGACTGAACTAATGTGTTAGACTTAAATGACTAGTACTGCTTCATACACAGGATGTAGGAGCCTAAACAGGAATTAAGTAGATGTTAAGGATGAAATTTAGTTGCATGAATTGCAGGCAGTGAAACTGCCTATATTTACAGGTGGCTAGTGCCATTTGGTGCACTTAGAATATTCAAGATGCGTCCATGGGACTGGGAGAAAATCACAGAAATACAGGAGATGCTCAGCTCTCTGGCAAGACTTTCTTTTAAGTTCACCTTAAGTTAGTTCATCTTAAACCCACCTGCAATTTAAGCTCACCTGAAAGAAACACACATGGATTGACTCAGTGGACTAAAATGGGCATCTAGTGCCCTAGGGCATTTGAGACATGCACATGTGTTTGGCAGATAGGACACAGGACAAACAGKATGCCTACACTGTTCTGGAGCAGCTGGATACCACACACTGTGCCCGAGGACATCTCAAATGACACTAAGTGCCATTTTTAGACAACTGAATTTGCCACTTATTCCCCCCCAAAAACTTTCAAAACCATTAGCCACAATAATGTATTGTAACGTAGCAAAAGAAGGCTACATTTAACCAAGGCATTTTCATGTGAATTGCTCCAGAATAAAAACTGGATTTTGTTAACAGATGGATTATTTTCCCATTGTTATCTTAACGTTGTTCCAAAGCACGTTCAGTATATCTGCAGGGTACTTTACAGTCCTCATTGCCAATGACAACTTACAAATACCAAGCAAGATGGTTTTGCATTGCCCAATTCTGCACAGCAGTGTTTCACATAGCCAACAGATTAACACTTGCCCATACTCCATCACTAAGAGCCTAGGTAGGACTGGAAACAATTTTATGAGATTCCTCTGAGTTCACTAAACAGAATGTTTTCATTAATTGTTAATTGTACTTTCATTCTCAGCACTGATGATGTGGAAATTAATGACCCAGATGTAGATAGAGCTGAAGCAAAGGCTAGTGATTGCTGCAAGAGCCTCTGAGCACTTGCACACTTCTGTCGCAGACAGTCTGTCAGGGGAAAGGGCTAAGCAGTTGCATACCAAGAGGTCTAGCAGAAACGCTATTTAACATGAAGTCTATGAATCCATGTCTTAACATGGACCACACCCTAGGTAATTCAGTTTGTCTTTTCTTTTGGCTCCTGGTTATGTGATTCATGCTTATGGAGATTTTAAAAGTTTATTTCAGCCAGATTCTCCCATCAGTTAAAATATAAATGAAGGATGACTTCTAATGGACTAATTTACCAGTGTAATATAAGCAAAAACAAGGAAAGAAATAAAATGATTTTAGATTGCATACATGCCTTCTATCCATTTACCAGTGTGCCACTAATCCCTTCTGAATATGTTTTGTTAATTCTTCTAGTTAGCAGCTTCTCAATTAAAGAATGTAACTTTGGCCTTTTTGTTATTCTCAGACACCTAGAATCATCTAAAAGAACTGACTTCAGTATTTTATAAACTAGCTGGTTTATACTCCACTTCCACTGAGCAGTTTTCATTAATGTAAATACTTCAAACAAATTAAGGGTTCTGCCTTTATCAGGTTTGAGATTTACAGTTCTAAATGCCTTCAGATTTACCTAGCAGGATACTTAATAGTAATACAAGAAGGATGCAAATCAGTGAGTTTACAGAGTTAAAACAGGTAAATTAAAGAACCTTGAAGGTTGAGAAAGTCATGGCAAAATATTAAACTGAAAAAAACTCAATACAGGCGGTGTGACCCTTTTGAAGAGAGGTGCTAAGTGTATGCAAACATTTAAAGAGTAAAATATCCACTATGGAGAAAGCTGTTTTATAGCAGTGCCAAGCTGAAAAAGCACAGGACAAAGCCTGTGAGAGCCTGGGGACAAAGCATTCTTCATAGAAGCGATCCAGCTATAGTAAAAGAAAAAAAAATCAGAAGAGATTATAATCTGACTTTCTTTAGGAAACACAGCAAAACCTTAAACAGAAGAGACTTTCTGCTCCATCTAAGAACCACCCTGCTTTGTACTGAGAAACATTAATCCCCCCCCACGTCCAACCTGAATTGCAGGAATCTGAAAAAAAAATCAGCAAACCAAAGTATTAGAATCTCAAAAGTTAAAAATCACACAGCCCAAGCAAAGACCTACACTGAACAAGAAAAATGCCAAAAAAAAAAAAAAAAAAAAAAAAAANAAAAAAAAAAAAAAAAAAAAGAAAATGCCAGGAACTCTTTGAATTCCTTTAGGAACTTCTTTGTTGATATTGTTTAGCATGAAAAATGATCAGATACTATGCTAATGAATTGGAGTATAAAACTATATTGGGAGTTATTTTCAAGATAGCAGCAGTGAGACTGACTAAACAAAATGTAAATCTGATTATCTGGACTCTCCCAAAGGTTGTTGTTTCTGCCACATCAAACAGAAAACAAAACAAGACAAGCATGCACTAGAAAAACCTCCTGGAATATTTTGTAGGGGAAAAATCCTTGACAGACATGAGGACAGAGGATATGACCTTAAGGGGCAACTTTCAAAGGGCTTTCAGCTTTGGCTGTAAATTGACTATGCTGCCTGCAGGCACAAACAGGATCTATGCTTGCAGATAAGATTTAGCAATGTTCTCAGATCACTGCTGGGTCAATCACTTACTTGCATGCAGTAGATCTGCAAGAGGCCATTAAGGACTCTTGTAAAGTTGGTATGACAGGTCATTTCCTTCTCTAATTCAAGTGTTTCTGTGACAGCATATGCTAATCTATGAACAGTTTATAGCATGAACATATTCAAGAATGTTCCACGCTCTACATCCAGCAAGACACAGTTTCCATCAGCAAGTGCAGATGGCACGAAGCAATGAGTTTACTCCATCAGCAGGCTCACAGCTTTCCACTACCAGGAAAATTATGCCATTATTTATTTATAATACCAGCTTTAATTCCATTGTGGCCCTGTCTTCAGCCTACCTCTTTCTTTGTAGCTCCCCCAAACCTTTTCCTCTTTTTCTCCTGGTCTTTCATGCTGGTCTTTCTCTCTCTTTCTGCCCTCCTACTCCAGCCACAAGCATCTGTTCTGAGTCTGCAAGAGGCTGCAGATTTTACTGTGCTTTCTGGCATCCCTAAACTGTGACTTTACTTTAAAAACAGTTAAACTGGGAGAATGCAAACTCTTTATTCAGCTTCCTTAAATAGAATTTTCAACTTCCAATTTCCTGCTGTTACGGACAAGCACCACAGGATACACTGGCACACTCACAGAACAGATGCCATTAGTTGGAGAGGAAGGGTGTACAAACAGAAGTTGGAGTGTTTTATTCACAAAGCATGTTTTTTCTTGTGATGCTGCAATGGCTCTTTTAATTAGTGAGTTTTGGGAGGCTTCTCTCATCACCCAGAACTGATGCCAGCATTAGTGAGAAACAGGACACTCAGGGAGCTGCAGGGCATGGACACACAGTGCTTCTTAAAAACAGGCCCCACCGAAGTTTCCTGAAAAATGGTTAAGCACCCCAAAAATCAGCTATCTTTTTGGAAAACCCTGCTCTTAGCATTTTATTGTCCTCACACTGTGTCACTCTGAAGGAGCACTCGGAGGGAGCTCTGAAGGACCGTTCCCCTTCTCCTGCTAGTGGAACCTTCTCCCATACGCAGCCCTGCTGAAGTTAGTCAAGTCACTTATAAGGCGATCAAAATGAACAGGAGAACCACAGTGTGGCTTGTTGCATTAAAGATGCCACCACTATTTCGTTAAATGACTGATAACAGGTGGTATTTTATTTCAAGCCCTCGGTTTCCTCCAGCAACTACTGCAAAATCCGCATGGCAGAAATGACCTCGCCATTCGAGCACAAGCCCAGCCTCCCTGCCTTTCCTCTGTCCTCGACTCAACCACTGCTGTCCTCAGGCCATAGATTTTGCTTTCTTCGTATCCAGTCTTGCCATTAAAATGTATTGAGACATCTATGTGTAGCTATAATTAATTTTTTGTTCTCCCTGCCCTCCAAACACATTCTCAGGGTACAGTGAGGGCTGGCTGTTCCCTAAGGGTTACAATTGCACTGAACAATGCCAAAACCTCAGAATTAAGAGGAAATCTTAGCTAGAAGCAACATGCAAAAATGAGGTAAGTGTAGAAAAGACCATCAAGAAGCTGTGCTGGAGAAGACCAATCTGTAACTGCAGCGTCTGTATAGCTTTTTCTGAATTAGCAAAGAAAAAGTATTTTCTCACATTTCACTTTATTATATATATCTGTAATACTCTAGTGGTTTTGAAAAGTGAACACACAACCTCATCAATTTTTCATGCTTCCCATTTGTTTATGTCATTACAGTGGAAGTTGTACTATGAGGCAGAAAAGCAGCCTCAGTGGACAGAGGAGAGTACGCCATGACTTACTAGTAAATCCACTACACAGACACTGCAGACATAGCAAGGTGCTGTGTAAGGTATCGGCATGATACCTTAACACACCTTAACACCCACAGCAGTATGCAGCACTGGCCAAGCACTGTCCTCCTTGGTGGGAGACATGGGAGCTTTATGGCCAGCTCACATGCTCAGTCCCTCTGATCTGGCAGAGGTTCATAGAGTGCACTGCATCCTGTACAGCTGCCTGCTTGTTTTCTTCAATGGACCATGGTTTTCTATTCTTCATACCAGTCAGGTGCAAGCCTAGTGTTTCATGGCAGGGAAGGTTATACTATTATACATTAATGGTGTAAGCGTTATTTCTGATACACATAATGGAAAATTAAAATGTTTGCTGTACATTTGCATAGTGTGTGACTAGGAATATGGGGCAGTATGGTGCCGTCATGAAGGAAAAGCCTAAAGCAATGGAAACACCTATTTCTTCCTAAGTATTTCTGCCACCATCACATCATTATAGCACGAGATAGAGCAGCTGCTGTTGCTCTCTCTGGTAATCTCCTACTCAGTACATACATAGTCAGCGTGGGTCTAATGACTACTGTTTGCGCCCAGATCAGCGGCCACAGGCATTGGCATCAGTATAGATGACTGTATGATGTTTGCTGTACTGTGCACATTGTTCGGCAGAGCTCATCATTACCAATGGAGAAACCCTCCAGCCCTGCCGGGTAGGCAGGGATCCTGCCCCAGGTTCCTGGGACCAGGTTTCCATTGCAGGTACCTTGCGTCTAGAGAACACAGTCAGGATTTAGATGGTGAATGGCTTCATTTCTGTGAATAACCTTCTTTATCCTTTGGGTAAATAATAAAGTTTAGCAGCTTAAGATAGACTCACACTGCTGACTCTTTGGGTTTTTCCCCACAGAAAAAAAAATAGCAAGGAAAGGAAGCTGCTGCGCTCAGAGCTGTCTGTCGACTGTACTGAAATGCAGCTCAGCTATCACTGCAGCACCATCTCCCCAGGCCCATTAGACTTGCTAAGTGCTATCTGCAGGTCTGCTCAGGAGCACTGAGAGTGGAAGCTTTTATTACTATCTGGTCCCACTGAAAATAACTGAGAAAGATTTTGCAGCCTAGAAAAAAGGATTTTGCAGCCTAGGAATATGAATGAAATTAACTCCGTCTTGTCTAGTAATAATTTAGTAATTTTTAAGAATAAGAATTTCTCTCAGGATTCTCCTCCACTGTCCCCCCAAAATCTTAATCAAATATTCATTAGCTAAATAACTGGTTTAGATTTACTGTTTTGTCCTGAAGGTCTAGGCAAATTTAGGCTTTATTGGTTTTAGCTTTTTTCCCCACACTACTTTGTACAGCCTGATTCAGTTCATATGGGGACAATAATACCACCAACCCTATCTTCAGAATATATTAAATAACTGTTAATTCACCACACAGTAAGTTATACTTTCATGTAAAATTAGTTGCATTTTCCTTATTGTTAACAAAGCCATTTAAAGCATCCTTCAGTAACATAATGAAAACAGGTCTATAGAATGACTCCTCCCATAACACAAGTTATCTGTTGTCACACATGCGGAGAGGAAAAAACAATGCAGTGAAGCGAAATGCCTGTTCAGGAGGAGTACATCTATGATTCAACAAGCAGGGTGTCACTTTTACAAAGCATGCCCATCCATCATTCTTTAAATGACTGTAAAGAATTAATAAACTTTTTTTTTCAGTGCAGTTTCAGCTTTTTAAGAAAGAGTTACAGTCAGTGAGGCACCTTGCCACTGCACTGCAACCCTCTTGCTGTTTTGTGCCTGCAGACACATCTGTCTGGCTGATTTCATGCTTCTCTCTTCTCCCTCACTTCAGCAGACCACCAGACCACAACCACAGGCACAGTGGGGAAGTGTTCCTGTGATGTGGTTTCTGAAATTTGGCTCAGTTTTTCTTCACTTGGCAAAGGCTTATTCATTTCCATGCTCTGAGCCAATCCTGTTCCCAGTCAATGATAGCTATGTGAGTGCATCTGAGTGCTGAATTTGGCTTTTTGTGTTCAGCTGGTTTCACAATGACTTTTTCTGACTCAGTGCTCATTCTGGCAAATAAATACAAWTTTTAGTAAGTAGAGTTGCCACTTAGCAGGTTTTTTTATTTGTAAATAGATCTATTCCTACTTCACTTTGATTTTGTCTTCTTTTTTTCTTAAACTAAAAAAATCAAAACCTCGTTTCTAAGAAGTGTTCACAGTCCACACTAGATTAAATTTTTCAGGTGTAAATTGTTCAGCCTTAATAGATCTCAGTGATGTCTGGTGCCTCCTGTAAGTAGTTTAAAAGTTACTTACATGATAAGAACAGGCTCTCAAAAGCAAAAACCTAGCATCATTTCTAAACATACCCTTTCCAGAATGCAGACATTGCCAGTTGTGCAAAGGCTATACCATAAAAATGCTCGGGAAGTCCCTGGTCCAGCTCTGCCGCAGCAGGCTCAGCGCTGAGGTCAGACGGGGCTGCTCTGGTGATGTTAAATAGAACGGGTCCCAAGGCAGACCCCTGTGTACTCTGCTGTCACCAGCCTCCAGATAAGCACGATCCATTAATCACTGTCCTTTGAGCCCAACCACCCAACTGCTTTTTAAACAACTAGTTGTCCACCCATCCCAGTTGGTAATGTCCCAACTTAGCTACAAGAATATTGTAGGAGACACACTGTTGAAAGCCTTGCTAAAGTCAAGGTAAATGACATCCACTGCTCTCCTCTGGTCCACAAAACTAGTCATTTTAACATAGAAGTCAATCAGGTTGGTCAGGCATGAGTATCCCCTGGAAAATCCATACTGGCTGTTACCGATCACTTCCTCTCTTTCACGTGCCTAGAAATGTCTTTCAAAAGGACTTGCTCCACGGTTTTCCCAGGGATCAGAGTGTCCTGGAGACTACTCTGTTGGTAGAAATTGTTCCAACTTCCATGTAAAATAAATTGTATTGCATTTCCTTCTATGCTACTAGATGGATTTGAAACATTCAGAGTGGATACAACATTTGGTTAATCACTCAACTTCATTTTAAGTTGGTGTCTTCAGGAATCCCGTTCATTAAATTCCACTTCTTTCATGAGATCTTTTGTCCGTTGCTTGACAGTGGAACTTAAGGCTTGGGCTATAAAATACCACCAAAGCTGCTGAAATCTGTGAATATAGCTGAGGGACGCTTTTTTCCCAGAAGACAAGTGGTGACCATAATTCAGTCATTTGAATTCATTATCAAAACAATGCCTTTAGTTTCATTTATTATTAGAATTGTACATATACATTTATTTGCATACTTTTAACTGTCTATGTTAAAGAAACCTGAGTTATGGTTTGAAATGTTAAACACAAAGAAGTTAGGAAATACTAGTAACATTGCTTTGTGTATTAAACCTATGTTTGGGGTATATGCCTGATCCTAGTATACTTGAGTGCCTACTGAGATGTCTGAAAGCTGGTTTTGCAGGRAAAGTTCACTTGACATTTCCGAATTTCAACTCGGAAAACACTTTCTTTTTTTTAAGCATATGGCTTCTTGCTTGCCTCTGCTATTTTTATGCTGTGATTGTAAACTGTGACAGGGACTGTCTTTCTGTTCTGTGTTTAGACAGCACCTGGGGCGATGCAGCCCTGGTGAATGACTGAGGCTCCTAGCAATAGTGAAGGGGAAGGATATGTAACAGGTAAACATAGCTGCTGAGTTTTGAGACATTTCTAGGTTATGCGTCAGTGCCCAAACTGATTTTGCCATAATTTTCTTTTCCTCCTTCCCTTCTCCATACCCATATGGCTTCATACGATGAAATGGGGATTGTAATTACCTAGTCTGTCCATACACGGGCCTGGGAGATAGTTAAGAAGAACTTGGATTTTCTTCTCTCCTCCTCCCTCTCTATATCATACTGCAGGGAAATACATGGATTTGGGAGGGTCCTGAAGCAGATTTGGAGATAGATCTCACTCCACTGTTTTAACAATGTATTTTGGCATCGCACATGGATTGCATTAGAAAGAAAACTGTTTTCTGCTTTGGCTTCTGAATCAGCCCAGCCACAGAGCTTCATGGTTTGTGAATGTTTCAGCTTGCTGTCATAGTTTTTTCTGGTGGTGCATGGGTGAAAGAAGGGAAATGGCAATATCAAGCATTTACATCTCAGCAGAAGTTCACCAGAATTTAACAGAACAAAGAAATATTTCATTAACTGTAAGTGCTCCTTCTTCTCCTCAAAATCCTCCTGCAAATAATATGAAAAGAAAAATGTCTTACAGAAAAAGCTGCAAGAATGTTAATAATGGAAAGTGTTAAAAAGCCAAGATATATCATCCCCACTTCCCTGGGTCTCCTTCTAGTGATAAGGGTAGGCGGCATCCTAATACTTTGTAGTTAGGAAGATTTAGTTGAGTTTCAGTATAGTAAAAGCAGAGTAACTCTTAAATACATTTCTGAAGGCTATCTGCAACTGTGCCATTAGCCAACACAAACAAGGATGTGCTTCAGCAATATTCAACATTGCATTCATTAAAGAAAAGCCTTTATTTGGCTTAAATGACAACAAGAATTTGATAAAAGATAGTTTATGAGCCAACAGGTTAAATTCAATGCCTGGAATAATCTTATTGAATCAAATTCAATGGTGTGGTCTCCAAAGGTGACTGGAGACGGTGCTAGATAATCTCATCTAGGCTCCCTTTTCCATGAACAGTTGGACCAGATGATCTTCTGAGGTCTCTTCCAACTTGGGCTGTTCTATTATTCTAYGATCCAAACTACACTAAGGTTTTTGCCAACATTTGGACATGCATTTTTGATTAAGAAAATGTCCAYACAATCTTGTTATTAACACACAGCATCCTCCAGAGAGCATCACATTAGCAGCTTCTCCTCATGAGAATAAGAAAAGAGGCCAAATTCACCCCCAGACAAACCTAGATGGAAATGGTGGGCCAAGTGTTCTCCTTTCTATTAGTCTCCATAGTGTCGCTTTCTTACTCAGTGTAAGGCAACAATGGCAGACGTTCTTTGGTGTAATTTCTCAACTTCCGATGATATAGGTCTCAGCATGTCTTAAAGAGAGACAGGTGGTTTTTTTGTTTTTGCTTTTGTTTTTGCTTTTGTTTTTAATGTAAGACCTGCAGGAATCCCATCCAAGCCTGAAATTGAGAAGCAGATGGGACAGTTCACCATTTGCTTGCCTGAATGAGATAACGTCAGAGATCTCTCCAAAATGTTTGATTATCTCCTTTGTCCCATCATCCTTACAATTCTCTTGGATCTAAATCAGGTATGATAAATTATTTGAGGATTTGGTTTTGACATGAATGATTGTGTCTTCTGTCCTGGCTCCAATGCATAGTCAGCCCTGAACAAATGGCTTATCTGCCGCACATTACCATTCTTTGACTGTGTGACTTCTGGCTGTCTAAAATAGCAAAATTATCATTGTTGCAGCCACCCCTTTTCTCCTTCATGAAGGATCATGCTGATTTTTTTTCTAAACTAAATTACTTTGAACATATAAGTTGGCAGAGATACAGAAGAAGAAAAAATCCACAGTTGAGAAATCATAATAAAATGAGAGGAAAGGATTATAAATATCAACCAACAAAACACAATTTGTGGGTCAACTTACATAGATTTTGTACTATCTTCATTTGACATAACTTTAAAGCACAGATCCAGCACATGACACACAAGTATTTAAAACCAGATGAGATTCTAGTTATTAGGAAGAAATAAAAGACCCTAGAGGATATTCTGATTTAGTCTTAAAGGCTGGAAAAATTGCAAAATTGTATCTCGAGGTCAGAAGTAACTGGCAAAAAACATTTACAGAGGAAGATCTTGTTGTGAAAGTTAAGCCAAGAACTCATGAATACCCAGGTGTGTGTAGTTAGGAGATATATGCCAAGAAGAAGATTAGGAGCTCCAAGCTTTGTGAAGTAATTTCTTCAACAGTTCATTAAAAACATTAATGTAAGATGCCCACCTTGTTGCACCAATTTACCAGTCAAATGTTGAAATTTGAATGGGACAACTTGGCTAATAAGTTGTGAGTTTTAAAATTAATTTCAATAAGCAGAAAAACATTACTAAATGAACAAGAGCTTCAGTGAAGAGTAACAGAAATTGTCAGAAGGCTGGGACTAATTATAAGCTACAATTAAAAGCGCTAAATACATCAAACTTAGCAAAGGGTTGACTGAGGGGTAATGTAACCATAGTGACAGATATTTTTTAAAAAATGTTAACCTCAATATGATACGGATAAAGTAATGCTGGAAAAATTTGGCTAAATATCGGTAAGAAGTGAGAATAAGTGTTTTCTTGTTTTCTTGATGAAAAATAAAGGAAGTTGCATAGCCTGGGAATATTTGGTACA
Source organism: Phoebastria nigripes (assembly GCA_035582835.1). Lineage (NCBI taxonomy): Eukaryota > Metazoa > Chordata > Aves > Procellariiformes > Diomedeidae > Phoebastria > Phoebastria nigripes. Next base: position 140,554 of record JAYKAV010000988.1, on the reverse strand, counting down.
TGAGGCATCATTGTAAAAGTGCAGATGGATTGCATGAATCAGTTGGCCACTGCCTTTATGAAAAAAATGAAAAAGGGTTTTTTTCGTGAAAAGGGAGTGAAAATTCTTAATATTACCATCACTGAAAAGGTAATTACATTTCAAATAGCTCAAGACACAAGTGAAGAAAGAGCTCCTCACTGTTGCTGTAGTTACCACTGACTATAACAGCAAGCAAGTGTTCTGGGGAATTAGGGTGAGCCTTGGCGTTCCTCTGGCTTGCTGGATAGGGTTGCTACAGAAGGAAATTCTGACCAACACAACCCGTCCTGTGGTCTCACGGCCATTATCCAAACCTCTCCGAAATCATCRGGATTCTTTCCACTGACTGAAATAGACTCTGACGTTCTCTCATAGTGAAATGAACTTATGGCTAGCACCCAAATTTCAGGAAAGCTCAGAGGACAAGGTCCTGACCTTTTTATGCCTAACAAGGGGAAGAAAAAAATAACAGTAAGGGAGGAGGCCAGGCAGGCCTTGTAAAGAAGAATAGCAACTTTGGGACTTTCTCCCCTGAGGCATGTGTAAGGTAATGATACATGCTGGTGCTCTGCTCCAAACCAACAGGGAAGGGAAGAGGGATCATAGGAAGCCGGTCAAGGAAGAGGGAGGAAGAAGAGCCTGGCACAGCAGAGGGGAATGAAGAATGCAGCTGGCAGCCCTTCCACAGAGCTTTGATAAGAGCTGCAGGGATTTAAGATCCTCCAAGTACCTTATGAATCTCTCCCTTTCCTATTTCCATTACAAATTCAAGCAAAACTGAAAGCAAAAAAGCAGAGGAGACAAAGAGGAAAGGCTTTGCTTTGGTGACAAGAGGAAGGAAGTAGGCCAACTATGAGGAAAAAAAATAATGCAAATCACAGATATATAAAATGCAGTGTCTTGTATTCTGCTACTATAGTAGCACATACTATAATACTATGAACTTCAAGGCTTTTAGGAACCCAAAGCTTCTCTGAACTACACAGAGACTGGAAAGACTGGGAAATGTATATGACATAATAAATGAGGGAGAAGAAAGATATATTCTCATGTTTGATCTTTTTCAGTAGATAATGACATTCGGTTCTTTTTCTCATCCAAGCACTGAAAGCAGTAACCGCTAGGTGTCAGAGAGAGATGTACTCCCGAATCTGACGTAATCAGATGTAATACTGAATCAGAACATGGAGAATGAGAAATGGTGTGGTGGCAAGTGGTGTGCAGCCGGTGGGCAGTCAAAAGGAGGACAGTCCCCTCCCTCCCTCCCTCCCTTTGTYGCTATCTCGGGTGACACACAACCAACCACCCAAGGAGGGTCCCACCTCAGACCGGCCGCTTTGTTTGCCCCCAACACACACCGTCAACTTCAAGTGGTAGAAATGAAAATTTGGAGCATGACACACATTCTGTCCTCCTATTCAGTTTTAGGGATTTTAATGTCGTTCCCTGTCATGGGGCTTGTGCCTCACAGAGGTGGAGATACAAGCCTGCAACTCATTCTGCCACTGAAAAATCACATATGACATGCCACAGGCCCTCAAACATATTGTACTATTGAAGGCACAGAGCAACCGCAGACTACAAGCATTTCCAGTTAGTTCAGTAAAATTTATTCTTCCTCTTCACTGGGATACAGAGATTTAAGTTAAATTTCTTTTTCCCAGATATATCTATCTACGTACCTACCTATTATATTAGATGAGACACAAAGCTAGACAGTTTCCATTCCTAAACCAAGCAAATAGATCAAATGGAAAGGGAAAAGCAAAAAGTGACCTGAGTTAYTAATGAAGGCCAATTTTGTTAATTTGATGAAATCTGGAAATATTGTTATAATTATGAAGAGCTATTCTACACAGCCATAGGTATACCTGTCTATATTGATAAGTTAACACTGAAGAGAAGGTTTTTGCTCAGAAAAAACTTTSTGGTTAAAGTGAAGGATCCATAATCAGAAAAGATTATTAAATATGGGCATGGAATAAATGGTCCTATTTTACTCAGGAGATTCCACCTGCATGGATGAAGCAGAATGGGTGGCCTTAGAAAGGGATTATGAGAAGAGATGGGAAGAAACAGAACATCCACATCAGAAAACTGGTGACATCCAGCCAATAATAATAGGCTTGCACTAACAATGTTTTAACCTAAGACTGCACAGAGAGCGCCTTAAAATTTGTCTTCCTGGGAGGTGGCGAGCCTTGGCAGTCACAGACCAACTCYGTAACTACTGCTGAGGGGACAGTCCCTCACCCGGGCATGTGCCATGTTCCACGTGGCAGGTGCTGCTCAGGGCTTTCACCAGCAGTGACTTCAGTGGAAGGGTTTTGCCTCCCTCCCCCTGCCAGCCAGTCCAAGCACAAATATTTATTCAAATGGGATAAACAGCAGAAACAATTTTTGGAAGAAATAGAAATTCAGTTTATTAGGACTGTGGAAACACAGTGCCATACATTTAGAAGTATAATCAAGCCACTTAAGTCCAGCCATAACATTTAGATTCTATTTAATCCTAATGTATTTTTGTAACTGATTTTTGATGAATCAGCCTTTTAAAAATCTTTACGTAAACTGTTCTTTGGATTTATATGCAAATACTACCCTTTGTAAACCTAAATGTTGGCATATATTCCTACCACAGTTTACAAGTAGCCTAACTATTTACCTTTCAGATTATTCCTAGATCTTTTGATGGTAAATAGCATCCAAAGAAAGGAAAGTGCTACCTTTTGGTACATCACTAAAATAAACAGGCTTGGGGACTACAAAAGTCCCTCTGCTAAGATGCTGGCAAGAAGGCTAATCTGAACAAGATGGGTTAGCTCAATTTCGTTCAGATTATTTGCTTAGCAAACGCAAGAAGAACAGTTTGGGAAATTATCTGCATTATAAATGAGCTACTTCAAAGACTGCTAGAGTGTGTCAAAAGTCATTTCACCTTTTGATGTTCCTAGTTGACCAAAATGGTACTGGAATGGAATGGAAGTGAGTTACCTGAATAGCACCACATTCAAAACAAGCAACAAAGCAATCTTGTAAAGACCTGCTAAGCTTCCCTACCAGGTCAAGTACATTCAGGAAGAAGTAAGGCTGGGAAGGGGACTGTGGACATCCTTCTGCTTATGAAAGAAGGATTTCCTATTCTCTTCTGTTCTACGAAAAGGGAAAGAACCTTTCATCTTATTTGCCACATGTTGCTCCTACAGTAATGGATGCTTCCTAAACTCTGGTCATGATAGAGACTTGCTTCTACCTACTCTCATGGAAGTTTCCACACTTACATAATTTCTCTCGCGCTACAGATATCTTCATCACTGTCCAGTAGCCTGGAGTGATCAAAAAAGTCAGTAAGACTACAGAAAACAAAAGTCACAGTCTGAGTTAACAGAGTGAGCAGTGAGATAAAGATTGGGCATAGCTATAGCCTTACACACTGTAAGGGCCCAGAGATGGCCAGTTAGAGCAAAAAGTCCCTAACCTCACCTTTTAAGAGGAACAGAGATTCAAACTTCAGCTTGTGTCACCTCAGATTTCTAAGAGATCTTCCCACACCCCATATTGCAGGTGACAGTCGAACCTATCTTTTCACTTGAAATGTCTGTAATATTCATACTGCATTTTGGTGCAGTCTATAATTAAGTGCTCATACAGAGGCTGTCAGGTCCACTCAACTTCATTTATGTATTTCTCATTGTAAAGATTCACAAAACACTCCCTCTGAGTAAAACCTTCTGCTTAACATACAGAAACATATAAACCCCCTCCAACAACACATTGCTACATTATACACAGTACTGCAGCCCTAACATCAACTCACACCATTTTCAGTTAGTACATCCTATATAAACATCCTCAAACAATGCATTTGAAATGCAAACATACAGGATAAGACATAATGAAATAATATACTATATATCTATATAGTATAAGATAACATAAAGACAAAGCACTATTTTCTCTTTCTCATCAGCAAATTAAGTCTTGTTTAAATAGGCACTAAAAATATTTAGGATTTAAGGAGTCAGATATTTTAAAGAGTTAAGACAAAGCTCTATACCATACTAAAAAAGCTAGCAAATGTAACAAGGTTTATCTGGGGAGACTTTTAGCCCATTCCCACATATGTTCTTTAAATCTACTTTGTCCCTTGGTGGTGCAGAAGCAAATTAGCAACATGGGAAAAGTACTAGGGAAAACAGAAGGTGTACATTAATTTCACACCTAATTATTAATTAATTTGCTCAGGCTCTGCTGGAATAATCAGCACTTGAACAGCTTCACTTGTTCCCAATGAGCTGCTGCAGCGTCTCTGTTTAAAATTCCAGGGGGGTCACAGTTGCAGCAGGCTGAATAGTAATGATTGCAGTGAGTCTGAGTCTGGCCTTCCTTCCATGGGACTGCACCATATGCTTTTATAGTACCAAGCATGACTAGGCCCTAATGCTAGGGTAGATAGATGTGATTTCTTTCTGACAGTTGAGTTACACTAGCATAAAACTGAAGAGAAGGAGGATTCAGGTGAAGTAGCTCCACTGATCTTGCGTTGCTGTAAAATTGTAAGAGTGTTAAGACAAAGCCAGTGTTATTGACATTGGAAAAATTATCCAGGACAAATTAATATGCATAATGTATTATGAACCAAGGCTTTGGTGCTCTGATACAAGCAACATGTAGTGTTGGGAGATGACAGGTTCTGCTAACTTATTAAGTAATACACAAATCATCATTGGCAGACAAATGATGTGAAAGGCTGCTGAAATTTTCCGACATGCTGCCTCTCTTTCAGATAAAACTTCTAAAATACAGCATATAGAAGCACTTCCTTGTACATTTGATCCAGATTGCCTTTCACTCCCTTCTGTACCCCATGTAGGTTGTAATTTGCTATAACATCTGTCTGATAAAAAACCTTTCATTTATACAAAATAAGTGACAATTTGAAAAAGAGCGTTACACTTATATAAAGATACGACACATCTTCTACATCCTATCCTTATTATATTATCCTAGGTATCAGAAATTGGTATAAGAACTGTCATTGACCTAGAGAGAATTGAGTAGAGAAGGAGGCACATGTGAAAAATGGAAAACATTTAGGACCAGATTCAGAAAGAACTCTGGTATAAACAGGACTTTAGGTAAACTTTATACCCCAAACTGAAAATTAGGATGCAGCCTCCTGTTTGGCTCTGAAGGTCCCAAATGCCTGCACAACTCTTTCTGCTTCAATCTCACAGTGCTCACTGATGCTATCTAGCTCAGCCCTAGAAAATGGGAATTCGACACAAACCTGCTCCTAGGAGAGTTTTATAGTTGGTGAGGAGTAGGCTAGGCTGAGCAGGACTTTCCTCTTCTCCTGCTGAGGATTTGCGAAGGAGGTCAGGATCTGCCAAAGGGGGAGGGAAAGCCAACGAGGGGGAGCTTGGCTCTGCAGAGCCACTAGACACTTGGGTAGGAGTGAGGTGATGGGACTGTCTACTGTCAGGACTAATCATGCATTTTCTATTAAACAGTTACTGGACTTAGAGTAATAAAAGGAAAAGTACCGACACTCCCACATCAGTACTTAACCACAATGCTACAGTCAAGCTCCATCCCTGTAAGCGCTTTTCAGCTACAGGAATTTAGCATTGCTTTGGGAAACTTCCTTCCCCTCCCTGCAGCGCTCACATTACGGACTGCTGATAGGGACTTTGCTGACAGAGGAAGGTTTACGGTCCCTCAGGCTGGAGGATGCCTAATATGCAGATGTAYCACTGCTAATCTCTCCTCAGACAGAGCTAGGGCACACTCTGAAAAGACACCAGGAGCTTTGCCTAGCTTATTCAAGCAGTCTTGATGGGCACTTACTCTCAGGAGACACTATGGACTCCGGATACCAAAAATAGAGAGAGGCACGTACCTGCAGCCCTGAATAAGGCACCTAAGCTCCAGAGCAGGATTTGAGGGACAGTCCCTCATTTTATATTTTCTACCTGCATCTTCCTTGTTCAGTATGTTGGGGGAAGACAAAAAACCGAGTAAGAATGAGCTGAGGGCCTTCCCATGCATTGCCTAAAAATGCTATTTCAATGGTCCCTTTTGGATATCAGGTCCCATTCTGGAATCAAGTCCACAAAATGAGAGCCATGCAGTGTATTTCTGTAAGCAATTACAGCCATCTGCAGAGGACAGCTCATCTCAGTAAGCTTAGCTAAGTATTTCAGTCTCTGATGGATAGGAATTGGAGTGTCCTGGTTAAAATGCCAGAAAATTCTACATATGGGTAAATAAGAGAAAGAATAAATGGTTCAGTTCTGCAAAGTGAGATTCTTGGCATCCATTGCCTTCAGAAACAACTGAGAATGTGCAATAACCCTCAGGACTGATCGTCAAGTAACCTCTGAGGCAATGCATTACAAACATAAGCTAATTTTAAAAATCAGGTGTAAAAACCATAAAATTCTAGCAGAACTTATTTACTGCTTTATACCAAGATCTATGTTTGTATAAAATTTCATGAAAATTGCACCTAATTTACCGTGGGTTATTTCTAGAATAAAAAGTAGGAAGAAAGGGAATAATAATTTCCCTATATTTTTATATTGTTCTCATCACAGTAGGTAACCTATCTGTAATAAAAAAAAATGCAGCAACTCTGTTTTGTAATGCTATGTTTATTGTATTGAGTTATATGCAATATAATACACATCAGTACCATATGGTGCATAAGTAGTAAAATAAAGAGTATGAAACACAATGGCATTACACTTATTTAGTGCTATAAACACTATAAAGCACCAGAGTAGCTAGCAAAATTATGCTGAAAACTAAGCAGGAATGTATTTTTAAACTTTTTTGAGAACTTTGCCAAGAACTACTCAGCTGTGAGTATATCCTCTTAAAACTGGGGCTGAATCCTCCACTGGTGTAATTTAACATAGATCCATCAGCATAAATCAAGTTAATCAACATACACCAGCACAGAGTCTACATTCACACGGATTCTTCCCTTCAGCTATGGCATTATACTCCAGTGCAAGCCCAGGAACCCGAGTTAAGCAGAAAGAGTGCGCCAAAAGGGAAACAGACTTTAGAACAGTGATTAACACATTGTTAGCATACTTTGCATTGCTACGGGAGAGCTCCAAGGATTCCAAGCAGAGTAATCAGTCTTCAGTCAAGTCATTACAAGTTCACAAAACCCATTTTACAGATGAGATATTTATTATGTGAAAGGACTGAAGATTACACTCCCGACCCCCATCATTAGCTGACTTCTCCCACCGCAGAATCACAGCCCTTTTCCCCCTCAGCAGCATTGACTTGTACGCTGCAGGTCTGGTGCAGAAAACAAGACCGCTCACAAGTCTGGAAGAAAGGTACCTCCTGAATCAAGGGACCCGAGTCCCACCTTGTGGATTTAAATAAACTTCTGACCCAGGAGAACAGGGAGTCGGTGTATGTTTTTTCTGGTAGTTGCCTCAAACAGGTATGGATAAGTACAACTGCCTGGATGGAGGAAGTGGTCCCCTTAAAAAAGATTTGAAGAGATGAGTTTTCTGAACTGAAGAAGAGGGGGGATATATTTTTTGCAGGCTGTCCAATTTTCTTCCGAGTTTACAGATAGAGATTAAAAAAATCAGGAGATTCCATGTCAAACAGGCTGTAACATTCGAAGTCCTGGTTGATGGGAGGAAACACCTGTCCAACTGAATGTAGCTTTGCATTTTTGCATCCTAAAGCACTGGCAGACAGCCCTAATAATTTCTGTTATGCCTGGCCTGTGGATAGATTTCTTCATTTTGCTGCAAGCCACATGGCTTTCATGAAAATTGCTTTTTTTCTCAAAATACTAAAATAAAGTAATATATGGCTAATATTTTATTTGCTTGCCAATATCTTTTGGGGACAATGATTTAGCCTGGGATAAAATATGCATTATAAAATTTGTATCAGTTACTGCAGAGGTGTATCAAGATATAGAAGTACTTGTCTTATTCCTCGCTGAAATGAGTTTGACTGCTAAAACCATGTCTCTATTGGAATTTTACTCACGCCATGAGAGCACTAAAATAAATGTCAATCAAAATATTAAGTATTCTGTTTGTTACTTAGATATTATTATTCATGTCAGAGAAATGTATTTGTAGACTTACTGAATCAAATTCAACCTTAACACTAAAATTCACTGGAATTACACCAGGGATGAGTGTGGCATATTGACTGTAACACATTTTTTTTTACTTCTCCAAAGAAATGAGATTCATTATCTTAAGGGATGTCTGAGTGTTACCAGTGAGATTCCATTGCACAACAGATTCTGTTACACAACAATCTTAAACTCAGTTTTCATTAAAAGACCATTTTTTTTGTGTGAAGACATTCAGGACTGGTGTTTTTCTTCATCCATCTTTCTTTACTCCAGACACAGTATTTGTTCAGAGAAGCTCCAAAAACTTTTCTCAGATGTAAAATTATGTTAGGATCCCAGACATTATCTAACTGAAGTAAAAGAAAAAGTTAAAAAAGTGCTTTCTGGAATTTAAATAAACAGTGTTGTTACCAAGCAATGCCTTTACTATTTCTTTAAAACATCACTTTGATGTTTGAGGAGGTCACAGTTTGCTAGGACACAAAATATTTGAAAAACAAAGCACACATCTCATGTTGCTGAAAGTACACAGAGGAATAAAGCATGGCAAGGTATGGGCCAAATTCTGTACTCCTAGGCAAGTCTTACAAAAGAGTATAGCCTCAAATGAGCAGCAAAGAGCACAATTTGCTTACTTCTCAAGCATTTTACAGCATTCCAAAAATGAAGAGAACAAAGTTTTCTGTGCGTCACATCTGGCTAGATTAATCTGTACTTCTAGAAGAAACCCTTAAAAACAAGACTATAACTTACATTAACAAAAGAATATAAAACAACAGCTTACGTAGCAAATGTCTCAARTATTTGACTCCCTGCAAATATTAAGATTACAGAAAGCACTTGGTGTGACGGTGCAGGGAGGAAATTGTATTGTCTGACAGTAGTATTCAGAACTATAGCAGGATAAGCCATTGCATAAGGAGAGCTGTAGTTTATCTGGACAGATACCATTTTCAGAAGACAGATGGGAAACAGAGGATAGAGAAGGTGTGGTGGCTCAACAGAAAACCACTTACACAGGCTTTATAGTACTCTCCTGGTTCCGGCTGGGACAGAGTTAACTTTCTTCCCAGTAGCTGGGGAGGGTGTGCTGTGTTTTGGGTTCGGTATAATAGGAGCGTTGATGGCCCATTGATGTTTTGGGTGCTGCTGGGTGGTGCTTGCACCGGGCACTTTTCGGCCTCCCATGCCCTGCCAGGTGCATGGGAAGCTGGCGGGGGGAGCACAGCCGGGGTGGTTGACCCAGCTGGCCAATGGGGTATTCCATACCATGCGATGTCATGCTCAGTATAAAAACTAAGGGTGTGGGGGGGCCCTGGGTCCCGGGCTCTCGTTCGGTTCGGCGGGTGGTGAGCAATTGCATTGTGCATCGCCTGCTTTGTGTATTGTTGTTGTTGTTGTTATCACTGTTACTGTTACTGTTCTACTTTGTTTTATTTCAATTATTAAACTTTTTATCTCAACCCGCGAGTTTTCCTACTCGTGCCCTCCCGATTCTCTCCCCCATCCCACTGGAGCGGGGGGGTGAGCGAGCGGCTGCGTGGTGTTTAGGTGCTGCCAGGGTTAAACCACGACAAGTACAAATGGTATAATAAAGGAAGTGATAACAATGACACATTTTAGGGAAATCTAAGACAGATAGAAATCCAAAAAGGAATAGCAGTCGGTGTCTGCAGCAGAATACCACATCAGCAGCTCAGAAGAACTGATGAATGAATTCTGAAACGTCAGTGTGACGGCTGCAGGAATTAATGCTAATCTTGGGAGGAAATCTGAAGGAAGTTACTTCAGCAATACTACACAAAAGATGAGCATAAAATCAAGCAATTATAAAAATATTCAACTTCAGGATATCAAAGCACCGTTTTGCAAGGTAGCACAGACAGTAATTGGGGAGGACAAGAAGACAGACAGACAATTGAGGCACAGCAATCCTCAGATACAACTACAAAAAGGCCACCAGGTTTGCTGAGCAGAGTCCTTAGGAAGCACAGTGTAATAAACTCTGTTAGCATAATTTAAAATTGTAGCTTTTGTGTTCCATGCACATTTAGGTGGGGAGATTACATTTAAAACAACTGCAGTTTCTTCCTTACTTTTCTCTCAGGACAAGACATTCAGCTCTGAAAGTGTAAGAGGATTTGGGAAGTCCATTTGAACCAGTGAAGACTCACAGGGAAGCCTCTGCCTCCGTTTTGCACCTCCTTTGGCAGCACGACCATTGGCAGCTATGCAATTCCTTTCCTCAAAAGTGGCCTTTCTGGGACAGCAGTACCAGAACTTGGGCTCCTGTCCTGCATGCATTGTGAGAGCAGACCTGGAGCCGACAGAAGACTTGCAGGCATGARAGTCACCTAACATTATGCAGTCCTGGGGTGAAAGACGAAGGGGAAGGAAGAGAGCCCTGCTGCAGAGATGTCTTCGCTGATTCTCCACTCAGACTGCAGCTGGGATCTGCACGTCCCTGACCAGGCAACTGCTAGCAAAATGAAAGAAGAGAGTTCTCTAAATTGTTTCCTATTTCTCATGTCAATGTTATTGCCTCTCCTCAGTAGCAAAAACATTTCACAATAATGCGAAGTGTATTGAGTCTAAAGCAAAAGGAGAAGCGTTAAAGATTCTGTTTGAATTAAAACCCTGTGATGTTGGTGTGAGATACAGTTGGCCTGAGTGACTCTAGCAGTGATTATAAATGTTTAAGATCAAATGGAGGAATGGAACTGAAAGGAACCCTATAGACAGGCTATAATCTTCCCTCAGTGATCCCAGATAGTAGTTGTAGTGTTTTGAAGTGCTAATGCAGTGCCCACAAATGAGCTAACAGTTCACTTCAGAAAATGTACATGATCCAGACTTCACTGAAGTCAATGAAATGGATTACTTTAACTGCAAGCAACAGTAAAATGTCAATTAAAAATATTTAATACCTTAGGAATATTCCTTTAGCTTTTGAATTTTTACCAGACAGAAGAATAAGCAATCCCATCATGCCAGGTCAACATATTGTCTTCATATTCTGTGGTGATATTGTACATCATATGTCCACAACTACAATATCTATGCCATCAAAGTTTGATTTTAGCATAGTATAAATACAAATACATTATACATTGAAAGAAATGCTGTGTTCTAGGTCAATAGGTTCAAAAGTCAGACATCCACGCAACTCTTGAATATTGCTGCCACCTTCAGGAAACACATGATAAAAAAAGACCAAAATATTAATGAGAAAAGAAATGGCAAATAAATCAGAGATTTATGATGCCATTTGGTTATTATATTGTACTTCTGTGAAATTAATTTTCATAATGACATATAAAGGTAATTTTATTGTCCTCAATTTCCAATAAAGAAGTAAGTCCAATGTTAAGAGATTTGCCTAAGGCCAATCAGAGCCAGTGACACATATGTCCTTAGCTCCTTGAAGTTTCACCACGAAAGATTTGTGGATCAGAAAATCATTTTATTGGCATTTGGATATTTATACTGTCATTGAAGCTTATTTTGTCTTTGATTCATTGAGGCAGTTACTTGGCGTTGCAGCATAGATTTTATCGCCTGTACTGAACCTCAGTTCCAGTAGTTACTTTTACAACCACACGCAGAGTATCTATTGAAAACTGCATCTATTGAAAATACAGATGGAAAAATCAGAGTCTATATATTCACTAAGTTAAATTTTTAATCAATAACGTTCCTGATTGTTATCGGGCAGGATGGTTCCTAGTTGGTGCTTTACAATGTTATGCGAGAGTCCTATTGATTTCCTGACAGTTTCTCACTTCTTTTTCTCAGATGAAAGAAATCAGGAATAGCAGTGTAAGGGCTTCAGTCTTTATGAAATATTAGCATAACTGAAGTTTAATTACCAATTAAGTGGACCCAATTTTATTTTTTGATTCTTGTAAGAGCTTACACGTGGTTTATATCAGCTTAGCTCTCAGTAGTAAGGTAAAAACTCAATGGATGTAACTTTAGACTAAAGCCATATAGTTTACTTCATTTTTTTATAATGGAACCAATGTAAATTCTGTATAGGTATGTTTTAACACAGGCCTTCCAAGTGGAGCTGATAGTATGAAGTGATCCACCCTGTGACCCTCATGCCTGTTTACCCACCGATTCCTTATTGTTTGTTTTAACTGAAATATCTAGGAATGGGTTAGTATTTCCCCAGAGTGCACAGGGAGGAAAGGACAGATGGTCTCCAAAATAGAAAATTTCCTTTGGAGATTATTTAAAAAGACTTTCCCATCAGCTGTAATATTTTAAGCAGTTTCCTTTTTTATATTTATGATTAGATTATGATCTAATGAACTCTCAAAACATGCTCATTGTTCCTCTGAATTTGGGAAACTCCCATGATTAGCGATGTGAGAGGGCAACAAATGCCACAGTGGTCATAAAAGGGTTGATGAAGTGTCTTCATCTTTTATTTGGGGGCTCAAGAACGGCCTAAGGGATGTCAGAGTATTCAGAAAGGTGGGGTAGGCTTCTTGTGTTATCTCCAGAGCCAGATTYCACACTTATTTCTCCTTTCCTGACATCTATCTTAGTCCTAGTTTGGGAAACTCTAAAGTGGGGATAACCTGGCTTCTCCTGGTTTTGATTTAGCTCTGGATGGAGTATAGAAAGGTGATTTTGTTTTGTTTTTTATCAAGTGTTGCTTCCCCTCCCCTTTAGTTCTTTGATATATACTCCTTTGAAAACCGTATCAGCCAAGGAAAAGCATGAAGTGAGATTTCAATACATACTGGTTATGGTAAGTTATTCTATCAGATATGAAAAACCAACTCCTTTAGTTTGCTAAAACAAAGGTCCTACCTACTGAGTTGCTGAAAACCTTAAACATTCTTGGTGACACTAATGCTGTGTATCAACTACGTAAAACCAAAATCTCTCCAGACCTTTGTGTGCCATCCACAAAAGGGTGGTCTTGTGGACAGTTACAATGAAGGAAAAGAGAAGAGGGCAGGGTAGAACAGAGCAGAAAGGGAGGAAAGGAGAGAAATTATGTCCCTGGTGTAATGATACTAGCACTAAGACCAGATGTTCCCACTACTACCGTTAGCTGTAAAGAAGATTTCTTTGTTGCCCACGGTTTCCTCCTTTCTGAACTGCCACGTTGGAGACACTGTAGGAACATTTTAAATTTACAGAAATTTGAAATAAACTAAAAAATTCAAATTTTGGGACATATTCAAGGTATGGGGAGAGAATCTTCTTATTAATCATCAGGTACGAAAATTAAACTTCTCTGTAATACTTAAATGACTCACATCCCTATAATATTTCACAATTTGAAACCTTGCTTACTTTACACGCTACACATTCTAAGAACTGGTGCATTTGCTGTTTCCTCTAAGTTTCTAAAATTATAGAAATCAGCACTGTGACTTTCCACGAACGTTGAAATCCTAAAAAGACTTGTCTGTATCTCATGTCTTCCTGAGCTAGGGTTAGGAACCAGCGCCTTTCATGTTTGTAAAACTGGGAGAGAACATCTGGAATATTTTTGCTGTTGAAAAGGATGCCTTTCACCAGTGTGAAATCCGCATGAGCAATTTCACAGTGATTGCAACGTCTCTCATGTGACTGACATCCATCCATGTAAACATAATGCACTTCGGAATAGTGTTGCTCACTCTCAGAAGGTATCTGCCTGGATGCACCCTAATGGTCACGCCAAATGGCACCTGAGGTCTGCCAGCTTGGCTCAGGAGAAAGGGCTCCAGGTTCCAATTGCTGCAAAACATGTGGCAAAAGAAGCTGGATGAAACACAGAAGGTGGAAGAGAGTAGAAAGGAATGGATTTCAAAAGCACCACAGGTACCATGAGAACATCTTCCTGTGATGCCCCTACAACTGCAATTTGCCTTATAAGGTGTTTTATAAGATAGGAAAGGTGTGCTAAAATGGAGGCTTTTTCAGTAAGGACTAGGAATGCTGATTGTTATGTATATTGGATTTCTTTCTTTCATACCAGCCATGAAATTGAGGTGCTGTCACTTGAATCAGTGCTTGTGAAGCAACAGAGGAATTAGAAGTGTTGTACCACAGCACAGCACTTCTCAGTTGGCATGGGGACAGAAAAGAAGGAAACCTCTCTACTGCCTGTGAAAGAGGAGCCTGGCTTGGACCAAGAATAAGCTGCTGTCACTGGTAGCCCATTCCAAACAGCGCACTTAGAAGATGTGGAGAGTGCATAGCCGAGCTAACAGACTCTGGTGAGTCTGCTCAGGATCCTTTGCAAGCAGCAGTCAGCAGACAATTGTTCCAGTTTTTGTTTTGTGGGTACCTGAGAGCACTGGCCACTTCAAAGCACTGAAGTGAACAGTGTTAAATGTACCACTGACTCCATTGCTACTAATCAAAATCTTGTTTCTGAGGAACTAACAGTAAGACGGATTTCAGTTTCAATTCCTGAATCATAATTTTTCAAAAGAAATACTGTATTTTACATGCTTGGCCCCAACGAGCTAGTAGTTCTACTGTGAGAGAGTGGATCCTTACCTTTAGGTAGAGCTCTACTAACTGAAGGGGCTACGGATCCACTCACAGGAACATTTTGTCACGGAAGATTAGCGTTACTGACATAAAGAGTCAAGGATAAAAATGTACAATGCATCACCTTACATGCTAGCGCTGTCAAACATCATTATGACTGTTTATTATAACTCATTTCTGCTTGTTGTAGCTAAGCTAATGGAAAATGATTTCAAATCAAAATGCTTTTGCTGTTTTCGGTTATGCCTTTATGTGTTGAATAGAAAAGAATCCTATTTGCTCTTTTTGTATTATTTCCTCCATCCCAGGAGGAGAATGGAGAGTTAAAGAGCRCTGGAAAATATCTTGCCATTCATATTTTTATTTATTGAGACAATCTGCTCCCTTGCTGATGTAAATTGGGAGTAACGGCATGAGTGTATTCCTTTGATTTCAGTGGAAAACCTATGCCACGCAGAAGGCTGGGGGCCACCGGGGGCTGGACAGAGGTGGGCCCTGACACCCCAACCTGAAGACTGGGAGAGCCAAGTTAGCTGCAGCTGAATGTTTAATGAGTTTTGCTGGGGGAGACCCTTAGTGACACATCTGTCCCAGTTACCCAAACCATGGGTTTTCCCTTGCCGTCGCCTGGGTGCAGGGTACTTCATCACAGCGCTGAAAAAGAAGGGAAAGCGCAGCTCAATCTTTTCCTAGGTCAGTGCTGTTCCTCGGCACCTTCGTTTTACATAATTTGGCCGACCAAGCAGAGACCACCAAGACGCAGTATAAAGAAGGACTGCGAGAGCCAAACAGCCTCCCTGCGGCAAAGGAGGCCGTTTCATGCTTGAAACCGCTGCCCGAGCACCTCTGGAGCTGCCGGCCTCCCGCCCCCGTGGCCGGGAAAGCCTGCGGCGACGGAGGGCGCTGGCGGGGTGCCGGGGCCCAGAGCCAGCGAGAGCCGAGACCCCCGCCTCGGGGCGGACTGTGACCGAGACAGCGCTTGCCCGCCCGGGCAGGGGTAGCAGGCGGCGGGCTGAGGCGGCCCTGCCCTCCCGCCGGCCTCTCGCGATGTTGCTAAGGGCCCTGCGAGACTCGGCAGCGGGCGCCGCCGGTTGCTAAGGGCCGCCGCCCGGGGAGACGCGCGGCCGCCGCGACGGGGAGGGCAGCCGCCGCCTCAAGGTGATTCCCGCCGGCCCGGGGGGCTCGGTGCGGTGCGGGGCGGGGGCAGAGAGCCGTCGAGGGTCCTTCTCCACAACCCGCGGGGCCCGGCCGGGCTCCCGGAGCCTGGCGCTGGGCGGAACTGGGAGCGCGGGGTCCCGAGGCCGAGCGGGCGGGGGAGCCCTCGGAGACCTGCTAGCGGCGGAGGCCGGCGCGGGCGGCTGCGGCAGCCGCGGTGCTAAACCGGTGCCTGGGGCGAGGGCGTCCAAGGTGCCCTGGCAAAGCCCCTCTGTGCTTTTAGCGATAGCGGGAGAGAAGGACCGGGTCAGGTTTAGTCTCTTTTCCTGACGCTTTTAAGAAGACAAGCTGTTTTCACACTTGAGTTGTCATTAGAAATCTGGTTACTGCCAAAAACTGATACGCAGTTGAATGACTGACGATAAAAATCGAGAGGGGGTAGGAACTCTCGCACTACTCGTATTTCTGTTAGCTGCTGTCGTTGGTTTGTTGCTAAAATTATCACGTTTTTTGTTGTTCAAAGCCTTGCTCAAGCAAAGGCTTGTGTAAGGATAAATGCTGGCTACAACAGGCTGCTTCTGAATCATCCTGTGGGTTTTGGGGCAGGCTTTGCAGTTGGGGGACAGTGCCGGGAAAATGGGTTTGAACTTGAAAAGACTGCACAAACTGGGCTTGGGGTAAGGTTTTTTAGGGAGAAAACGACCATTTAAATTTTGCCTGGAAACTGAATGGGGGATATGCCTGCTGGGGAAAAAAAAAACCCGCCACCAAAAAACCAAACACAACAAACCACAAACCTTTACAAATTAATTTTAAGATAAGTATCTCTGTTAGTGATAACATAAGTCAAATAAGACTTTTCAAAGCAAACTGGAGGTGAAACTCCAATATTCTCATGATTTGTCTTTATGGATAATTTGAGTGGGGCTTTGCACTGATTGCCAACCAGTATCCAGATACTTGCACTTTTAAAAATGTCTAGTTATACCAAAATACTAAGTGAAGTTTTTTGCARGGGATTAGGATATTGCAATGTTAAGGTCAAAATATAAGACTTATGAGAGTGGTTTATATAGACCTAAAAATGCATTGACTTTGATTAAATGTCTTGATACTCTAATTTATAAGAAAGGGGACTGCAAATCAGGGAGTTAAGATTATTACAAGGGATTTGTTTGGGKTTTTTTTTTGTTTTTAATTTTATTTTAATGCTATTTCTGGTAAGATGATTGAGTTAATGTTGAATTATGTTTGATCAAAGTAAAATGTTCAGCAACTGTGCTACTTACCACAGAGAACTGCTAACTCAAGGAACCATTACCTTTTCTAAAGGGTAACTTCTCCAGCTGGTGCTATATGGCTTTGATTTTTTTGTTAGTTAATAGTGTTTAAGTCTGAAGAAGTGATTTATTATATTGTCTCTTCCAAGTGTGCATATTGTTTATTCACAGGTGCTTAGAGAGTCTTTGATTGACCTTTCTTTTTAATAAATCATTCTTCCTCAAATAGACTAGAAATATATAAGCTAGAACTGCCACTGGGGGTTGGAAGTATTCCTTGGCATATAAAGAAGTTTAAGCCATGAATTTAGGTTAATTAATTAATCAAGATAGAAATGGAGCTTTTGGTTTTTTTTGCAACCCTTGAAAATTAAACTGATAAGACGCTGTCTTCTGGACTTGACAGATGTTTCCAGTTTCTCACTGCTGCTGCTCCTCCCAGTTTTTCCCAGTAGCTGTAGGGTTAAATTGACAGGACTCTGCAGGTCACTGCAGTTGATTACCGCAGGGAAATAAAACAGTTCTGATGATTCCACCTGGCCCTTGCAAAAGCTGCCAGCAGGGCAACAGCTCTGAGTAGAGGGATCCAAAAATCAGAACTGGGTAGTAATAGTGGATGAGAAGCAGCTGAGAGGCTTGTAGAGGTTTCTCATCAAGATACAGTCATTACATCTGTAAAAACCCCCTTTTTTAAAATCATGGTGTAGTCTTGTGCCTATTTGATGGGCAAGTCCTCAAGCAACTAGAACAGGAATATTCAGGCTTTTCTTAATGCAGTATCTTGTTTAAGAATATTGTACTAAGATAACAGGAGGTTTATTAAAACTGATTTGATTATTTTGTTTCCAGTTCATCTGAAGATAAGCTCTATCAAATATTTCCTGTCTGTGATGGTGTCTTTTGATAGAAAATCTTATGTTGTTGATAACAGGAAAAAAGTGGCAATTTATGGGATGCTTTTCTTAACATCTTGAGGGGAGGAAAAAACCCAATACTATGAGAGCTTGTTATTCTTATATTTGCTTTATACAGATGTCTCACTTTACGAGTGAAGATGAAGCTCTGTTACAGTCTATGCTTAGGCAGTTGCTGCAGAGTGTGAAGGAAAAAATCACCGGAGCCCCATCAGTAGAATGTGCAGAAGAGATTCTCTTGCATTTGGAGGAAACAGATGAGAATTTTCACAAGTAAAAATATTTTTGCTGTTTTTAATATTTGGAAGGAGGTGAAATGTGTTGAACTATATTATTCCTGGGAAATGTTTACAATTTATATTGCTGTGTGAATGTGTATGTATTTATATATATAGACACTCCTGTCACTAATCAACTCTAATTAGCAAAGATGCTACTTTAGAGAATAAAATTAATTTTGTCATTTTTCTGGTTTGTTTTTTTTTCTTTTTTTTTTTTTCACTCTTGGTAATATATTTTTACTGTAATAGTAATTGATGAGCTGTTTGTGAGAGAGGAACTTACAAAACTACCTAACTTGGCCAACTTTGATGCATGTGTACGTGTAATGTACTAAATGCACACGTGAACAGAAGCTAGAAGAAATCCTCACTGAAGGCTGTCAGGCAGTATTTTTGACACCTGCTAGACAATATAATTTTGTTTTTCAAAATAAGGTAAATTTTCAGAAGGCTACTTGGCTTCCATATTTGATTGTTCTGTCTGGCTTATATTACCGAACCCTTGTATATCTTATCAGGTAGTCGTTCTTTTAATTTATATTTTGAATAAAGCAGAAATGTTTCCTCATCACACTTCTGTTAAATCAGACTTGACAGTGTGACCTCGCTTACATGTGATCTAGATTTCTGGAGCCCACACTCCTCTTTCCTTTTCATGGCATTCTAACTTGTTTATTTTTTTTATTACATGGGAGATTTTTAGTATGCATTTATGACAAGTCAAGAGAATATCAAGCTGAAATGACCTTGAAGACATTTTAATAAGGACCAGAGTTCTGTGACCTGACTTCTTCTGAGAAAGCTGGTTCCCTGCCAGTTTTTTCAGAAGTGGCACTATCTACATTCTCTTAAATTTGTCTAGTTTTTAGCATTGCTTTGGCAGTGGTAGAAGTTAGGTAAAAGTAAATAAGTGAAATAGAACTAGGGTTTATCTAGAATTTCACTGTAACTTTAAAACTTTCATGCTTTTGTATCTTCTGAAGATGCTAAATGCTTTAAAATGTATCTTAGCTCAATTTTAATTTGTATTACAAATTGTATCAGATAACACTTTTGTTGGCAGTCTTGCGAATTTTGAGCACCAGGTTACTGGGTGACAAGCATGAGAGTAAAAAAGTTGGTTACAAACATATCAAAGTTGAAAATTACATGTAATTTTGAAAGAAAAACATTTTTATTTAAAGGAAGATATCTACAGTAAAAAACCCCAAACAACCAAAAACCTATGAAATTACTTCTGTCAATATTTCTTCTGAGGACTTATTAGGAGAATACCCAGGATGAGGGAGTGAAGTCTACAGCTGGTGGAAACAGTTCATACATAGCTTTCCCCTTTAGAAGAGTGAAACCATGGCATCCATTACTCTTTCTGGTATGTTAAAAAATTGGTGATCCTGAAGATACTTTCTTTTCATGAGAAAAGTTTTAACTTACATTTAATGGAAAATCAAGTGATGCTTTAAATGCAGAATGTGAGCATTACTCTCTGGCTCTGGAATATTTCTGGAGGTATTCTAGTCTTGTTCATGACCCACAGCAGTATAGGCTGGTTTTCATGGAAGGTCAGAGAGGTCATATGGTCATTTATTAGTGAGACCATTAAGAAACTTTCTCCTTGACCCTTACCCCATCCATCTGGACTGCAAGCTCCTTTATTAGTAGTGTGTGCTTTTGGATTGTCCAATACACTAATTCAGCTCAGCATTTTGATCAGCACTGTTTCTGCCTCATGGTTATTTTGCCTCAGTAATTTTATCAGATTTTGAGGCCTTACTTTATCCTTTGTTCCCACTTCGATGTAGAAAAGACAGAAACACAGGATCCTTAGAAAGCTAATAAAAAAGAAAAATGAATCAAGTTCAAAATTTATGTGCAGTAGTAGAAATCAGGTTTGTTAACTATATATGTAGCATGTTTTCTGTTGTATTTTTTCCTTAAAGTAATTAAAGTCCTAGAATTTTTTTAACACTTTTTTTTTTCCCCTGGTGCTTCCTTTGTAAGCTCAACCAGATCAGTCTGACTTGATTCTGTGTGTGAAGAAGTAGTTCTATCATTGCTGAAACGCTTATTTGTTACAAAACATTTTTAAGGTGGAAGAATGATGCAGAACATCAAGGCTAGGACATCAAGCAGACATAAACTAAGTGGCATGAATAATGATGTGATTGCTGTGTATTTCAGAGCAAAGCAGTCACTGCAAAAATGTATACCCTGGAAATGTTAGTGTAATAAAACAAATGGGAGGAAGTTTTATGAAAGCTTTCATTCAGTGGAGAGTTGTGTGCAATTTCACTATTGCAGAAGTAAAAAGCTAGCCTTGAAGACAAATGAAAATGCAAATAACCACGTTTGCATCTTTCTTGAGATGTATTTCTGTTACTTTTATTGAGAACAAAAGTGATGTAGGAATGGAAAAAGGACTGTTTTACCTGAGGGAACTTGAGGTAGGCAATCCAGTGAGGAAGTATGTATCATGATACAAGACACAATTTTCTGTGCTTTTTTTTTTTTTAATGTATCTTGAATGTAGTCTGGTTTGGGTTTTTTGTTTTGTTTTGTTTTTTTAATATCAGAGAAAGGCAAAAGCTGCTGCCTGTTGTAACAGTTGCTTTTATTTACCTTTGCATTTTATAGCTTTGGACTCTGTACCTACATGGTGAACTGACTTTTTTATTTGAATTTTTCTCACTGTATTTGTCCAAATTAACACAAAGTAGTTGCATATCTGCATTTGATATAATGAAAATATAATGATGCATCTACTGTTTATGTATGATTACTTTTTTGTGTGTTTCTGTTTGCCTTGTCCTTTATACAAATCAGAAGACTAACAAAAAAAAATGTTTATATATTCTGAGCACTACTTTTTAGCAATTTCTATAGCTAATACAGAGTCTGAGGTCCCAGTGAGAGTCTTTCATTTGAAATCCCCTTCTGATTATTCTTTTGTTTAAACAAGTTTCTGTGAGTATTTAATGAGAGTGCAAAGTGCCAGTTTCCTTACGTTTAACATGCTCATGTAATCACAGACAGCTAGTTTGTCAGTTTGACTGAGTGAGATCTTCTGCATACTGTCATGACACACAGACTTCCATAAGGCTTAGACATGCTTATATGCTAGAATTTATAAATTGTGTTTTCTGTGTTTCTTCTCATTTTGTATGTATACTGCATAAATAATAATACCAGATGGATATACCATAAGACAGAGCTATGTTCAGGATGCTCCAAGTAATGTTTCTTTTGGAATTTTAAATTTGAGATTTCTTGATATTCTATGATTTTTGTCTACAAAACCTTAACCTTTTGTCTGAGTAGATTTTTACATTTAGAAGAAGCACAAAAGGAAATTAGAAACTATTTGGTATTGTTTCCTCCTGGAATATTCTGATAATGACCATGTTGAAGAAAATCAAACTTCATTGTGTTTTCTTACACTGCTGAAGTTTATTTCTCTAAAAGTCATAAACCCTTACCTTAAAGTAACAGGTCTGCTGGGAGAGAAGATAGCGAATGTTAATATAATGTTGAAAATGTTTGACTGTAAGCTCAAGGAAATCTGTTACATTTTAATTTTGTGTATTTGTTGCAGCTATGAGTTTGTGAAATACCTTAGACAATATGTAAATAATACTGTGGGATCTGTGATTGAAGAAGAAACAGAAAAATGTACTTCTTCTCAAAATCAGGGTGAAGTATCTGGCTATGACACACTTGTCCAACACGTTACTAAGAAGACCCGTGAATCAAAAGAGTGAGTATATACATGTAATTCACATTTTTGTTTCTTCTTGGTCTTTGTCTTCCTTTCTCCTTTCCAGAACTTGTTTTGAAAAAATAAATTCTGAACCAATGGGTAACAAAAGTGATTCTTTGCTTTCAAAAATCAGTGCTAAGCAATTCAGATATTCCCACCCTACATTGCAATTTGTCATGCTTCGTCTCACTCTGGAATTAAGATTATGAACTATTGCACAAAAAGATCGGTAGCAAATCTATGAAGTTTTTGAGGTATCTAGGACTGGAGTTGGGCAGGGGTAAGATTTGAGAGAAGAATCACTACTTCATACTATTTCACTAGCTGCAAATTAAATTCAGTTGTGATACGGAAGTTGGCCTAAAGGAAAAATTGGTTTTATCAGGTATTAAAGTTTGATAATTTCCTTAGATATAAAGGGAGAGTCTGCACGACAATGTTGTTTTGTAAAAAAAAAAAACCTAAAAAAATTAAATTAGAATACATGCGTGGTTTTTTTTGTTTTTTTAAGATTGCTTCCTTGGGATCTAGCCAGGTGTCCTGTGAGAGTAGTATGTTCAGTCAGATCTGCTTTCATTGACTAGTTTAAAAACTGAAGTTTGAGCTGTCTTGCTTTTTATTTTAGTGTACATGCAAAGATACTTCTGCAGTGCTATGCATGTAATGGAGAATTGGTATGTGGACCAACTGTGTATAATATTCAAGATTTTTTGACCCAGACTGTCAGATGGCCAGAAATCAGTAGGTGTGCAAAACCATATATCAGCATATGGTCCAGATTAATTGGCTTTGAACACCGTATTTAGTAAAGAAGCCTCAAATAGAAAAAACTCTGTGAGTAGCAGTTAAATTCTTTTCTTAGTCATCTCTTCCCTACTAAGTTTATTCACCTTCCTATGGACATTAAAATAGCTTTCCTTGGAATACAGAGGCTGGTAGCACTCTTACTGAATTTTCATGCTTTGGATTTCGAATTTGCATAGGCAGATAATTGCCATGATTCTTTAAAGCAGTGGTCAGTAGTACTTATAAAATGGATTTTAGTATATACAGCTGTTATTTCCAGAAAATATGTAAAAATTCAAAAGTTTAGTCTATACATCACATAGATTTTGTACAGGAGTTCCAAAAACAAACTACATCATAATGCTTAAAGCAGTTCTAAAACTATTGGTTCTTTAATTAAAACAGACAGTATACTTTTGTCATCATAGTGAATCAGGTCCTTGCCTCTCTATTTTTAATTGTCATAGAGAGCCATGATGAGGGCTTTACTGTGGTTGAACCATTACAATGTGAAAACAATGAAATTAAAGTGAGCACCTGAAGTGAATGTTGAAAAATTAAAAACAACCAACCAACCCTCCACTATTTTAGCATCAGTGGTCATTTTTATGTGTTGCAGAGGAAGAAAACAAAAAAGACGATTTTCGACTCATATATTTTAGCCACTAAAATAATTTTATACGCTACTTCAGCTGAACTATTTTTTTCACTCATTTTTATTGCACAATCTTAACTTCATCTCCATCTCTCTTTTTAGTGGAACTAGGATTTTACTGTGATGCCTCTTGTTTACTATGTGTCCTCAGTAAGAAAGGAATTAAAAAATAGTGTACGTTTCTGTTCTAGAAGATTTTATTTTCTGTTTGTTTTCGGAAGGTTTCTTATCTAGAAGTACACAGAAATATGTTTTATGAACCGTGCTTTTATAGGGTCCTTTTCTTGTCACCTGTCTGCAAGCATTCTGAACTCTGATCGAGCATTATTGGGTCTCACTGTAATGGTCTTGATATCATTTCAGGATCATTCAAGGTTCCAGTTTTGTTCATTGCAATTACTCATTTTCTGTGTTAGGTAGTATGCTTAAAGGTATTTATGGAGAAAAATGTATTAAGGAATTTAACTCCTTAGTGATACATTCTGTATTTTCATAGTACAGTCATTTATGTTAGAAAGCAGTTCTTAATCAACTACACTTGGCTTTTATTTTTACCTAGAAAATAGATGTTAGGATGACTGTTTTTCAAATTATGCTGTTTGTGTCTTTTTGTTTCGAGGATCAGGATCTTAGGGTTCTTGTGCTTGTTAAAGTTGGTAGAAGAAGCTCCAATGAACTAAATATGTCCGTATCTTATATTTTTAATTTGAGAGGTAGGAGGATATTAAAGCACAGTATGGTAATTTATATCTTTGGTGGCTGTAAAATAAGTAATAGTAGTCTTAAAGTAAAAAATAATTTGAAATAAAATATCAACGTTTTACCATAGGATGTTTTTCTGAAGCAGCTTTTATTTTGAATTGCTTCCTTGTGGATATTACTATTCAATTTATGTAACTTAGAAAAACCCTGGTTTTGTTGAAAGAAAATTATTTTGTGTGCATGACCTGTACTCAAGATCTTGAATCAGGATGATGTGTTCTCTTCTATTGGTTCTGCTCGAGGCTTACAGCAGAAGAAAAATTGGATGTTGAACTTGAAGAAACATAAACAGTAACAAGGATGAGAACTGGCCTGTTTTCTCAGGGACAGATTCTCCCTTTTGGTGGATTCACACTGTTCTTTCTTAAGAACCTCCCAGAACAGGATTATGTTAGTGGTATTTCATTGAATGGTTTTAGAAGGGCAAAAAGGAATTTATCATAATTTAAAAATTATAATAATCTGAAGCATTTAAGGTACATACATGTTTTGTTGCTCATTTTGGATTTGCATTTGTTTTTCATTAATTTCTGTAAATTCAGTGAGATTGGGTCTAAGTAGCATTATGCTATATTCAGTTAGTCACGATTTAGTGAATTTGTTTTTTAATTAGTGATTTTAATGCTCTGTAATATTAAAATCATCTTTACTTTGAAGATACAGGGAAATGATGCATGCCTTGAAGAATGTCATGATGGTTGTGGTAGAATCTTTGATTAACAAGTTTGAAGAAGATCGGATGCATAATAAGGAGCTGGATAGTAAAACAAAGAAAGAACGTCAGAGTGGCTATTATACAGACAACTGTTCTGACAGTGACTCTTCGTTCAACCAAGTACAATGCGTTTTCTCTCTCTGTTACGAAATAAACATGGTACTGCAAAATTATTAAGTGTCTGTCAGTGGAGATTGAGAAGCAGCCCTAGAAAAAGATTCATCCTTCCTATCTTTGATATATCCTAAAACAAATTAGTTACCTTTCTTTCACTCTGAAGTACTAAGCTTATACTAGCTGTCTAATCTTTAGACAGTATATGCTAGATGAGATGAATATGATGCCCATATGCTCTAAAGTACCTATGCAAGTACTGCATAGAAAAAGATAAAATAATGGTAAAAACAATACATCATCTAACTTACTGTGATCTTACTTTAGGAGCCAAGTAATGTGCAGTTCATTTCCAGACTACTGTACTATGCTATATTACTTACTGAATGAATTATTATAAGGGATTTTATGAAGATACAGGAAACATTTAAGTAACACAAAGCAAAATATGTAACGAGAATTTTGTTGCTGTAAATTTAACTTTGGGCAAACGGCAGAAAACATTTAGAATGTTGACTTTAATGTTAAGTTAGTATAAATGTTGAAGTCCTAATTATTAAAAGTAAATTAGATATCAGAAAGACTGATGATTTTAATCTTCTGCTGTTCAGTTTAATAAAATAGTCTAATGATCATTTTATAATGTGTATTACAGAGTTACATGTTCATGAGTCAAGAACAGTTGCAGCTGCTCGTAGAAAGGCTTGACCCTATTCAGCCTAAGGAAGTAAGTTTCAAAGAAGAAATAAAATGTTAATACAAATGAATGTTTATGGCATATTGGAAAACAGACTGTATGTACATAAGGTTCATATGTACCTAAGTGGAATCTTGTCTTTGTTGTTTCATGTATCTTGGCTTCAGTGGAGCAACTGCTCTGCAGTGCAGTATTTCATTGTTCATAACCATCTGGTTCAAAAGCTAGTGTTGCAGCAAGTATCCTTTTTTTGTTTGTTTGTTTTTGTTTTGTTAGGAGTTTATGTGCTATAGATGGGCATTTTTAGTTTGGGAAAAGTTGTTCTGTGAGAAATTGTTGTGATTTAACCCCAGCTGGCAACTAAGCCCCACACAGCTGCTCACTCACTCCCCCCGGTAGGAAGAGGGAGAGAATTGGAAGGGTAAAAGTGAGAAAACTTGTGGGTTGAGATAAAGACAGTTTAATAAGCGAAGTAAAAGCTGTGCACATAAGCAAAGCAAAACAAGGAATTCATTCACTACTTCCCATCGGCAGGCAGGTGTTCAGCCATCTCCAGGAAAGCAGGCTCCATCATGCATAACGGTTACTTGGGAAGACAAACGCCATCACTCCGAACGTCCCCCCCTTCCTTCTTCTTCCCCCAGCTTTATCTGCTGAGCATGACATCATATGATTATGGGATATCCCTTTGCTCAGTTGGGGTCAGCTGTTCCAGCCTACTCACTGGTAGGGTGGTGTGAGGAGCAGAAAAGGCCTTGACTCTGTGTAAGCACTGCTCAGCAATAACGAAAACATCCCTGTATTATCAACACTGTTTCCAGCACAAATCCAAAACATAGCCCCATACTAGCTACTACGAAGAAAATTAACTCTACCCTAGCCAAAACTAGCACAGAAATAAAGTTATTGAAGCTCATTTTCCTGTATACATGCCCCTTGCCCTTCTTGGTAAATTCTGTGTTGTCCTTTGTGTTACCCCTATCAGAAGAGAGAGATGCCTGCTGATTTGCCAACAAGCCGCTGCCAGATGGAATATATAAATCCAAGTTAGGTTTGCCTTCCTGACAGTGGCAGTACTAATTTGGGTCTCTAACCACCAATCAGTACCAGATGCTGATATTTTTGAAGCTTGGAGAAACATCATTTTGAGAGTGCTGTCTCAGTAAGATTTGTTTGGGATTGTCTGGCAGTTGAAAAAGGCATGGTAGATGGGAACTGGTATAAACATTGTCATCGAGTTTTTTTAGAAAACCAGGTAAAAGGTCTGATGCTATTAAATACTGTTAAAATTTCCTACAGTTTGTTTCACTAATATGAAATAAATTACTAGAGATTACAGTTGTCTACAAATAGAACAAAAAAAAAAAAAGTTATTTGAAATGATTTAGGTTATAATGCTGATGAAAATTCAGCAGTAAAACATAGTGACTCTGTTTCCTCTTTCCCTTACTGACTTTTTAGAGAGCTGCTAGGCACATTTGTAGTATTTCGTGATAGTTTCCTGTGTTCCCTGATAAAAAAAAAATTTGATTACAAGCAGAAAGTAGAACATAATCCTTGCATCCAGTATTGAAAACCTATATAAAATGGTTTTGTTGCTTCTTCAAATATATGTTTGGGGTTTTTTTCTCAGTCATGTAGAGTTTTGTCTAAATCACCAAAAAATATAGCAGAAGATAAGTATTCTGGAATTCCTTATCTGTTCTACAGCCAGGTCATGTTCCTTCCTTCCTCCAAATTATATTGTAAATTATGTATTTGAGGGGTTGCTGTGACCAGCTTTGTGGTGTTTATCTTTTTGACCACTTCAGGTTCGCCAAGAAGCGTTGCAGACACTGTGCTTTGCCCCTCCCTCTGATATACTGAACTCTGAGAGTTGGCCAAATCTGCGTAAGCATCTAACGATGTCTCTGTCAGATCCTGATGCAACATTCAGTGTAAGCTAACGTTCTGTATTTAGTTATCAGATGTGTAGCCTTAGTAAAGAGTACTGAAGAGGAATAAGAAGTTACATATGTATTATGAGTAGTCCAGCAGGAACGCAAGACATTTTATTATTTGTGTATCTATCAGATAAACTCTTTTTGAAGTGAAAGAACTATATGATTCCAGTAGGTCTTGATTTAAAGGATGACAACAGGATTTCCATAGAATTTTTAGAGACTGGAGTACTCATTTACATATCTTTTAATGGGAATGAAGAGATTTGAATGTCTTTTAGCAAATAGACATAAAAAAAATTGACAAAACTCTTCTGTAAAACATGTCATGTTAATATTTCCTATTTAAGTCAGGTACACGCTCCATGATGATGAGAAGATGATACATAGTAATATTACACACTAGGCACTGATGAGGAAAGAAAAATGGCAGCTGCTTAAACTGCTTTTAGATTATTTATTATGCCAATTAAGCCTTTTTTCTTTTTCTTTGAATTTTAAAGTGATTATCAAATAAATATGAAAGTTGCCCCAGCTGTTGTCATGCGTTTCTCTTTCAGCTTAGAAGGTCTACAGTTTCTTTTGAAACAGTGCTAGTTACAAGTCATCGGTACATTTAATAACATAAAAACATTAATGTTAATGGAAAAGTACAGTAATATTCCCTGATCTGCTTCTTTGTATCTCAGTGAGGCTTTGCATTGGTGCTGTCAGTTAAAGTATTTGAGTAAAATTTCCTTCGGACTGTAGGTTTCTGTGGTCCCAAACTGTATATTTTTATAAAATATGCTTCACATCTGTAGAGATATCTGAGCAATATGTAATATTAAGAATAATGTCACTACATATTGATTATTGTGCAATAATAATACACAGTTACATGACTATTTAATACATTGCTTGCTTTTTCTCCCTTAGGAGAAAATTCTTAGGTTCTATGCAAAAACCTTTTCTTCTTCACCATTTAATATGACAAGAGAAGTCTATACAAGTTTAGGTATGTGCATTTAATTACATTTAAGACTTCATGAGTCAGGTACTTCCTGAAAATCAGTTAACTTTTATAATGAAGCTGTATAATACAGTCTGTTTTGCCACTATTGTCATGGAGGTGAGTTGTTTTTTTTTTTTCTCCTTTTTTAGCAAGACACTTGGAGTTGTACTTTCTTTCTGGAGAATATTCTCTTCGTATTTCAGCTGGTCTGGATGTATTTAACACAGACATAAATCGTTTACTTAAAAAGGTATAAATGATCTTTCCATACCTTTTTTGTCATTACTGAAACATCATGCGTTATTTATTTTTTAATTTTAATAATGATGTTTTTAGGTCCGCCTTTTAAATGAGTACCAAAAGGAAGCCCCCTCTTCCTGGATTCGTCATCCAGAAAAGTATGTCACCTTCAAAAACCTGTCACTGTTTCTTAATTTAATGATTTTTGACATATAAGTAGATGCATATAATTTTAGCAAAAGGTTGATTACAGGATGCACAGATGACTGGTCAGTGATGGGGGGGATATAAATAGAGGGTGGGAAAAAATTGAATAGCGAAGTCGCACAGGAGTAGTCATGGGTCATATTAAGCTGCTTACTTAGCTTCTGAAGTGTTCTAAGTGCTTTTTAACAAAAACAATTTGGATGTTTTACAAAGTAACAAGTGTAATAAAATATGTAATCATGTAGGAGAATACGCATGTATGTTGTTATTAGTTTTATTCATGGTAATACAAAGAATTAATATCCTTACAAGATCAAGTTAAAGATAATGTTGATATTTATGGTTTGTCTGAACAATGAGGTTTTACCAGAAATTCGTTGCTGAGTATTACTGGTGGAAAGACTTAAGTGATTTTTTTTTTCTGTTCATTTTTTCCTATTTGTGTCATAAGGTACATGGAAGAAGTAGTGGAGAGTACCTTGTCACTTTTGTCAGTAAAACACGAGCCTAATCATCCTGCCTCTCCAGATTTTTTGAGTCCAGTCTACTTCTTGGCTCTGCTAGATATCAAAGCAGTATGGTTTAAAAAGTGGACGGTAAGCAAAAAAACCCAACCCAACAACCCGTAATGTGTTCATCTGACATGTATTTTGAAAAGTTTGATTTATGACTATTATTATCAGAGACCTATTGTGACCTGGTAACAACCTATAATGAGTACTGTAATTAAGGAAGTCTGGGGTTTTTTTTAGGCATTTATGTCCTTTGCCCTTTACCACTACTTTCTCACTCCATTTCTATTCAGTTGCTAGTTTTCATAAAACTTCTGAGAACTTACTGTGCTTTGGGTCTTCAGTCCCTTTGTCATAATTGACTGACAGCCATCAAAAGATGCAAATATTTTTCTGGAAGAAGTGATAAGCATGAAAGTACAGTTATATATATATGACATGCTGCACACAACTTGCTAACCTCCAGTGGACATTAGAGCTTTTTGCAGCTTACCATGTATAAACTTATAATTTAGGATTTACATGGCAATGTCAAAACACAGTCTAACATTTCAGCATAGTTATTGTTTTTCTGTTTATTGCATGTTCTGCTACACATTTTTCTAATGACGTAATTTTTTTGTCATCTTAAATGTACTGCAAACAAAAGGCTCAGTTGAGTATAAGACAGGTTTACAAAAGCTGGCGGTCAATACATTGAATATGTACTGTGCACAGCATCCCTAATAGAACAGAATTGGAGATAATTTCTAC
Organism: Phoebastria nigripes; assembly: GCA_035582835.1. Lineage (NCBI taxonomy): Eukaryota > Metazoa > Chordata > Aves > Procellariiformes > Diomedeidae > Phoebastria > Phoebastria nigripes. Next base: position 110,130 of record JAYKAV010000988.1, on the reverse strand, counting down.
TTTTTAATTAAAAAATAAAACTTACATGTTTGAAGTTGACATTAGGTCTTCTTTGTCATTTTAGCATGCGTATTACAGCAGAACAGTGGTACTTAGGCTTTTGGAAAAGAAATACAAATCTTTGGTAAGTATTTCCCAAGGCAGATTTACTTGGAACTTGTTCTTGCTTTGCACATTGTGGTTTGAACATTTTTTTTTTTTCCTTTTTTCCCTTTTGTCAGAGCTGTTCCATGTTGGTTAGCTAGATGAGCCTTTTTGATTTTAATTTTTTTTTAAATTTCTTTTTGCTTAAATGAATAATTTTTAAATGCAAAGAAGGGTATGTGACCAGCTCTGAGTAAGGGGAAATTTGGATGTTTTATAGCAGGTGTTTAATTAGGATTATTATTTATTAATTCCTTATGTTGCATTCATATTTAGAATTATTTCTGATAAAGTATAAAAATAGCAAATGGTGCATGAAAAAAATCATAAAAACTCTATGCCGAATTGGATTTTTGATGGAAAGAGACTAAAAAAACACCATTGTGTTCTTTAAGTTGTGATATGAAGCATTAAGGATTCAAAGTATCACCAAAATAAATCAAACTGGGAAAACGTCTTTAGTAATGTAGGTGTTAATCCTATCACATATTCTGTATGGGCAGATCTCTTCACTGGGATGGAAGTTTCATTGTTACCAGTAAGACCAATATAGATGTGAGATCCATTCATACAGACAGGACTTTGGTTATGTTTTGTAAAATCTTGTAGTACAAATGAAATATAATGTAAAATATATGTGACTGATAAAACCTTAAGATGGGAGACAAGGATACAGGCAACTATAAAAGACATGTTTGTCTTGTTTATCTGTATGCATAGAACAGAGCATAGAATAAAGCATGTTCCATGCAACAAAAAGTTTGTAATAGGATGTCCATGAGCAGGGTAGTCTTATCTAATTTATAAGCATAAACATCAGATTAAGTATTTTTTTTATTATGTATGTCTGTATATTTTACTTGTCAATAAATCTTAGCAGCTCCAAACTGTAATAAATCTAAATGTACTTCTTTGTTCATATGCTAGGTTTGTGATTAATTTCTAAATACACGCTGATAAGTGGATGAGGGAAAGGCTGTGGATGTGGTCTACCTAGACTTCAGTAAAGCCTTCGACACTGTCTCCCACAGCATTCTGCTAGAGAAGCTGGTGGCTCACGACTTAGACAGGTGTACTCTTCGCTGGGTAAAAAACTGGCTGGATGGCCGGGCCCAGAGAGTTGTGGTGAACGGAGTTAAATCCAGTTGGCGGCCGGTCACAAGTGGTGTCCCCCAGGGCTCCGTTTTGGGGCCAGTCTTGTTTAATATCTTCATCAATAATCTGGATGAGGAGATTGAGTGCTCCCTCAGTAAGTTTGCAGATGACACCAAGTTGGGCGGGTGTGTTGATCTGCTCGAGGGTAGGAAGGCTCTGCAGAGGGATCTGGACAGGCTGGATCGATGGGCCAAGGCCAATTGTATGAGGTTTAACAAGGCCGAGTGCCGGGTCCTGCACTTCAGCCACAACAACCCCATGCAACGCGACAGGCTTGGGGAAGAGTGGCTGGAAAGCTGCCTGGCGGAAAAGGACCTGGGGATGCTGGTTGACAGCCGGCTGAACATGAGCCGGCAGTGTGCCCAGGTGGCCAAGAAGGCCAATGGCATCCTGGCCTGTATCAGAAATAGTGTGGCCAGCAGGAGTAGGGAAGTGATTGTCCCCCTCTGCTCGGCGCTGGTGAGGCTGCACCTCAAATACTGTGTTCAGTTTTGGGCCCCTCACTACAAGAAGGACATTGAGGTGCTGGAGCATGTCCAGAGAAGGGCAACGAGACTGGTGAAATGTCTGGAGAGCAAGTCTTACGAGGAGCGGCTGAGGGAACTGGGACTGTTTAGCCTGCAAAAGAGGAGGCTCAGGGGAGACCTTATTGCCCTCTACAACTACCTGAAAGGAGGTTGGAGTGAGGTCGGTGTCAGTCTCTTCTGCCAAGCAACTAGTGATAAGACAAGAGGAAATGGCCTCAAGTTGTGCCAGGGGAGGTTTAGATTGGACATTAGGAGAAATTTCTTCACCGAAAGGGTTGTCAAGCATTGGAACAGGCTGCCCAGGGAAGTGGTTGAGTCAGCATCCCTGGAGGTTTTTAAAAGATGACTAGTTGTGGCACTTAGGGACATGGTTTAGTGGGCATGGTGGTGTTGGGTTGATGGTTGGACTTGATGATCTTAGAGGTCCTTTCCAACCTTAATGATTCTATGATTCTATAATTTTTAAACTTCTGTATACAATGATTAGATGATAATGCTATGACAATGCTACAACACTTGTGCAGAGAACAGTGATGGCACTGACAGCACCCAACAACCGAACTTAGAGTTTAGTAAGTGTATTCAAGACGAAGTTTTTCACGTGTGGAAAATGAAAATCTTCCATAGTAATGACAATATGGCAATCACAGATTGCCATTAACTTCTCAAAACACTTGCATGTTCTCTGTACTCTTTTTCATAGATTGTCTTAATGCTTACAGAGCTGGTAGTGTGATAATGTAATAATAATGGCAATGTGTTTTAATAGCTCTGTAAAATTTTGCCTCCTGTTGGTTAACCCATCCAAAGCGCTGAAACATGAGGTAGTTGCAGTGAAGTGGATATTTAGGTTCTTCTGTTAAAGGACAGCACTTGGATACAAAAGAGAATTACTTTATTCTAAAATACCAGGTATTTTATTATTTTGTGCTTTTTTCCACAGATTAATGCAGCTGTCCAGCAATGTCTTGATTATGTTGAATTTTGCAAGGCAGCGGTTAATAAAAATTCCAGAGTCAATGGCTTCTCCCAGCAGCATTGTAGTGAGTATATTTGCATGTCTTGCATTATATGCACATACATCCACATTCTCTAGGTCTCTGAGCATGCTACGTCAAGAGGAAGACGTTCCATCTGTTCTTTTTCTTCCCAAAATATTGTATGTCTATCTTTTGAGAGAACACTAATAGTTACTTAAGCTGTCTGTCTTCATATACAAAACGTTCCAYGTACGTTGCAGGTAGTAGCTAGGTACTGTAAACTGTAAGAGTAAAGTTCTAATTTTTTGGTTTTATTGTTAAAGGTGATAAGCAGAACTTTTCTTACACTGGACCAGAATTGCAGTACATCTATTTTGTTCATTCACTGTGCCTTTTAGGAAGATTGTTGATCTATAAGCAAGGCCGAAATCTCTTTCCAGTACAGCTGAAAAATAAAAAAGGTAAGGGGAGGGCTGAGGAAAATGGAACCTGTTGAGCAACACTTTATCCATACTTGATATATGTTTCCACTGCAATATTGTGGACATTATAGGACAATATTCTGTTTAGCAATTCTGTGCCTGGAAACCTTTCTTAAAAGATGGTGTAGGTAATTTTGAGCATCAACACAGTTTTTTAATCTGTGATGGATGTGGTTGAATAGATCGCTTTTATCCTTATGTTTAATACATTAATTTCATGTTGAAGGAGAGTTGGATCAGTGTGTAAGTGATTCAGTCTTTCTAAGTATGAGTAGTATCTTTTGTCAAACCAATTGATATAATTGGTTGGAAGAGGGACATGTCCAGGGACCAAAACTGTTTTTCAGGTGTGAAACAAAATCAGTATTTCAAGCTAATTGCAAATTGAAAACGATTGCTCTGAGCTTAACCTATTAATATAATTAAGGTAAAACAATGGTAGAGGAAAAGGTCGGTACCTGTGGAACAGAAGTGTTAATAAGGACAGAAGATATGAGATGGAAAAGCCCTCGGACATCCAGAGAAATCTGCATATGGTGATACATTGTGCAGGGTTGGCAAATGCAGGTGTGTGGGAACAATTTTAGTGTTCCATTACATTAATATCTTTACTAATTCAGTGTAGAACTCAAAACATTACTGGATACTAATTCTGAGACTTGTCTTTTGAAGGTATTTTGTCCCTCTGGTTTGAGGATCAGGACTTAATAGATCCAGTGTAGAGCAGTTGTGAGGAAGAAACATCTACCAATCGAGTGCTTTTGTCATTTATGGATTATCTGTATAACACCAGTCAAGCAGTGATCCATTGGTGATGGTTGCTTTTTTCTCTCCTCTGCAAAAGTAACAATCTCACCATCTGTCTTCTTAATAGTGTCCTTCACAGCTTCATAGATAGCAACCCTTTCCTCACAAATTTTCTGATTTATTAACATAATTACATTAAACTTGGAGCAGTAGTTCCCAACCTGCATTTAGCTACATGTTTCTTGTTTTTGTTTCAGACCTGAGGAAGAGTTGTCTGACAGCTTGTCTCTTTTCCAGTTGTTTCACTTAATCTAATAGCAAGGTAATGCATTTTCCTACAGCTGTGTATATTCAGCATTCTCAAACTTTGGCTGCCATTTGTTTCAATGGAAGACATGGTAAAATTGCAATTGGCTAAATTGGGAGCAAGATCAAGCCTTATAAGTTGATCATGAAATACCTTGGTAGAGGAGTCCCAGGGACATGCATGTCCTTTGCTTTATCAGTTGTACATATGTTGATTTCCTCAATAAAGCAAAGCATTGTTCACATATATTTACAAAATCCATTTTATTTGTAAAATTAAAGTTGCACTTCAATTTGCAGAGTACTTTCCTTTTTTTTTTTTTTTTCTTTTTTCTTTTTAATAGATAGTGTATCCATAACCGATCTGTTGGTATTATTTACTCAGCTTATTTATTACTCTCCAAGTTACCCAAAGACAGCTTTGGCAGCACATACAGGTAAATGTTTGTTTTTAATATATGCTAATATATACAATTATAACGACACGTGGTAACCTGCAATTTTTAATTTGGGTCTGTTATTTGTGCAGATTTTTCTCTTCCCTTCCTCCCTTACCTTTCCTTCTTCCCTCTAACTGTGTTAAATCAGTGCTTGACAAAATTATAATTCAGAAGCATCTACATAAGCCATATAGATATGTTTGTGTAAGTTAAAATATAAACAAATACTTCTTGTGTTCACCAGACAATTATTCTCCAGCAAGTCTTGTTATGGAGATTCTGCAAGTTTTTTGTGATCAAACAGGATGTGCTGCTGAATGTTTATATACGGATGCAGTGATAGATGCCCTACTTCATCCTGTTCAAAGTTTACTGAGTGGCACAGAGGTTTGTAGTAATCTTCCAAATAATTTTTAGATCTATAGAATATTATCACTTTTCTGTATTTTCTATGTAGAAGGTTTATTTAGTCACATGGTAAGTTCTGTAGTATTTTGTACATTAGCTATTATAGTATGCCTTAAATAGCATAGGCTGTCATTATGATTGGTCTGACAAACTTGGTTTTCTTGAACTCTTGTGAATAGTAGCAAAAATTATGCTGTAGTGAGACCGTTTCCTTGGGAAAATCACATCACACTTTTTTTTTTTTCTTCCAATGTTTTTGTGTGTCTTTTCGATATTTCTTGGATGCTTATTTGCTCTACTTGCTATTTAAAGGCAACCTACTTTTATTCCTTTTTAAATTCAGCTAGCAACTTGAAGTTAAGTGTTCTCAGTAACTAGTCTAGGTAAAATATGTAATTCTTCATGGAAAATTATTATTTTCTGAATTGGTAAAAGGAAGAGTTTGTTGTGGGTTTTTTTGTTGTTTTTTTTTTTTTTTTTTTAAACATTTCTATAAGAATTGTAAAAATCTTGGGAAACATTATCTACCTCTAGGTACTTGAAAGTCTAGCTATAGTTTCAGCCTGTCCTATTGTTTTTATTTTGACTGAGATGATTTAATTGATCTAGGTGACTGTAAGTCTCAAGACACAGAGGCTGAGGGTCTGAAATGCCCATGGAGGAGCCTGAGCTGTCTTACATAAAGAGACTTTGAGAGAAATTAATGGCTGAGAAGTTTTGAATTTACTTACTGAGAGTAGAGTCTGGGTTCCTAACTCAAATACCTCATCTAGGTTCTTAAAGTTGAATTTTGTCAGTATCCTTCTGATTATTTTTTCAGTGCAGTTTGTTTATTTTTCAGAAAAGACTCTTCATATTAATTCCTGAAAATATTTTTATCTATACAAAAATATTCCAATGCTATTTCAAAAGTGTAAACAGTCAGTTTCCAAGTAAATATTTTCAAGTATGTATTTCTGTAAAGCTTAAAACTATAGTCCTGCAAAAACTTGATTATGTCAATAATTTAGCTCTTCTGTGGGTATCTGTACTGAGTACAGTGGCATTACTTAAGCATTTTATTATAAGGCTACCTATGGATGCTTTTGCAAGATTAACACTTTAAGTTGTCTTGTTTTTACTGTACATTGCAAAAATTTAGTGCAGATTTTTTCAAGTACAAAAAAATGACTGAGCCTGCATATGCTTTGAACACCGATAGACAAATTTAAAAACAGTACTAAGGCAGTGCTTCATTGATTTGCTGTGATGGAGGCCTGTGTAATCCCCCAGGCAATCTCTATGGTCACATGGTATTCTAAAGCATATACAACTGTCTCTCTTCTTTATTATACATTAGTAGTTAAAAAAGAAATTATCTCAACATTTAACAGTTCTTCCCTTTCTTTTTTTTGTTTCTGCCATGCTCAGCTGTCTCTCATAGGTAGCTGAACTCTGAACAAATTGTAAGCCCTCCTGTGACTTAGTAACTGGTCTGGTTAAAAAAAAAACAACAGGTCATGAGGTCATGTTCAGGAATATTTAATGCACAGTAGCTATAGTACGTTGGTTATATGTTGTGAGTCTGGAATATGTCGTATTTGTTCTAACGAAGGTGCAAATTGTTTTGTATTGCATTTGGCAAACCAATAGCTAGAAAAGGTAGACCATGTCAGAGTGACCCTCTTCCTCTTTTACAAGAATTTGAACTGTTTTTGCCAACCAAACCATTGGCACTTCTTAGACACCCAGGAATCCTAATGCCGGACTCTAATACTGGACCATGCTTATCTCAAAAGGAAGGCTATGGCCACGCATGCATGTCTGTCTTCAGCTGGGGTTTGGGGGTGGGTAGCACTGGAGCTGCATATGGGGCTTCTTGGTTGTATAGTGGGCCTAATGAGCAAACACAATGCTGTTACTTTACATTTGAGCTCTGAATTCACTCAGGTAAGTGCAAGCCTTACTTGCCTTTTAAGCAGAGTAGTGTTGTGTATCTGTAGTAGAGAGGGGAGGAGAAACTCGGTGGCTATAAGCAGGAGTTGTCAGAAGGATCAGTTTGTGGGCAGCAGTATTGACCTTTTGGGCTCTGTAGCCTCTGAGTTGCTGCTGAAGCATAGCTGGTGCAGAACATTGCATTTGCATTTTAAATAAACAAAGTACCATGTTTTTGGGKTTTTTTTTTTTTTTGGTGTTGCACAGGGAAAGCAAAATAATAACACTCTTGAAGAAACAGTGACAGCACAGTATGTTCCTTTCTTAGAATCCTGAACAATGATACCCAGTAACCTAAAAATAAAAGGTCAGGGAGATTTTAACCCTCTATATCACTGAAAATTTTAACTAAGAAAACAAAGTCGAAATGGTGTTTTTCTCTTGGGTTACTTTGACCACCGGCATTAATAGTGAATTCCTTAAATTTTAAAGTAGGAAGGCTATTTATTTTTCCTCTGTGCACTATATGAAATACAGAACTACCTGTAAGAGAAGAAGCAGGAGCTGGATGCATAGCATTTTAAAAATAATTTCTCTTGTGAGTCCAGCTTTCCTTGATGAATAGCAGAAGAGTGGAAAAGACTCAAGCAGTGGACTTCAATTTCAGGAGAGTGGTGCTTTATTCCCCATTCTGACATACGAGATATTTAACAAGTGTTACTGGGAACAGTAATCCCCCCTAGCTCATCTCACTGTTGACTCCACTCTATTGTCCCGGATGCGGGTAGGGGGAAGCTACCAAAGAGGACTTCTCACTTTGAAAACTGTCCTTCTTTGTAAGTACATTTCTGTATAATTCTTAGGAATTTGCAGTGTTTCTCAGTCCCTGAGTGAGAAGGTACACTCTGATTATCTCATGACCAAATTATTGAGGCATATGGACAGGAACAGAGTTTTGTTGAGCACCTTTAGGACACTGCGTAAGTCCTGCAGAATTACAGCTGCTGTCTACTGTCAGACCCTTGGCACATCTCCCCGTTACTTCCCCTCCCCTGGGCTTGGCAGCCTCAGCTCAGGACCAGCATAGGTAATAGTGTGGGTGTCCAGCCTTGAAGAGAGCTGTTTGAGAAAGCTCTGCTAGGAAGCCTCAGCAGAGATCCCCCCAGCGGTGACTCTGCTAATAAGCCTCAGTGTAGACTCATTCCACCTTCCACTCAGGAGTGTTTTTTAAGCTGAGATTCTTGTCCTCGTTCCCTGCCTGTACTATGTTGTAGCATCATGGAAGCCTAGTGCCCCATTGATCTGAACCCTGACCCACAGACATGACTTCTTTGCTTGCTTTGCCTCAGACCTGCTTTGTCACTATAGATCCAGTTGCATGGTGATCATTGGGCTGTGTCTGACCCTGGTTACTGCATCTGGAGCTGACCCTGACTCACTGACTCGGCTTCCTGGCTTAACCTTGGACCTCCCTCATCACTGTGGAGGGGATCTGGACTGTTGGGTGAACATAGTTACTATCACTGGACCTTGTCTGCTCACCTTGCTCAGGTATGATGGGACTGCCTGCCCATCTGATGGCAAGCCACTGCCTCTGCCTGCCTCGTTATCACACTCAGTTCCTGGCTTCTCGTCCCTTGCAGAGCATCCTGCCCTTGCAGCTCCCTGACAGGTTCTTCATGGAGCACCCATGTTCTGCTTGTCTACTATTGGAATATTGACTTCACTTATTAGTGAGCAATGGCCAATTTAGCATTAATACGGGTAGTACATTCATTAGTGATGGTACCAGACTGAACAGTCTGAATCCCAGTGTTGAATGTTCAAGTCTGCTTGATTACAGCCTAGTTGTGCCTATACAGTGCTCTGAAGTGAATAAGGAATTGGCAGATGACTTTTGCTTTGCTTCAGTGGGGAAGACTTTCCTCATGATTCCAAAGCTGTTTGGGCCTACCGCAGCCTAGAAGTGAGATGGACACAGAAGATCTTGGGAATTAGAATTCCATTTCTAGCCAAAGAGTTGCCAATGTATATACAGCAATGAAGGAGTTGGTGTGTTTCTTACCTTGATTCAGGTATTGCTCTTATACCCCTAAATGGCACGTCAAGAGCCTTCCTACATTCATGGTGGGAAAAGAGAAAAAGGAGTTTAGAAATGTCTGTCCCCTCTATCTGTGCAGTCATTGAACTTCTGCCATAATCATTAAAAGTGACAATTATTGCCATTTGTGATGAAGATTTCTATGTGATGGCATTTGAACATAGACTGTTTACTTATTTTGTTTAAGCCATTAAGCAATGATCAGAAAGGTGACCTTCAGGTTCTGCATACATAAGCCAGACTTGAATAAACAGCTTTCACAAAAGCATTGAATTGAAAACTTTTTTTTTTTTTCTTTCTTCCAAATAGGTGTATATAAATTGTCTTGAAACCACTTTAATTGATGTAGCTGATATTTTGGCAAGGATTGCTGCTGTAGAAGATGGCCTTTCTCTTCTTCTTTATGGAGAAAATGAAAAAACTGTCAAAGAAGATAGGTAAGAGTGCATTAATGAATAGCATTAGTGAGTACTTTAATGAATTACATTAGTCTTATGAGACTCATTTTCTCTTTTTTCATTTATCTATAACGTGATATGTTTTGTTTATGTTTGGAGTAAAATACCTGATTATCAAGTAAAGTAGCAAGTGTTTTAGAGAATGTATTAGGGAGGCATTTGTGTATAACCAGGTGAAATGACAATTTAAAGAAATACTTTTATTAAGGGAGGTTTCCATGGTTTACTTGTTTTTCTTATTCATGTGAGAGCTTTCCTTTCACTGAATGTAGTTCCATTATATTCATAGTGCTGCTGTTCAGGCCAAAGGCCTCTCGTCTCTCTTTTTTGTTTGTTTGTTTTTAGAATAAATATTAAAAATCAACCTAATTTATTGAAAGAATAGATTTAATGTCACATTCACTTTTCAATACATGTAGTAGAGACAGATCTTGTATCAGAAGCTGACATTTGTAACACTGTATTTAACTTAGGATCTGTGTGATCCTATGGGTAGTATATTGTTAGCTGATGCTAAAACTTGAAACAGGGCAGTAAAATTGAGACTAGCCTTTAAAAGTATCTAAGCTGCAGGTCATGGAAATGTATGGAATGTACGTCTTCTAAGTGGAGGAATCTCAGAAGTCGCATATGTTTTTAAGGGGGGTTGGAAGTAAAAGATAGTACTTTGGAGAAAGAGTCGTCCTTTGCATTGCAAGCCTAGAAGACTTCAGAAGTCGATCTCAGGAAGAAGGACAAATTTTGCCTTATAGTGATATCCTTAACACTGATTAAGCAGAAGCTAAAATTATTGTCTTGTTACTCTTCCCAACTGGACTCCTATAAAACACACAGTCTGTGTAGTTCATGTCTATGTGGGCTGGATGGAAGACAATGGATGCATTTTTGCTTTATGTGGACCTGTAGCCAAAGTAAAATCACTTGCTGTACATTTCTTTTCTTCTGACTGGTGTTACAAGTTGTAATATAGTTGGCCCCTCCATAGTGGGTCATAGTTTCCATAGTTTCTATTCCCCTAGAAAAATTTAAGTAAGTTTAGTCAGAGGATTTGTTTCATGACTTATTGATGACTACAAAACAACATTTTTAAAGTGTTATTTTATTTCTAGTCCTACAGCTGTTCATGTAATTGTTCCGTTTACAAAGAAACTTCTTCATGACGACATTTCTCTTTTATCTGGATCCGAGATTTTGCCAGTTGTTAAAGGAGCTTTCATTTTTGTATGTCGTCAGATGTACAGAACTTGTGAAGGCCTGCAGATGCTAATGCCTTATGGCTTGCATGAATCTATCGGAGAGGCCTGGAAAAAGGTAAATCTTGTTTTGGATTGGGGAGATTGGAAAAAATCTTACTGTCAAAGGTTCAGCTTATGTAATAGTTGTTCTTTGCTTCAGGTTGCTTATATTTAAGTAGTGAGATAATGCTTGGAATTGTTCTAAAAATGAAGTTCTACTTTTCAAATTTTCCTTCTGTATGTGAACCTAGCAGAAGCTTAGTTTGAGACTTCTGTGCCTTAGGATTAAACCAGGAACTCTCAAGATGCATCGATAGACCTATCATTCATAGATCAACTCCTTTCTAAACATTGTCCTTGATGCTAGAGGTCACCTGAAGTCATGGTAGCCAGTGTCTACCACAGATCTGGTCTTCACTCTTGGTTTGGGATATTTTGAAAGGAAAAACTCCTGAGATGTGGTCTTAGTAATTTTTAGGTTAAACTAGTTAGTTTCGGTGGGAGATACGGAGAAAAAAAGGAAATTCCAAATATTTGACTTAAATAATTAGATGCCATTGAAATATTCTCAAGAGACCATAATGAGAAGTGCCAGGTAGGAGTTCTTGTCTTACCTGTGTACTTGGATATCTTACGAAGTGTAGAGTCTGTACTTCAGTTTCATTGCTAGTCTAATGCTTTTTCTGCATGAAAGAGCTTGGGTCCAACAGTTCTGCATATTCTGCTTTCTGTTGTAAATTTACTGAACAAGGTATATGGATCTCTGCTTTATTCACTAAACGTTTCTATTTTCATTGTGCTGGTAGCCATAAGCAGTGTGAAAATTCTTATCTACTACTATAAAAATTTAATGCTGCAAGAGCAGTTTTCAAAAAGTTCACAGTGAAGTAAAATTCAAACAAACGTTTGAATCATTAAAATAACATTGGCAGCATTTAAGTAAGGGTAGCATACAAAGCTTCAACTTTGGCTTCCAGCTAAACTGAAAGCTTATTTAAACTATAGGTATTAGAACTCCTAGTAGAAAACCAAACTTTAGCTGTGTTGTTTCACTTTATACTGAAAAATGGAACCATCTCTTTTTTTTCCTCCAGTGATTATAAAATATTTTCTTAGAGAAGGATCAGACCAAGCTGGAAGGAAAAAATGGCTAAAAACCTAAAGATTCTTTTTGGAGGCAAGGAAGCGGGAGAGAGATGGAATGCAAGGGAAAGAGAATGGAACAGCTATTCTTCCTGTCAAATGCTGTATGCTTTTATTATGATTAGAAATTTTAAAAATACAGTCACAATGTAAACTGAGGCAGAAAATATCAGAAAGATAGAACGTGAAAAGAAGAGAGACTTAAATCACCAGCTTGTGGGTATTTCTCACTGCTTTTACATATGAGTATTATCATGAAAGCATACATTTTGATTGAAAATAAAATATATTATTACTTACAATCATAATTATATCACAGTAAACTCTGTTTCTCATCAAAGAATGTTGGTTTTGAAACTTACGTTCTTCCTTGCATTGAGAACTTTAGGATTTTATTGAATTAAGGAATTTAGTTCACTTGAATCATGCTGTAATTTACATAACTCAACAATCTGTCTGTCTTTTTGTGCTTTCCTATTGTGTAACTAGTCAGTCTTACTTGAACTAACCTGTTACTTTATTTAATGTTTATCACAGGCAGACTGTTATATGCTTTTGATGGGCATTTCCAGTTATTTGCTCTAAAGTACCACAGCATTTGCACATGCACAGACTTCTTTGCACATTAAATTCCTTTATTATGGTATACAACATCATTTAGACAAATTGTTTTGACACGTACAAGATAAGTAGGCTGAATGTGTCGAATTTAAAAAAAAATCATGAAACATTTAACTGACAAAATGACATTTCTTCACATCACTTTGGAGGTCAAATTGAGACTGAAGTGAATCTACATACTCAGGACTTCAGGAATCGACAAGTTAGTACAGGAAAGTCACATTTTCAACTCTGCCATCTTGTTTACTTTTGAAATTATTTTCTGTCATTGTTCAATTTTAAAACCTCTGCAGTTTATAAAATATTCTACCATTTATAGTGTAGCAAAAATGGTGGACTGTGGTGGACTCTATCCAAGCAGTAGTGACAACTTTTTAAAGGATAATCTGGTAATTTGTTTCTTCCTGTTTTACATGTCTCCTGGAGTTTTAAGACTGATGGAAAAAAAAAAATTTTCTTGGCAGATTCTGCTGGAATTCTGGGACAGAATTTGTACAGATGTTAATAAAAGGGGAACTTAACAGATCCAGGAAAACTGACTAGTTTAATAGAGGAATCTTTTGTGGATTTATTAGATCACGTTTATAAGAGAGTAAATTAATGACTGTTAACTTTCATTTGAATGGTGCAATATGCTTTTTATCCCTAGAAACATAAAACAGCTTAAATTATTCATCTTAAATATACAGTTTTTCACACCAATTATTTTCAAATATCATTTAAATTAGAAACTCCATCAAATATAAAAATATGTATATATATTTGTCTGTCTGTATCCTCAATTATATCCATACCGATATAGATAAATGTATATAATTTATAAATAAATAAAATAAAAATTGATAGAATTACTTAATAAATTTGGTATTCAGTTGTTGACTCCAGAGGCTGTTATTTCCATTACCTGTGACAGAAGTGGAGTAAAGAGTTGCTTTCTGAGTAATTTTTTTTTTTTTATGTCGATTTTTTACTTTGTGAGTCTCCAGTTAAAAAGTAAAAAGAAAGAGTTCTTTATTTTAAGGATTTTAATAAAAATTTTAAAAATGTACTAGCTTTAAAATAGTTTATACCTAAGGAAAAAATAAAAAATAAGCTTTTCTGGAATAAAAAATGTAGTGGAATAGTGTATTCTCTGCCAAAGGCTAGACTACAACTTGATCACTGTTACTTTTTTAATATATAACAAGAGAACGACCAAGATCTGGAGTTTAAAAATGGTGTAAATAAAAAGTAAGGAGGTATTTATTTATTTTTTTATTTCACAGACAAGTTTGCTTTCGGAAAGAGTACCCACTCCTGTAACTGGTGCAGACTTGACTTCATCAATAAGTCTAGAGTCAAAAAACATGTAAGTTGATGCTTAATTTATGCACATGCACAAGTATGAACACACACTGCTACTTCATCCACAGTTGAGGCATCTTACAACCCTGTGTTTTTTTGCCAAAAGCATAGGGGTAGGTAGAGGGAATGAAGTCATCCTAGCATAGGTCTCAGTAGAGTTACAAAATTGTTCTTGACCTTTCAGGACTTTCTTGGCTTTCAGAATTATGTCTAATCTATGTAAAATTGACTTATAGTTGATTCTCTCTGACTACAGAAATTGGTTGGAGGAAAATGTGGATTAGAAAGCATAAAACAAAATAGCTGTCAGAGTTTATCTTATGGCTTTGATGTGGTGTTAATTTAAAATGCTGTTCTGCTGAATGGTATCTAAACCTTCAAAATACTATGTAGCAAGATTGGCAGCATTCTGGCTGAAAGCCTGATACATATTAAGTGAAAGGCATCCTTCCTTTTATACTAAAACTTAATGTCCCTTTATAGATGTTTGTATGCATTAAGATGAGAAATATAGAAATATTTGTGAGCCTGAAGATTCAGGGTGATGTTGGTGTTAGTGCACAACCTAGTTAATTAAGTAGATTCTTGTTTATACTTTACCATAGATTTCATGGATAATTTGCAAAGATACCTCAACAGTTATTACTCTAGTCTGTAGTGGTGGCATGTGAACTGGTTATAGCAATTCAAATCTAGTGGTAAAAAGAAATCTAGGGATGCAGAGCTCTGACTGAGGAGGCTGTCACTAATCACTACCATTGACATAAGCTACAATTTCCTCCTAGCATCTAGATTTTTCATTTAACTACGGAACAAGACATGCTGATATATTTCTGGATGAAATTTTTGCTTCTAAACATGACATGGTAGGGATTCTGCAGGAGAAGTGATTAAAGTTTGGGGTAATGGTTGACTGCTACAAGAAAAGCTGCATGCTGCTTGCTGGTGATAGGAGTCAAAAATGGGAAATGAGAACTAGAGATGAGAATTCAGTAAGCAAATGCTTTTAGAGAAGCAGAATCACAAGAGTCTAGTGATACCTGCAGGGATGGTACCTAGTCAAAGGTGATGTAATTGCTTCACTTTTCTTTTTAGGGCATAGAATATTTTGTAGGGCAGAGGGTATCATCATACTTTGTTCTTGCAATTGCTGTTCTTCCTGCCATGTCTGTAGAAAATATTTTCCATTTACTGCTGTTAGTACGTGAAGCTGTTGTGTATATATAGCACCTTATTTTCATAATTCTGTACTAATTTCTAGCAGGAGCCTTTATCTCCTCAAACATGAGTTTTTATTAGTTCCTCATAGTGTTTTTACATTGGTGAGAAATTCTGTGCCTGCTTTGCCAATTTGTAACTGCCACATTAATACCTCAAAAGAGTTGCCTAGAGTCAGATAGTAAGTCATAAGTACATTTAAGGATGGCATGGGTCTTTTGGGTTCCCCATTACATCATCTTTCTGTTCTGTGTTCCTACCTAACCTTAGTTTTGCCAGGATGAATTTGAATGTTTGTACAAAATATAGTCTAATACATATTATAACTTCCCACATGCTTTCTTTAAACTAACATAGAGTGAACATACAGAGTGAACGTAGAGTCCAGTGAATGAAGTGTCATTGTTTTTCAAAGTTAGAAATTGTAGTTTTTCTTTTTTCCCATGCTTTTTTACATATCTTTTTTTAATTATTATTTTGCTACTCTTGCAGTTTGTTATGGGAAGAGACTTTGTTAGATGCCTTGCTAAATTTTTCTGCCACACCCAAAGGACTATTTCTGCTTCATAGTACAGGTGCCATGAATGACTGTGTGAACTTTATGTTCAGCAGTTTATCAAAAAACCTCCAGGTAAGCATTACAGAGTCTGTACAGTTTTTCTTTCTTTTAATGATTATAATAAAATAAAGAAGAAAGAAAATAATAAGAAAATAAATCCAGAAACCATTTTGTCACTTCATTTTAAATTCATTTTTGCAAACATTTAGCTTATCATCTTTGATATTGGTGTCACACTGATTTAAGTTTGTTGGATGTTACTCATCTTCAGAATGTCAGGCATATATTTAGTTTTTCTGACTTTTTACTGTAAAGTTTGAAATGCTAAGCAAAATATTTTTTCTTTTTTTCTTCTAAGTGCACATTTTTCTAGACCAAGTTGGTAGGTGGTGTTGAAATCTAGATATGCTAGACAATACTTGAAATGTAACCAAAAATCAGATAATATGTATTTTAGGAGAAAAAACATAATGTTACAGTCATCCTACTGAATGTGTGCAAAAAAGTTATAATAGTAACGTTTTTATTCTTTGCTGGTGTTGCATGTCTCAACCATAGTATTTTGCATTTAAATTTTGATAAAATACTTGACAAAGATGTTTGGTTTGGATTCTGAGCCTGGTAAGTCTGTAGAGGATAATATCAATGAACTGTTCAAGTCTAACCATACAGTGGATTAAATTCTGTAAACAGGTGTAGGAAAGATCAATATTTAAGAGATCATTTGGGAGTTTCATGCCCTCTGAATAACTTAACACTGTACTTTCATATTTTTTACTAACAGCCAAATGAGTATGAAGAGTTTGGTAATAGAGTGATTGTTACACAAATGGCAACAACACCAATAGGTGCAGTAGCTCTCCAGAGTTCAGGTAAATTAAAGAATGATGTTATTATGAATAGTTACATGCTGTAGTCTTGCATATTAGAAAAAGATGGTGAGAAAGATGTTAAAAAAGATCAACTGAGTGGAATAATTACGCAGTGTTAGCAAAGACTGCTTAAATGTCTATTGATTTCTTCTTGATGGAAATTTATTCTTTCCAACTTTTAAGTAATTCACTTATCTTGATGCAAGGTTGTTTTTTTTTTTTTCTTTTTCCCCCTTACATTATGCAAAATCTTTACTTCATTCGCTTGGGTTTCCAGAAATTTCCTGTATGTGCATGAAGACATTTATATCTGTTAAAAAATAAGTTGCTAACAATTTGCAAGTGCTTCTTGTTGATCTATAGATCAGAATTAATAACTGTTGATTTCTGTAATTTGTATGTAATTTTCCATGGTTACTGACTGCTCAAAGAGTGAGAAACTGCCAAGGCCTGAGTGTCACTGGCGCTCTTATACAATAGTGAGATGGAATTGAGATTGTCCGAATTGACGATTCTTCTCATATGTCAACCCATACTACAAAGTCCCTTCAGATTCATTCTCGGATAACTTGAACTGTTGCCATACCACCCAGCAGTCTAGGTAGTCGTTATGTTAAGACTAGAATCTTATCAATAAAGTAAAGCTACCGTCTTAAGTTGCTAAGGAAGTCCATGAGGTACAAAAGTTACAAATATTCTCTCTGAGTATATAGAAGTGACCGGTGTGTAATAAAAATGACTTGACTGGAAGACTGTCAGAAAGCCAGGCAAATCCTGCCAGTCAAGGAAACTGATTGTTAGTTGCTTATTATTTATGCCTCTGGGATCTTTCAGAAAGCAGGGAGCAGATCTACTTGAGGAGTAACCCATCTGTCCTGTTTAAGATTGTCAGCCAAGTTGCTTCTTATGGCCCTTGGCGTCAAAGACAAATGGTAGACCAAAAATAATCAGCATTGATTTTTCAACCCTGAGAGGAGGTTGTGTAATATATGTGAAGTTTGTATTAAGCCTGTAATTTACATTTGGAGATTTCAGAGTTAGATGGCTATCTTTCCTCTTCTATTTTAATATTTAACATTTTAAATTCAGCTAGTAGTTCTTCTCTTAAAAAGATTTTTTCAGTCCTTAACTTTTCTTTTTGGTATGTTTTCATTTATTAATGAGTTATAGTAAATCTGTGTTTTTAAAACCACAGAGCCAATACTAGCTAAGCCTTGATCTGTAGCAGATAACTTGTTAAAGAAGGTCAGCAGCTCATTTGCGTGGAAGATACACAAGTATCATCCTACTCTAGTATGTTGCTGTAGATTTTAGATTGAAAATGAGCAGACCGGTGTAGAAAGGTGGTTTGACTAAAGGATTGAGAATAGCAGGGAGAGTAACTGTCAGGCAGTCTGTCTTGTGAAATTTTAGTCCACGATGTAGAGAATTTTGAGAATCTGAGAGAGAATTGTGGTGTAAAATGTTTTTAATATGAAAATTGTTTTTCTGCTATTCTTGCCATTCTCATGATTAGAACAAAAATTTGTTTCAGGCTTTATAAAGGCACTTGTAACTGAATTATGGGCTCTTTTGGAGTGTGGAAAAGATGATTTGAGGATAACCCAACCCAAATCTACTCCAGTTGACCCTATTGACCAAAGTTGTCAGAAGGTGAGAAATTACTTAATCTTCTGTATTGGCATGGAAAAAACAGTGGGGTATTTCAGATAGGATGATACATACCTTTCTGTAAATTTTTATTGCGACTATACCTGCTTCTTGGCACGTGGGGCAAAATTAGTATAATACACTAGTCAAATGATGACTGATTGAAAGGATTCTTGTGTTGCATGGCAGGTTACAATGCCAAGGATCCATTAAAGTTAATATAAAATAATAAATAACAATCATGACAAACGTGAAAGTCTTAAAATACTGGCCATCAGTTCATGTCTCTGATTACTGTAGTAAGATCAGGGAGAGTGGTGTGTCTCTAGATTTTAGAATTATGTGATAATGAAAATATTATAATTTTCAAAATTGCTTGTACAGTTTGATAGATAATACATATTTCACAGACACTACTGCCCTTTCAGATTATATAGACACCTGCCAGGGTTTGCAGTCTTATTTTGGGCAGCTCTATGTCAAGTTCAGCCTACAAAGAAGGATAAGAACAAACTTAAAGTAAATGGCAAACAATTGTTAACATTTACTTGGTTATACTTAAGTGATTAACATTCCCTTTTGTCCCCCCTTTTTTTCTTCCTCTAGTCCTTTCTGTCTCTGATAAACTTGCTCACTTACCCTGCAGTTTTTGAGCTCCTGAGTAAACAAGATATACCAAATAAACCAATGTATTCACTCCGCGAAGTACCTACAGATATTATTGTAAGTATAGTTTTTATTTTGAAAGAAAAAGAAATACTTCTGTGAATACATTTTTCCTGAGAAAATGTTACTGTAATAATAGAGTAAGTTTTTTCTTCTTACTGAAAGATTTTGAAATTTTCTGCATTTTGTATTATATACAGCATGAGGGCAGTATGTGCACGTATCAATACATGTTAACCTAAATTTTCATTTTGAAATCCTAAAGATAATACAAAATTTGATGCCTAATTTAAAGATCATCTTTCCTGGCATGTGTTAGAGTTGTGTTTTTCCATGGGGAAAAAAGTGACATACATAAACACCTCTGTATGTACATGCAGCTACGTGCTGGAAAATATCTATATTTGTATTTTATATAATATTGCTCTATCACACTATCTGTGGATTTAAACAAAAATTGAAAAAAACCCCAAACAAAAAACCTCAGGCTTTCTTAATAGCACAGATGATTCACACACAGAAAAAAATCACTTAATTGGAAAGTTACTGATAAGGTGTATTTCAGTCCTAAGAAAAATAGTGTTACTGTTTCTGCATTTAGTATTATTTTGTATTCATCCAGCTGCAATCCATTAGGTTTTTTTCTCATCTACAAAGCACAGGCAAATTTAATCTGTGACCTTGAGTGGCGGTTAAAGTCAGATTTTTTTCTAATGAGCTAGCACTTTGAATTGTTGTTGTGTTAAAGTGTTCGTTTAGCACAAGCTCTGGATTGGTGGTAGTTTAAGTTCTTTAGACAGAGTATATCATGATAGTATATATTATGTTTGGAAGGGATTTTTGTAGTTCTCTTTTGTCATACTGTTTTAATAATTTCAGGAGGAAATGGGATGATAAATTTCTTTTTTCCAGTCCACTCAATGTTGGTGTGTCCACCGATGGATAGTTCTATTCAGTCATCAAGTTTTCTGAGGCACTGGGAGCAGGGGAGGTAGATGTATGTTGAAGGTGATACATATTTGAGAGCTTTCAGTTTGCGGTAGATCTTAAGTAATGATTTTTGTGACTTCTGAAAGCCTACGTTGTTTTGGCTTTTGAAGCACTTTAACGTTTTGATGGAATTCTCTAGGTTTCCAGAAATAGCCAATACTGATAAATTGTTCAAAGTTCCCTGAACAATTACAAATGTTCTGGATGGGGTTCGTCTCAGTTAACTACTGTGCAACAGTGGGTTTTGTAAGCCTAAACTAGACATCCAAGATTATGTAGTTAACAGAAGGGAATTAGTCAGTTCATCTAATGTTAATTTAACATATAATGGCTAAGTCTAAGTATTCAGAAAACTTCTGGGGTTAAGCAGACATATAGAATTGTTATAACCACGTTTTTGGGCAGTGATTGAGAAAGCTAAAGATAAAAGATTTGACCAGGTGTAACTATGGTTAGAAAGCAAAGTAAAAGCAATTTTGGTGCCACTAGAAGATTTGGTTAGAAGACCTAATTGCTTTGTGTGCTTCATTTTTCTATGTTTCTGAATCATGTCACATTGCCACAGAATCTGACTTGTAATGTTTATGTTACTTATATTTATATTTGATAATGCACAGAACTTAAACATCTTTGTATGCCCTTTATTTCTTAAATACACAGGATTTAAACATATTTTCCTCCTTTGTTTTTTTGGCTAGCTAGTTGCATCATTAACTGTATGGATTATCAGTTGGGCTTTTACTACTTTTAACTGTTGACTACTCAGGTTTTTATTTTGTGCCCTTAGGAAAACTTTTCTTAATACATGCCAGATTTTTTTTTACTCTGTTTGCCATATAAAAATATTTTAGAAAATGGAGCAGATGAATCAGGGGTCTTCTGCCTGCCTCCACTCTTCCTTTGAGAGTTTCTACAGTACACATATGCAAGGGAATCTAGCTTGGAAGGTACCCTCCAGATCTGTAGCTTTGAAAGACATGTTAAAGCAGGTGAATTTTTTTTTTTCTTTTTTTTTTTTTCAGTGATTATGAAGAATCTTATATGTAGATGGTGTGTCTTAGATATTCAAAGTAGATGACATCCTACCTGTAATATTTAAGCTATGCTCTGTAGTTGAGCAGTGCAGATCTATCTGCACATTTTTCTGATCGGATGTTGTGTTGGACCTTGTTCATTATCTTCCTTCCTAATATCCCAAATCAGAGCTTGGTCTGTTTTCTCAATAGTCCTCTCTCTGTACCTGCTCTTTCTACTCTTTTGCAGGCTCCAAGCTTTGATTTATAGATGAGAGATGGAGGTTGTTGCCAGAGAAATATCCCTTGGCATTTAACTCTTTATATGTGCAAATATCTAAGAAGCTTTAAATCCCAAACAAATCAATTGCTTGCATTACCGATTTTATGAACAGCCTTGAGGTCCGAGTTGAATTGTTTTATTGTGAATTTTATTGTGAACATAGTGTGTGGAAAAAGTGTATTCTTCATAGCCCTCTCCCCTACCGCCCAAAAAAATCTAATAGGGAAAATACGGTTTCACTGTATTTTAAATAAGAATGCATTTTATGAAGATAGTTTACTTTGACAAGTTCTAGATGTTTTTCTACTACTGGGAGTTTTACTTGTGGTGTTTACTTTTCTCTCTGTTGAAAACCAGATCTTTGGTTGATTTCATGAAAGTATGGATCCTAACTTTTCTCTCATATCATATTGAAATGACTCATTGATCTAACCAGTGAATAATAACTCTCTCTGCTGTCTCTGAGACTATACTTCTTAAAGGTGGAGAAAATAAAAGTTTGGATTTAATCCAGGTTAAATAAAGCCTATAAGGACTTTGTAGTTCGTTTCTTCTGACCATAGCACAGCAATCTGTCTCTGAGATGATAACATCAGTGAATGTTTTTATGCATTTCTTAGTCTTTTAATGAAATTATTTCTTCAGAAGCAGTTTGGATATGCAGTGAACCAGAGGGGAAGATAATTGGGTTGGATTTGTGGAAGAAGTGGGAAGCAGCCACAGGTCGTTGTCTATTACATGAGATGCTGTAGGATGAAAGATGAAAGCCTCAACATCCAAGCCAAGCCTCACTACGCTGAGAATAAATGGMCGTGTTTTGAAGCATGTAGTACTAATCAGTGTTAGAAAGAGTATTATACTAAAGGATTTGCTGTTCTTTTCATTAAAATAGATGTATACACATTTCAAACATACAAAAAACAGTTTAACATTTTTGTTGTGGTTTAACACTAAATAAGAACTAGGATACTTGATATGCTTGGATCTTTTTGTATGTTTAGTGATTTTTTTTTTTTTTTAAACTGAGANCCCCCCCCAGCCTTCTATATGGTTTCTTTTTGCCATTGACTTTTATGGTGGAAAGCAGCTCTTCTTACAGAAATAATTTCAATGTGCATTTTAATAATAGGTTTCATTTTATAGTAAACATGCCTATGAAACTACTACATGCATAAAAAATAAAATCATATATGAGCTTTTTACATTTGTCTTCCTTTGGCAGGATATCATTGACAGGCTTGTAATTTTGAATTCAGAAGCTAAAATTCATTCCTTATTCAGTTATGAACAATCACATATCTTTGGTCTGAGGTAAGATGCTCATTTTTTATTCTCTGGTCACATTAACTAAATAGGATATAGCATGCTTGGATGTGTTGCTTCTGATAAGATAAGATTATTTGGTTTTTATTATGCATGAAGGTGAAATTCCCCTTTTTTTTTAAACATAAGAAGATTAAATGAAAAATGGCCTACAAAATGAGAATAGCAATTAATCTAATCTTATTAACTGTAAATTGATATATTGTAATGTGATAAGCAGTAATAGAAATTGCATGTTGTTATTTTGCCTAGTTGATTGAAAAGAACATGTGGTACATCCATTGTAGTGCATAAAAACAACAATCATATTGAAATACTAAAATAAACAAAGTATTTTTTACCATGTTTATATCAGTTTGGTTTATCTAGTCTCCCTGTACTTAAATTTTTTTTTTAATGTATTGGTTTAATTATCACCAATTTCACCAAAACTTATTTTGAGAAGGAGAGTACCATTTGACCCCAAATATTTCTAGAACCTGAAGGAACACTTAAAATAGGCTCACATTGTCATGCTCATGTTTTGTAATATTAAGTGCTTTATAATATTTTAACACAGAAATGAGTTTCTGCATTTTTTTCTGTTTTCCAAAGTTGAATATATAAATCTTTAAATTCACATTTTTGTGATGAACATATTTTGTGCAATTGAAATAAAAGATCTGCTGGATTGTACTTCATAGTATGGAAAACTTTGATGACCTTGCTTGGGCAAGATATAGCCCAACTGATTAAGTACTGCAACGTTAGCTTTCTGCAGCTGTATTTGTACTTCGATATCACAGTAAAATTATTTCATACTATGTATGAATAACCATAAGATACAGTATAATTTGCTGATAAGGATGAGCATGGAGGACATGAACAGTGGCAGAATTTGGAGTTGGGAGATATATGACTTTGTCGTATAAATCAGAAGTTATAAATGCTGTTTTGGAGGAAATCACTAGTTAGATAGGAGTGAGAAGTCCTAAGATGAAATTTGAAAAATAAGGTATTATTCTTCATTTAGGATTATACTGACTCCATAAAAAGCTTGACAGAACTCCCATTGATTTAATTAGGGATAAGGGAAAGTGAGATGGTTTACAGTTTAAAATAATAATTTGCTTTTAGATTGTGTTCTACCTTTATAAGGTAAAACAACAGATTTCTCTTCTGATGATATTAGGAACCCTTGTAAGGTATAGGCAAAAATGAATTATTCAGTCTGATTGTGTAAGCGGTTGACTCCCATGCTGTAAGACAGAGACTGGTACACAAGTGCATGGATCAYGTGTTGAAGTTGTGTTGAATGCTTACAATATTTTTAACAAGGCCTATGTCCTGTGAAGCAACAGAACTACCCATAACTGCACATATGAGCAATGTAACAAGCTCATCTGTAATCATGTAAAAGAAGCTATATTGTTACACAAATAAGATGAGCTTCAGAGTTGATTGTGGTAATGACATTTTCTGCCGGACACTGACAAAGTCAAAAACCAAGTGAAAATCCAGTCAAACTGCCAGATTTCAAGAAAAGATTAAGTAGTATTTTCAGCGTGGAAACCTACTCATAAAAGTGGTAGATATCTTAATTATTAAGTACTAATCAGATAAAGGAAAGATTTTTAAAACATTTAAATATAATTTTCAGTACAGACTTTGTGTTGTTCTGCAGGGACTTTTGGAATCTCAGTGATACCTAGGACTTCATATTTAACTTCATTTTTAACAGATTGAGTCTTTTTTTTTTTTTTTTTTTTTTTTTTTTTTTATTGTTCAAAAGCCCTGTTCCCTGCCCCCTGCCTTTCATTGCCTTTCCTATAAAAGAAAGGAAGACACAATTCTAGGGATTTTAATATGGAGCTGTGTGTACCACAGATAATGTAAGACTGTGTTTACTTATTGATTAAATGGCTTTTCATGAGCATGTGGGGCTTGCTTTACTTATGTTTTTTGCAAATAATAGAGAATTGGCACATATAAGCCTTTTATTATGACTAATTCAACTGCCTGCACAAAGAGAATTTTTATTATTACATAGTTATTCAAAGTTCCCTATTAAAATGATACCAGAATTCTGGATGATTCTGGAATTTGTCATGCTTACTGTATTAAGGCTTGAAAGAAACCCTAGGCTATATTATCTGAATATGAGACGTATACAGTTCATTTTAAATACCTTTTGAAACCAAGTTCCATGAGCTTTTCTGTGAGCGCTGCTGACTGCAGACATCTGTGTTCGTAAAGTGAACCTTGCCTTGTGTAGTTGGTTTGCTCCTTGACCAAATTCTATCAAGAATACCAAATTCAGCAGCAGTTAGGTCAAATATTATCAGATGCTTAACAGATCTGAACATTTAGAAAGTTAATTAGAAAGACCAAAAGATCTACATTTCTCTTTGCTGCTATGTAGAAATAAAATATTTAAATGTTTATGGTAACTGCAACATTGAAAAACGGAACAGTTGTGTGACCAAATGATTTTGGTGAAACATTTGTCTAGAAGCATTTCTTTCCACTAGACTTAATACCAATAGTACAGCCAAACCCACATTCTTTAATCGTTCACAGATCCACACAGCCATATACTTTGTTATTTGGTCAGGTATCATTGTACACGTGGCTTACCCAGAGCTGAGTGCTGAACTTCAGATCTGTTTAACTGATAGGTTATGCTCTGAGGTCCTGTAACCCACTTTTATTGTCCAAAAGAGTTACAAATTTGCTTACTTGAATGTTAAGCAACTTCTGCAATTTAGAACTACATTTTTCTTCATGTGTATACTGTGCTTCAGTGATTTAGAATTATTTTGGTTACTAGCTGTGTAACTACATACGAAACTTAAAATATGTATGTATTTCCACAGTCTGTTTAATCCAAAAAGCACAGGTGTATCTATTTGTTTTTAATGTTAATATTGCATTTTCTGGTGGGTGATTGTTTTCATTTTGAATAAGTATGAATTCTGAGCTGTTACTTTGAACGACAGTTGTGCAGAGGCTCTGCTGTCAGCTTTTCTTTTCAAGCTTGCCTGCTCTGAAAAGCGGTGTGCATGCAGTAGATATCAAAGGGAAAACGTAGGGAAGCTAGTTATGGCTTTGCATAGCCAATATCTCTCAGTCTATAAAGAATGCTCCCTAGAGTGCATTCATACAGACTAGGTCCTGTGTGATCAAGGTAAAATACTCAGTTCTACAGCAAGCTATAGCCTACTGCGAATCTGTTTTTTTGTAATTCTTAACTTGGAAGTATCTTGGCCTAGGTTTCTTCTTCAGTAGTTTCACAGACACAGATCTGGTATTCCTTTAATTGCAGCTATTGCGTGCTTCTAGGATGAGATTTATGCACTTTATGGTCCTTTTCAACTAATTTTTAAAATAATAACTATTATTTATATAATATTATTATATAATATATATTTATATTTATTAAAATAATAATAATAATTAATAATAATAATTATGAAAGGAAAACTTTAGGCAAGAAGTTGGAGATAAGAATAGAAAAATGGAAGTATATAAASAGTTCCTAACTTGTGTATAGAAAGATTTTCAAACTATCAGTTCAACTTTCAACTTCAAAGCAGATTTGTACTTACTTAGAAGCAGGAAGTCTCTCAATCAACCAGCCAATATTGGTTGATAAAAGAACACTGAAGGCTGTCTCAGCCATTCTTCTGTACTGCCTGAAAATCTGGGTGCAGAGGAACTGATGCAAAAATTCTCAATAGTCTTTCTGTTTTAGAAGGTTCTTTTAAATTGCCGGCAAAGCACAAATCCTAGAGAAAGGGAATTCACAGCAGTAATCAAAGTAATAAATTTTTAACATACTAAACACAGAGAATTTTCTTAATTTAATGATCGGCTTTATTTTTCTGATACAAGTGTACCCATTGATCTGATCTTATAAGTTATTGGATGTGAGAAAGACCAATTTTCATAAAGGTGTGACACTGGAGATCTTAACCACCTCCCTTTCAAGGCCAAGCCCTTTGAATCTGTGTAACTTTTATATTAACAAAGGAATTAAGTGAACAGCAGTAACATACTTTTTCTTTCAGACTGATGAATTATATGGCATCAAGGCAACTTATCTAGTATTTCAATACAGTGAATACATCCACGAGTTGTGAGTTTTTACAGCCTGCCAAGAAAATATATTCATAATATATATTTTTCAAAGCCTCTGCCTAAAGCATTATTCAGGCATTTACATACTGCTGTTTTCTCTGTTCAGAAACTGAGTTTTCTGTGAATGTTAGTGACACTGTGTTGTTAGCTGAATTAAAGTGTGGCAAAATACCAAATTTTTACCTTCGATAACCAACCCCTTGTCCCTAAAAAGTATCAATACTCCAAAATAAATTCAAAGATACTCAGTCAGTGTTGGCTTGCATAAAAAACAGAAGGAGAAACAGTGTTACTGGGAATAGGCATAGACTGTGGGCAGTGGGAGGGGATCAGAGTTGGTCTACAGGCAGCTTTGCAAAAATTCCCCTCATTTAACACAGTACATTTATAGCATATACTGTTCCTGGAAAAATGTCCGCTCCCCCCCCCTTTTTTTTTTTCTGGTGGATATATGATAATATGGCAGTAATAGGCATCCGAATACTTTAAAGAGGAAAAAAACCCCTTCCTTTCTTTGGCTATCTTATATACATATGCCACTATCGAATTTTTTTTTTCACTTTTTTTTCCCCAGTGGCTTATTTTGGCCATAAATCAATAAAATTCCTAAATACTGTGAGGTCAAAAGATCTTTTGTATGTATATTCCAAATCAGAAGAATCTTTGTTAGCCCCACACTTGTTCACTGAAACGCCTCACACTAGTGGGCGTGAAGCAACAAAGACAGCACTCAGTTCAAGAGTTTGGCTTTCTGCAGGAAAATACCTGGAAAACTCTGAGAGTAAAATACTTTTCCTTCAGATATGCAAATTGGGACTGTTTAATTTTAAAGACAGAATGTGCTTGCTTAGCATTAGAGATATCTGAAGATAACCTATTTTGTAGAATCGTAATTTCAACTGCAATGAAAAATAGCTTTATTTTAGGCCTGTGTAAGGTAAGGTTGAAAAAGGAGTATTTATTATAGTGCTCTGTGGGAATCTTCTAAATGCATTTATGTTTCTGTGGAATTAGAGAAAATTGTACATACTAGTCTAAGTCACATGTTCATCAATATCAGCCTCAGGACTGTAGAGCTACAGAGCCTGCTACAGATAGAAAAAGAATATTGGCTTGTTATTTTCAGATTTGTATCATAAATATTTTGACATTGTTAAGTCACATTTTTTTTGTCATATAAAATATCATGGTGAATATGTTTCTTCTTATAACACTCATTTTCTTACTTGCTGAATGGGTGCAGAAGATGATAAAGATGCATTGTATATATTTCTGTTGGCCTACAAAACTAGTAAGAGAAAGATTTAGGAAAGAGAATTTAAATGGCTTATGCTATATTGACATCAAAATCAATCAGTGTCTTGAAATTTGCCTCAAAGCAGTATGTATTAGTCAAAATTTCATCTAATGCACTCCAGTGAAATCCAGGTGAATGAATTAAATCCTACAGGAGCTGGGAGATGAACAAACATGTGATAGGCAAGGCACAACTTTATGGGTTTAGGGAATACAGATGATAAACACCCGTGCATTATTTTCCATTGTGTTTTCATCTGCATTGTAAACACACCCTCTTATATATAATTGCATTTTAATAATGAGGTAGCTTCAGCGTATGAAATAATTTGTTCCCTTAATTGTACTTACATTAYGTGTATTGTTAATTAAGAGAATGTGTGATTTTAATGATTGCAACACAATGGAAGGAGCATTAATTATCTTGTTTTCTAAAGGTAGAAGATACGAATCCTGATCATTCTTTTTCCTCAGGTCAACATACTGTTTAGATTTATCCCCTCTTTCTCTTTATTAAAAAGCATTATGAGTAGCAGAAGCTTTTTGAAAATTTTCGTATATAATTCTTTAAAATACCATTCATTATAAATTGAAGCAAGACTTTTTATTTAAAACTGGTTTTAAACAAATTCAGTTTCCCCTTTAGAAAACATGGCATTCTTTTACTAGTTTCGTGTTTTCTTTTCCATCTTCCTTGCAGAGCCAGAAGCAAGGCTGTACCTCTTGCTTTCCACATATCTTTGTTTTAAACATACTGTCATAGCCCATGAACACTGTTGTCTAATGTCACTGAAAATCTTTTTGATCACTAACATTTGAATGACTGGCTGGTACATCTACTCTTGCAACAACATTTATGGTGCTATTGGCTGGATGTACCGAAGAAACTCTTCTCATGCCACATTCTGTGGCATTCAACATCCTTATGACTTTGTCAGTGGAAGAAAGCCATGTTCGTAGAGTTCCTCCTCTTGAGGGGAGGGAGGAGTATGGTGAGAGAGGAGAGGAATTGAGCCTGACAGTATTTATTTCATCCTCCGAATCTACCAGATTTGAATTCTTATGATGGAAGCATGAAAGACTATTTCCTACCAAACCTTTTTCAATTAAATAAGGAGAATTGATTGAGTTAATAATTAATTAATGACCCATTTTCTATTATTTTAAGTGTTTTCTATTTAGTAAGTGATATACAGTTCTTTGGAAATGAACCTTTTCCTTCCAAGTGTGCATGCTGGATGTGTGTGAGGGAAAAGACTTCTGCAGTAGTGATCACTGGAGAGTGCACGTATCCTGTAAATCTTTGACCCCTGTTTAATAATCCAAAAGTAAGAGGACAGAGTCTACATTAGTAGTGATGGGGATTTGCAACAGGATCATCTTCCTTCCACATCATCTAGTTATACAGTTAATTCAGTTTTTTTGTTAGTTTATATGTTAATAGAAGTTTGCTAGGTTTATTAATTTAAAACAATTTATAATTAATAAAATAGGAACAGCAGATTCTATGACAGGATTGTGTCACTTATTTGTTGATTTCCCCCCCTCTACTTCACTGAGGGAAATTAAAATGCTTCACTTCTGAGTCCTCTAGGCTGGCAAGTGATGCTCATGAAAAGCATTTTTGTTTAGGTAGGGAAACTGTTTTATCATTAGCAATCACATTACATGTGATTTGTAAGTACATTGGGTAACTGAAGTGCTGTAGCTGCTCTTTTGAAAATCTTTTCATGTGGAAAACATCATAAGGAACATCAGTCCCTGAGTTTTACTGGCAGAAATATGACTGCCCTGAGGTAGTAGCTTCCAGTGCCCCAGGCATCAGAGGTGTAACTCAGGGTATTGATAAATACTCTCTATCCAGAAGATCTCATATTTTTCAAAACCACCATGAGCGTTGCCTTCAGTGGGACAATTAAAAGCCTTGATTCTTTAGAAAGACCACATGCAGAGGCACGTTCTCTCTGCTCATTACTAATGCCCTTTGTTCAGTCTGCAAAGGCAGCGTGCAAAGCTTTGCGTGGCTGAAGCCTCCAAGTGCCCCTTGTGTTCTAACGCTGACTAGGTAGCTTTTGGCTTCTTTTTTTTGCTAGCCATTTGCCTTTGTCTACTGGTCTGGCACACTTGATAGTAATTGCCACTTGCTGTTTGGATCAGTGTTCTCACTGGAGCTCAGGCCGATACTCAAAGCATAATAAAGAATAAATCAAATTGGTAATGTAGGCTCTGATGTTAAATGTTTTGAGGCTGTCCCCCATGATGATGACACTGGAATTATTTAATGAAAATTTTGCCTTGGGTTTCTCTGTTGGTATACATATTCATTTAGCATGAAGGAGGTCCTGCTACTGTAAAGAGGTTCCAGTCCTCGTTTTTTTCCACTTACGTTTTTAGTATTGATTCCTGGGAGAGAAAGAAAGACCTTACCTTGTCCCATAGCTGAGCTCTCTACAAATGTTATGCTGTATATTTTGCACTAGCCTGAATCAGCCATGCCTGCATCTATGGAAGGCAGTAACTGCAAGTCAAAAGAAAACCTTTTACTAAAGACTAGTTTAGCCCACCATTTCAGGGTCACATCACTAAAACACCTTATAGACAGCATAGATGCAAGCATTTCAGGTCTGGTTAGCCATTGCACGCTGCCTGAACACATATATTACTGAGATTGCAGTATAGATTACTTTGGATGTGTCGGTTTCTTTTTTCTCTATGGTGGATGGACTTCTGCTTATAGCATGAAATTTTATCTTCTTTTGCTAGGACTAGGTACTGGCTGGGACGGAGTTAATTTTCTTCATAGCAGCCCACATGGTGCTGTGGTTTGGATGTGTGACTAAAACAGTATTGATAACACACCCGTGTTTTGGCTGACACTGTGCAAGCACTGCTCAGCAACAGGTTTTTCTTTTTTTCCCCACTCCCCAGCAAGTAGGCTAGGGGTGTGCAAGAGGCTGGGAATGAACGGAGCTGGGACAGCTGACCTGAATTGACCAGAGGGATGTTCCATACCATATAACATCACTCTCAGCAATAAAAACTGTGGGGGTGGGCGGTTGGTCTTGCGGGTAGCCATTGCTCGGAGACTGGCTAGGCATTGGTCTGCTTGTGGGAGGTGGGGAGTGGGTGAGCAACTGGGTGAGTGCTTAGTTGCTGGCTGGTGTCAACCCACCACAGACTATTACAACTACTGTATCCAAGAACAGCATCTTGCATTTTTCACTGCCAGCTGAGCATTTGCAGACATCCCTGAAGTGAGGACAGGACATCAGGTTGGCTTTGGAAAGAACATATGTTATGAAAGTAAGGAAGAATAGTCTATGGGAGCGTAGTGGGAACTGCAGAAAACTAGAATTGGATTTACCATAATAAAGGTGGTGTTTGAAAGAGGTATGATTTGAAGTTGGGGAAAAAAAAAGACAACTGAGAAAATGGGAGTACTGGGAACATCATATTATTTTGTGTTTTTAAAAGGAACTCATAGAAAAAATATTGAGAAATATAATAAGCTATCCTCATAATGGGTGTTTTTAGCAACTCGGAGAAATTCATAGATGGTTTAATTATATTATTTTCAGGTGAAAAAATTTAGAGAGGCAACATAAAAATTAACAAGGTTTTTTCAGCAGCTAGATTTACTAGCTGCTTTATATCCCATAAAGGACCTTCTGTTCTGCCATAATTAAAGAAGTCATTGTGATTCCACCTACCAAAAGCAAGGAGATAGTCAGTTTACATAGGTACACAAGTACTAGGTAGCATGCCTTCTTTCAGACTAGAGATTTCTACAGTGAAGTTATTAGTTGTGAAATTATAGTTGAAGGGGGAGAATCCAGGGAGCACCCTCCAAGAAAGACAGGGATGACATAGGACAGGAAATGCAGAATTCAGAAACAAAATTACTTATTACTACCATATTTTCACAACTATGATATGTATTTTGATTTTTCTGAATTTCTTTAAAATTACTGTTCTATAAAAGACTGCCTTCAGGTAACCTTTTATTTTATCTTTATTGCAGTTTGTTCCTGGGAACATGGTATATCTTATTAGTAGTTTTCACAGAATTCTAGAATTGGGATTGAAAGGGAGATTGAAGATTGTGTAGTCCAACTGCTCTGCTCAAAGTGGGTTCGACTAGGGAGCATTACTCAGGGCTGTGTTCAGTCTGGTTTAGAATATGTCCAAGCTGGCAATCCTGCAACATCTTTGGGCAACCTGTTCCACTGTTTCACCACTGTCACAGTATGTTAAAATGGAATTTCCTGTGTTTCAATTCATGCCCATTGCCTCTTGTCCTTTCACTGGGTACCACTGAGAAGAGTCTGGCTCCATTTTCTTCAAACCCTCCTGTCAGGTATTTCTACACATTGACAAGATCTCCCCTGAGCCTTCTCTTCTCCAGGCTGAGCAGTCCCAGCTCTCTCAGCTTCTTTCCCTCTGTCAGATGGCCCAAGCCCTTAATCATCTTCGTGGCCTTTTGCTGGACCTGCTGCAGTGCGTCCATGTCATTCTTTTACTGGGGAGCCCAGAACTGGACCCAGCACTCCAGGTATGACCTCACCAGTACTGATAGAGGGGAAGGGTCACCTCCCTCACATGACCTTCTGGCAGCACTCTTCCTTACACAGCCCCAGATGCTGTTGGCCTTCAAGGGCATGTTGCTGTCTCATGTTCAACCTATTGTCCACCAGGACCCCCAAGTCCTTGTTTGCAAAGCTGCTTTCTAACTGATCAGTCCCCAGCCTGTACTGTTGCATGGGGTTATTCCTTCTCAGGTACAAGACCTTGCATCAAAGCATATCTTCCAATTTTCAGCAACATTTAGGTTGGGAATTCTATCTTCTCCTTTAAAAGCAACATTTTTAAATGTATCTCAAAAAGATATGCTTTGATTTTATTGTATTATATCTGTCAAGGTTTTATACCTTTTCATAAGCATGCACTCTTTGTAGATAGGATATCAAGCTGGGTGGTCTGATCCAATTCTTATGTTCCACACGCAATTAAATAAAAAAGAAAAACTCCACAGCCATATTCAAGCATGCTCACAAATAAGTACACTATAAAATGTGATTTTTTTTTTTTTTTTTTAGTTTCAAACTTTAGTCTATACATTTATGACTTTGGAAGGTAAAGCAGTGGAATGTTACCTTTAACCAAATATCTGTACTTCAGTGATGGCATTTTTAAATGGATTTTTCCATGTAGATGAAATTTTCATTTGAATGTCCCAGCAGAGGCTGCTCATGTTAGATCTCGTGTATTTTGTCATTTATCCTACCACTATCCCTTCTACCTAATTTTATTTGCTTGTGGTTTGTTTTAGTTTTTTGCTCTGCCTTGTGTACTGGAGGAGATGTTATAAGCATTTTCAGCCATCAGTCTTCTCCCAAGTGTTTTTTAACTGCTGGAAACAGGTTCTTTTGCCATTTAAAGTCATCATACTTAACAGAAGAAATGGTCCATCTTCATAATGGTTTCAGTGCTCTTTTTGTGGGTTTTTCTTCTATATAATAATAAAAAAATTTATACTTGAACTGACATTTCTTTTTCTGTGATTTAGAAAAGTACTGAGAACAAATCAATGTCAGGAAATAGTTAATGTAAAATAAATAAAACGTGAAAAGGACTGAAACTGAACAGATCAAGTTATATTAAAAAAGCAACAGAAAAAAAAAAAAGAAGAAAAAGACACGTTATCATCTTGACTATTTAATCCTTGGCCACAATTGTGTGAATTTGCAGGTGTTAAATTATCCAGAGAATGGCTTGCGAATTTTTGCTATTGTCAGTGGAAGCATATTGGGAATTACATGGAAGAAAATAAGCATTGACTAACAGACTACAAATTTCAAACAATATGTATTCTCTAGTTCATATCAAGTCTTATGTGAATGCAAAATATAATGCTGATCAGACTTAATTTGTTGTTTTTGTTACATGTTAAATCTTTTATTGCTTTTGAACTGTGTTAAATTTGATTGTACAGAAGTGCTTAAAAGCCTGTTTTCTGAAGGAAAGATGTATTTTAATCTCCCTCCCTTCCCTCCCCTTCAGACAACCTGATTCTGAGTTGCCTTACCAGCCTATTATTGTATAATTTCTTCACATTTCACATGGAATGTCTTATTAAGTCTGTGTCACTTTTGTTATTCTGTGATATAAACTCAAAAGCAGACTGAGCTGACCAATGAATATTTTCTCTGATTGTTCAGTACACGTGAAAAATCTGTTGGGAACCATTCCCTGTTTGCTCAAGGCTGTGCCACTTGAGTGGCTAAAAAGGATATAAAAGAGTGTTCCTGACCCAGTTCAGTCTGGGTATTTTTCAGACACTTCAAGTTTGGTGGTTCCCCCCCCTCCCCCGCATTTTAAGATCTCATAAACATGTTCGCCTTTGTCTTATTCTGCATTACTGGATTCCTGACTGATGTGCTATCATTTCAATGTGTCCTTTTGCAGGTTGTTAAATGTGCTATGCTGTGAGCTCAACACCCTTTTACTCTTGGAGACTCAGTATAAGGTGTCACAAGTTTTACTAACTGCTCAGGAGGAAAATGTCACAGAAACTTCAGAAGGACCAGGGTAAGAAGTGACTGATGTAAATGTTATTTTAACTATCAAACTTTTCTCCTGAGGACAAATACATGAATACCTTAGTGGCTTTAAACGTACAAATGCTCTCACTCAAGTTGGCTTCTAACGTGCATAAGTTTACTTACATGCAGGTTTGTAATCAAATTATGAAAAGATACAACAGTCTTGTTCTTTCTCCCATGGCTACCTCAAAAGTGTAAGAAATAAAAAAGCAAATATTTTTCTCATTTTTATTTGTGTTAATCTTCAGTTATTTCTTTAAAAAAAAAGTGCAAAATTTGTGGATGTAAATATGCCTTTTATTTTTATTTTATATTATTCTTTTATGTTATGTATATAGTATAAAATTAGGGTATTGTTTTAATGTTTATGAATTAAAGGCATCATCATTACTTTGTTTTTTTGGTTTTTTTATTTTATTTATTTCTCTATAACTTAGTTGACTCTCCAACTTCTGTGACTTTCCATTGCTGACTTCTAAATAAAATTGCACAATACATCCTTTCAAAAGGAAAAGTGTATTTTTGGGACAGAAGTGGACAGTCATTTAGTCACAGACATTTTGTCCTTTCTCTCAGCATGCTGAATTTTAAGAACTTTCCTCTTACTGTTTGCTATATGGGACCAGTACAGAGTTTAAATCGAACAGTATGGGTGAAATCTCAGCAGATATAGGTGATGGTTATGTACCATTTGAGGATGAAACCTACTATTTATTTATATATTTTTATATATATTCTTTTTGAATTTATATATAATATTTATATATTTATTTATAACCTTAATGATTCTATGATTCTGTGATTCTATTTCCTTACTAAGGAAAAAGTTGTCAGAAACTTGGTGTATAAAACCTGATTTTTATTCCTTCTAAAAAATTTTGTACCTTGGGCTACACAGTGACTTCAGACAGCAGGTTGGCTGTGTGCTAAGTTATGAGTAACTCTGCTTATTTGTGACAGCAGAAATTTGCTGATAGGCCAAATAAGGAGCAAATTTTGATGGTCCATTAACTGTCTCTGCCTTAATTACTGAGCGTGTGGGCGTAACAAAGCTTGCAAAGTTTTCTACTCTTTTGTGTCCAGTTTCCAATCAGATGTTTCCAATCAGCAGTAGGTAGGGAAGTACAAAGTTAGGATAATGCTTGCAGGCATCTCAAAATACTTCATGTTTCTGTTTATTTCTTTATGCCTATGTGTTTTCCAGGTTGTGTTTTAGCTCCGGAATGTCTCTCAAGGTATCTTTGCTCATTAAAGTTTTCTGAATTAAACAGTCGGTAAATCAAAGTGGTTCTGACTTCTGGATTTTTTTGGGTTTTGTTTGTTTTTTTCCCAGAGATTTTATAATTGATGGTCTATCAGTGGAGAGAAACCATGTTCTTGTAAGGATAAATCTGATTGGAGGACCACAGGAAAGGATTTTGCCTTTGAGAGTACTAGATAAGGTTAGAATCTAAAGTTTAACAGTTTCTGTTTCCATAACTCCTGCCTTCATTAACTGAACATTTTTGCTGATAATTCAGCATGTGGAAAATTATTTAACATTAAGAAATACCAGTCCACCTTTAGCTTTATAAAGGGCTAAAATTTTTAAGAAGCAGTACACTGAAAAAATACATTGTTCCCGCTATCTGGGGATTGGCATGTGCCTAGGATGTATCACATTCAGATGAAATGTTCATATTGCTTCATTTTAATGTTACATTTCCTACTATAAAAGTGAATGCAATTTGTCTATTTTTTACTTATATATTTCTGTGTTTTCTTAATTCGCTTTCCATTTGTTATATCTTACTTTTATTTGATATTTTTTCCGTGCTTGGGTTTTCATCTGCAGTATCTAATACCTGCAGCTTTCATCGATGTTCTAACAATACAGTGTTTGTTAAGCAGCTCCTTTAAATGTTCTGCTTCTCACTGGCTGTCAGTCTCATAAAGATGAAATGCAAATTACTGTCAGCACAGCAAAGACAGCTAGATCAATGTATAAAATTGGAAATACAGTTTTGTGGGGTTTTTTATTTTTATAAAAACTGCAATTTCCTTTTTGGTTGAAAAAAAGAACTGTAAGATCAAAACTGTCAATGGTATGTACTGGAAAAAATTCTGGCTCAAATGCTTTTTGGTTTTTGTGTAATTTAACTTTTTATGGAGTATCTCATTGCAAATTGTATTATCAAGCATAATTTTGGTGCATAGGCAATAATTCTGGGAACTTTACCTGTGTGTTAATTGAGCAAATGCTATTAATTCTTCTCCTAAATTCATTTCTTTCTGGTCCTGTTTCTAGGACAGTGATCCATACCCTTGGCCAATGTTTTCATCGTTCCCTTTGCCGAAGTGCTATCTTGCAGAAATTCCTAGGAAAGCTGAATTCAGACAAGGTATATAGAAAGCATGCAAGCAGTGTAGATGGCAAACAAGCATCTCTGTCGATTTTTAATTTTTTTTTCCTTCCTCCCCGCCCTCAACCCCCCCATCCCTCAGATTATAATCTCATAAGTACTTAAGATTTTTTATTGTTGGCTGCATTTGTAGCTAAATAAGTTCATTTGGCTTTGCTTGTCTGGCTTTGTGCAACTGTCAATCTGCAAAGCTCTGTTTAGTAATCTAATTCTTATGCAAACTTCAAGATTAACCTTTTGGCTCGTCTCAGGTGGGTGACTCATGAGATGTATTTATATCATCTCTCTAGTAAGTGAAGCAAGACAGTATGGTTAAGCTACGAATTTTTTGTACACTATTTTTGTGATTCAGATCCCTGTGTTTACAAAGCTTGGTGGTGTGTGAAATAGACAGTGTTTAGGATAGTTGGTTTCCACACTGAATGTCAATTTGGAATGTGGGCAGACTAAAGAATCCTTTGAAGAACTATCTAGGCAAAGCAGTTTAATTCATACAGAGAAACCGTTTTAAGGTTTTAATTTGCATAGACAATGCAAAAGAATCTGATGAATGGTTTATAGTAAATAAATAATTCTTTGTATTTCTTCATGTTTACTGTATCCTTGAGATGCATTTATTAGAAATTATTTGTGAATTTCCTTAGCAGATGTAGATTTTCAGAAGTGATGGAAATTCTACATTAACTGTAGAATACAAAATAATCTGTTTATAAATATCTGAAAAAAAACTAAAAAAAAGGTGATTCCCTTCTCTGACAAGAGGAAAGGCCGTGTAGTTATAAAAGAAGGGAGTTTTTCTGTATCTTAACTTCGGTAATACTGTTCCAGGCTTCCCAAGGCAATTTTCATAAAACGACAATCAAATCACCATAAAGTGGGTGCCCAGCTGTTTTAAATATGTCTTCAAGGAAGCAGGTAGTATTGCTCTTGGATTGGAAGAACATATTTTCTTGTATCCCACAGAACCTCTCTGTTCTCTTGTTCAGAGCAATTCTGTTGCTCATCATCAACAAGTGGGATAATGGAATGGAGATGGTAGTTGTCACTTTTGTGGATGACAACCAGCTAGGAAAGCTAGGGTGAAACTTTTTGACTAACAGTAAATTTGCTGAAATGAAGTTTCAAAAGTTTGCAAATGTGTTTGATGAAGTATTGAAATATTTTTATTTGAAATGACATTTTTGATATTAAAGGTAACTGAAGTAAAAGACTATATAACTGAAAAATGAACAGAACATTTAGTTTCATAGTCAAACAAAATATTTTGGGTTTGCTGTTTGAAAAAAAAGGAAAACAAAACATTGAAAGTGTTCAATTTCAGTTCTCATTTAAAAAAAAAAAAAAAAAAAAAGATTCTTCCACCAAACTGTGAATATCTGATTTACCAGACTGAAGCTTTCAGGATATGTAAGTTATTTTGAAAGAAAGTATCAGAATAAACAGACCGAAAATGAGAAGAATGAAATTCATAAATTGCTATTTCCAGTGCTTGGGAAAAAAGAAATCAAGAGCATGAGTAGAAGATGGGGAACATCTGAACTGTATTCTTCAGCACTACAGTATGGCAGTGATAGGAGTGCTCTTTCACAAGAGAGGTTAAAAATATGATTATTGGAAAGATCTGTGAGTTACATTTATACAAGACAGAAGATGATCTTTGTCAGTTGAAGGTGGTGAGTCCTTGGGTGGAGTACCTCTAGCACGGGCACTGCAGTCTAAGGAAAATAGATACGTTTGAGGGTTTCGAGGCACAGGTACAGATCGTGACTTTGAAATGTGATATGCAAGTATAGGATGAAATAATTGGAACTGGCTGATGCTGAAAAGACAGAGGTCATGCAAGTCTCTTAGTATGCTAAAAGCAGTTGTAATGGAGGGCAGATTGATTGTTTTCTATGTCCCTGTGCAGAAAAAGGAATAGTTGGCTTACTTGGCAATAAAGATTTGTTACAAATTCATTTAAAAAAAAAAAAATCTAGTAGGATACATCTGGAAGTCGTGAAATCATCATTGGAGGTTTTAAGAACATCTTTGATGTTGTGAATATTCAGAATTCATGTTATGTGGTACTTACACAACTTGCCCGGAGGTTTTAAAAACAGTTTAAACAAATACTTGTTAAATTTTAATTCTGCTTCAGTGCAAGGAGATGGACAGGGTTCACATAGACTTCTGAAGGGCAAGAGTTCTGCAGCTGTGCAAAGACTTGTACATCATATGAGTGGGAATGGATGACTGCTTTATTATACCTGTCACCAGGGATCGAAGGCCAGCACAATGTTTCTGCAGTTCCCTGAAGCTGTCTGTGTTCAGATTTCACACTGCAGTGTTTCATTGTGTAACCTGTGCAGTATCATTCCTGTCTCTTTTTGGGGTGTTTCTATTACGTGAATAATTAACACTACTAGATTCTTAGCACTGTTAAAGAATGTACAGTTTCTTTGGCTGAAAAGGCTATAACTGTAGGTTTTATTCTGTCTGTCCTGACCTCTTATTTACCTCTTCTCTTATTACCCAGGTGACACGGACACCTGAAGAGAAGCTTACTTTTTCTTTCTCCTTTGAAAATTGCCCTGTGTCCATCACATAATTGTGATGTCAGCTGTAAAAACATAACCTGAGTTGAGGTGGTTTTTTGTTTTTGTTTGTTTTTGKTTTTTTTTAAATATATCTATAGAATGGATGTTGGAGATGGCTGGGCGGTGAGGAAAAAAAACAAGGGTCACAGATGTGCACTCAGATATGATATTGCTGTCTCTGAACATGTTTCTCTTTTGACCCTCACTTTAGATGGAGTTGGAGGACAGATGCAATAACAGAACCTTTGTTTCCCAGGGGTGTCTCTCAACTAATGGAAGTTGCCTTTATGAGTGCAAGCTGAAATTACTCACTGCGTGTTTTGGAACTAGTGTGGCTGTTGCTCACTGAAAAGATTATGTACTACTGAGGCCAGGGAACAGGAAGCTTCATTTCCACAGCCCTAGACCTCATGTAGCCTGTGAATGTATGTAGTGTAATGGAAACCATAGATAGAGTAGCATATGAGGGGTGGTGACTGAAAAGGACTTATTCATACTGAGTTTTCTATGAAGAAAACCCAAGAAATAGTTTTTTTTTTCTTCCCTCTCTGAATTCTTTTGGACAGTGGTAAACATGCAGCACTGGCACCTTTTTGGTTGTTCAATTTGGGAGGACTAATTAGCTGTAAGACAAAGCAGAGCAGTGCTAACTCTGCAGTGTGTCTGGAACGTGTTTCCCAGCACCAAGGCCTGAAGGCTGCATCTTAGAGAACTTTTTTTTTAACACTTGCTGCTATTTTGTGCTGATGGAGTGCTCACAAACACTGGCAACTGGGTATTTTGCCTCACTGGATCGAAAATGAAGCTATCATAATTTATGCTGGTAGAATTACTAAGGAGTAGTAAGGAGTAGGAGTAATTCCTCCATTTCATGTTGACACTTTGAATGGGTAGACTCACCCAAAAAGTATATTTGTATTTGAGGAAAATCTGTAGTGCATCACTCTAAAAATATCTGCCCTGGTTTTGCAGATGGTAGGTATTTGCCTGTATGGTATATGTGTCTGTAGGAAAGGATATATGGAAAAATAAACTTGCTGGGTTTTGTATTAAAATGCATTAATTGTTTCAGCCAATATTTAGAGTTGGAAAACTATTGGATAGCAGTATATTAACGGTTCACTTTGTCAAAGATAATTCATAGTGAAGCTTCAAATTATTTATGCGGATCATTATTTACATGTGGAAATTAATTATGCCATTTCCACCTGTTTACACTGCAGTAAGATACCCCATTGCTTTTCTTTTGTCTTAATTGTTCAGTTATTATTTCAGTAAGATAATTTGAGGAAGAACTATTAAGTGGTTTTCAAAGAGTGATATAGTCCTTTGTTATTCAGGATACAACTATTAATGATTTTTTTACTTGTAATATTAACTACACTGTAGGTTATTAAAAAATAAACTTTTTAGAACTGTATTAAACTGTAATATTCACTCTTCTATTTGCACAGAAGATCTATTTTCCTTTTCTTCTCCTAACTCTGCAGTTGTGACAGTTGGTGATGTGACTGAAGAACAGTGTCCATAATTGTCCTGCAATGACACATTCACTGCTTAGCATTTCCATATCCATAGGCCCCCCATCATTCATTAATCTTACTCTCTTCCTGACTCGTACAGTCCAGAATTGCTACCAAAAATCTTCTGTGATAATGTTCTTAAAGTCTTTTGATGTTTTATCTCAGCCACTGTTCTCTGAGTTCTTTGCTTTATACTCTTAACCTGAATGGGAACATGCTGCCATGTTTCTGTTTTGTGGTTTGGTTTTTTTTTTTTTAATCAGATTTCTTTTCAGCCATGTTTTTTTTTAATTCTGCCTGAAACTAGCAGTCCCTCTTTTTTTTTTTTTTTTTTTTTTTAAACTTTATCTGTCAAAGAACCATCTTTATTAGCTTTCCTGTTATCCCTTTAATTTCACATAAATATCTTCATCACCTGCACTTCTTTGACTTGTCCTTTTTATTTTTGGCTCGGTATTCATGTATTAGCCTCTTGTCTTCCACTCTTTAAGAAGTCCACTCAATTAATCAAAGATGAAAGAGAAATAAGTGGACAGGTCTATCAGAAATGTACATGGGCTTTCCTAAAATATATATTCTTATATGGATTTCTTTTCATGTATATAATATAGTCAGGTTATTCATTATCTCTAAATTTAGATTTTTGAATAAGATACACATGGATTTACAGATTTTAGTTTCTTAGTCACAGAAAAACACTTTTATCACAAAACACAATCAGATAAGAAAGGACTTGTGGCATTTCTGATGTTTTCTAAGACATTTATGAATTTTCTTAGGTCTTACCCACTTTAGACATAAAAGCTAGCTGAATAATTATTTGAAGAATTATAAATGGGAATTATAATTAGGGAATGAGATCAGTTTAAATTTGCAGAAAGTTACAGTGTGGTGGTTCAGATTTCATACATGCAGGTAACTGTAGGTTATTTATAGTGCAGTTCCATAGCTTCATAAACTAGTAAACGTGGTTATTTTTTTTTTGACAAGGCTACACAAAGCAACCAGTGCTAGCACAAAGGAAGGGATGGGATGGCAAAATATAACCACATATGAGGAAGAAGGCAAGACTGCAGCAGATTAATTAAATTGACATRAGCTTCTCTTCAATCACTCTGTTAGGGTGTGATTTCTTGTTATGGTTGAGCATATTTAAAAGCTCACTGTTATCAGAAGAGGAAGGTCTTACTCATTTCCTTCCTCACTTTTTCTTTTCTTTCTATTGCTAGTGGGTGTTTTTTTTTTCCCTTCCTCTGTTCCCTCACCTTCTGTCCTTCACCTCTGTCAGCAGTTCTGGCATTTCTTCCAGAAAAAAAAAATAATGCAAGTCATTAATCTAGGATAACTAGTGAACCCATKTAGTGACATACCAGAAAAGAGAAGAAAGAAGAGCAGGACTTCTCTCTTTTGGCATTGGCATGTGTTTAGAACACCTCTAGCGATAGTGTGAAAGCCCACCCTCAGTAACAAGCAATATGCATAGCCCAGGACTACGTGGTGGTTGGAGCTCCAGCTACATGGTAATACTGTTGGGCAAGTTATAGTTGCCTACTAACTTGTGAAAGTGAGCTGGCATTTGTTTGGTATCACGAGTTTTTTGGAAACAATTTTCATTCAAAAACCCCCCAAGGTTCTCTTTTTTTGTACTGTGATGACCTGCTGGAGGAAATGATAGTTCATGTTTAATGACAAACTGTTAAGAGAAGTGAATGGTTTAGCTGGAAGAAAATAAGATACTGTGAGTTGCCACAATATGATACTAGTTACAGTATGTAATGGATATATTAAATACGTGGTTATGCTATAGTATTTTGGTTGCATGGATCTTAAGCTTGTTTCTCTGTCACTTGAGTTTGAACTGTGAGCTCTCTGAGGATCCTAAGTCTTGTGTCGTGCTTGACTGGGGGAAAAAAAAAATCCATTGGTTAGATAAAAACGAGTTCCTGTTTTTAGTAGGTTCCTTGCCTGTTTCTATTCTGATGACAGAAATGGAAATTTGACTTGGCAGTTGTGATAAGTAGGTAGTTCATATTTTACTGAGAGTATTTACTCTTTGATTTTGTCTCTCCTCTAGACTTTTTGCAGACTTGCATACACATATCTGCGTTAGTTATATTTGGTACATACTTGAAGTTGCTTAAGTTCCTTTTTTGTTGAAGACTACCTTCCCAGAGGAACCTTAAGGCAAATACGGTGGTCCATGGTCATTAGCAAAATTTCAGAAAAGTCTGTAATACTGTAATCTTTATTTCCTTATCCTATTGTTGGAGCATAAATTAACATTGTAAAAGGTTACATGTTTAAACAGTACAATTTTGGATGCATTGACGCTGCTAGATACTGGCATGTGTGCATTTCAGCAATCACAAAATAAAGATTTACTTTTGTAAAACCTGCAGGAAAGGAAGAATATTAGAGAGACAAACTGTGCAAAGAAAAATAGGGGTCAAATCAAGAAGCCAGGAGGAGGCAGCGGAGATGGATGGACCATGGTCTTGAAGTCCTACTTTCTTGAAATTATTGGGGGATTTTTTTTTAGTAGTTTTATTTCCTTCAGAGGAATCAAAATTTCACCCTGGTCTCTGTTTGGTAAGTTGACTGATTAAATCTCAGCTTGTAGTCTCTGATCCTCATCTGCCAAACTGAATTACTACAATCCTTTAGGAAGTAAAATGACTATTAGAGGAGTGTTGCTTTGCAGTTCTAAGATTTTCTTCAATCTTCACCTGTTACAGAAATARCAGAAAAGGGCAGAGAAAGAACTAGAAATCCACTGATAATACTATAAGAGTAAATCCTTCTTCACATTAAATTTTTGTACTCACGTAAGCTGTTCTAAGTGTCAGTGCATGTTACTTGGAAAGATGCTAACTGAGGATTTAGTTACTTGGGGATGACAAAGGAATTTCACGTTAATTAATTTGGAACAATTATTAATTATAATAATTACTATAATCACCTTTTTTTTGAAATACTGTGTATCATATAATACATTCCAGTGACAGGGATACAATTTACTGATTATAAATCATTAAGGGCTTTAGACCAGCTTAAAATAAAATATATGCAATATTGTAATTCTGTTAAAAATATTCTAATCATCTTAAAAGAAT
The DNA here is from genome assembly GCA_035582835.1 of Phoebastria nigripes. Classification (NCBI taxonomy): domain Eukaryota; kingdom Metazoa; phylum Chordata; class Aves; order Procellariiformes; family Diomedeidae; genus Phoebastria; species Phoebastria nigripes. The sequence goes on along the minus strand of JAYKAV010000988.1, from coordinate 65,917 downwards.
AAGATAATTTGAAAATAGTATTTTGTTTGTGGAAACAATTTTTATTGGAAAACTGAATACTGAAATATTCTAAAGAAGTAAAAGCAAGTATTCTAAATAGCTGTAGACTCGCTCAAACAGCTGTCAAATCTTTAATCAGAAGTCTCTTTTCATGTCAGAATTCATTTCTATAGTGGTTTGTTGTTTGTTTGTTTTTTGTTTTTTTTTTTTTTCAAAATGTAGAAACAGAACAAAGGAGAGTTTGAAAGTTATGAAGAACCTTCATCACCTTAGTGATGTTAGTAGTAGTAGTATAGGCTACGATCCTTTCATAATGATGGGAACTGCATGGTCCCATAGCAAAGGGATTGTGCACAGCTGGAGTGCATGTGCATTTACCTTATTACAGATACTACCTTTTTTTTTCCCCTGAAGTTGACTGAAGTTGACCAGAAAATATTTCATAGCAGCATCAAGTACTCTGGGAACCAAGTTGCCTGAGGAGAGGCAGTCTAATTGATTGTTTCCATTTTATAGGGTCAGGATTTTCTGTTAGAAAACTGAGTTTGATCAGTTTTATCTTACATAAAATTACTTTATAAAATGACTTGGCATTTGAACTTGAAATTTGTTCTGCCTTCAGAAAAATAGAATTTGAACAGTCAGCCCTTCCCAGTATGTTAGCATTTTTTAACAAATCTTGCATATGGGAAGAAATTATTTCCTTTTTGATTTGCCAAAGCATATGTATGCATTCTTTTAATTGCTACCTTGCATATATTATTCAGTGTGCTGTGTCATCATGCGTCATGGTAGCTTGCTAATATTCATTGTTCAGTGTGAATTCCAAGACAGACATTTTGGTTGCAGAAGGTGTTTGATTTAAAGAAAAAATTCTTAAGGCATTAATTACAGACATCATATTGTTGAAAGCCAACTTAACATTTTCATGTATGATTACACATGCTGGTTCTACATTTGTTGCTATGGTTCTGTTTTCAAACCTCTGTGAGACTCAGCTAGTTGTGAAATTTACTGCCTCAGCCTGTGATATTTTATTCTAGAAAATTGGTAAAGTATGTGTAATTTCCTCTAACTCGGTAGAAAATAGAGGGGGAAAAAAAAAATCACTTTAGCCAAGAGAGAAGAGAACATACTTACTGTCCTTTTGTCATTGCATCAATGGCAATTTTAATTTTCAAGGCATGTCTCCCTATTGTAAAGAGAGAATGTGCCTTTAATAACAAGGTAAAAGTACCAGTAAGGAGCAATCTTTGAAATTCTTTCTTTGCATTTAAAAGGAATCTTTCATAAAGATCTTTTTGTAAACTGTTGCGCAAATTTGTTCTGTAAGCAAACTGAACATATAATGAAAAACGTTATCTGATACATTTGTGCCTCATATATAACAATTGTACCAAAAGACTGTGTTTTAATAGTGCTCAGGTAAAAAGTCAAGCATTCAGAAGTTAGAAAATGCCTGAATTATATTGTTGCAGCCTCTGACAGCACCAACAAAGAGACTTTGGCCCTGGGCTGAAGCATGTTGGGTGCACCTAGATTCTTCAGAAAACTCAATTTAAAATTCTAAGTTTCTCTAAATATTAACGCAAAACTTGCAAGGTGACATTTCAGTGACAGCAAAAGTATACTTTTAGTGTAACCTTTTGTCCCAATTTTAAGTCCTTGTGCTAAAGTTGGGAAATGCTGGAGATTATCAGCAAAGCTATTAAGAATTCTCAGCGTGGGCAGCCCAATGTATTTTCACAAAATTTACTCGATAGGTATGCCTAGCAACCTGAAGGCATACACATATATGCCATAATATCTGTCCATAGTAGAAGCATCTGAAGGAAACCTGGTTACAGAAAGAAGCAGAAATTTTCTATGGAACGCTGTTATGTTGCTGTCTTACCGTGCTTCATTTCATGTTCTACAAAATAGTGCTGCCACCTCATGGTTTTATGATTAAACCAATGATATTTGGTGGAGGATCTTTGCCTATCTTTTCTATTTTAGATTCTCAGAGTGGTGAAATTACATGGAAATACCAAACTACTTTCTTTAAAATGTCTTTCCAATTCTTATTTCAGGACAGAGGAGTAATAACTTTAGGGGAGTTATAAAATGTGCCTCAGTAATGTCTTAAATGTTCAAAACCCAGCAGTAAGTAGAATGAATATTTCTGTTCTGTATAAAGCAGAATGTCATCAGCTTTAGGACTGCTTCTCCAGTTGAATTGTCATAGGGTAAGGGATATTTATTTAGTCTTTTCTTCCTAAGGTATGAGGTCTGCCAGAAATACCAGGCAGTGACAGGGCTCTCAGCTGCATCTGACTTTCCTGTTCTTCATTGAAATGGTTTCTAGTTTCTGAATGCATCTACTTGTCTCTGTGGTACTCTGTAACTAACAGCTTCTTATTACTTACGTAATAAGTTTAAAARAAAAAAAAAAAAAGAAAAAAAAATGAGCCAAGATTATCATCACAGAATAACACTCATTTTTCATTTCTTCTAGATAAAGATCTTGACAAGCTCTTATCACTCTTAAAAAGTCCAGAGGAGCAAACTGGGTGGACAGAAATTTGTAGGAAACAGTTCTGCAAAGTCATGAAAGCCAGACCGGATATCATCAGTGGAACAAGTGAGTATGACTTACTGAGTTAAACAAAGCAAGCAAACAGAAGGCCACTAGGAAGCAACCATTCTTTAAAGTTTCATTGAGGATTACATTATCTATACAAGTAGTCAATAATTTTGTGTTGATTATGAAAACTATTTCAATGGGATTTTCCTGAGAAAACAATGCTTCTGCCTCATGTCTTATTTTTCTCTTTTTATGGCCATCATCCCTCTGTGTTGGCTGTTTTCAGTGAAATTTGACACAGAAGGAGGGCTCAAATATAAGTCTTTGTTTCAGATCTCTGAAGGGTCCGTTACTGAGATGCTGAGAAAATGGAAGAGAGAGCCTGAGAGAAAACTGAGCCTGAGACATTTCCCAGAGATCAGTGAATGACTTTAAGGCGGGTTGGGAAATTATATTAATGGCCAATTTCAGTAAAAATTTTCAGAATTAAGCCATACTAAACATCAAAGAACCCACTCATTCAGGTTTTTCTTCATTTTCATATGTATTTTCTAGTGAAGAGTGTGCTCATGCAGGAGCATTGGTATAGATCAGTTAAAACAACAAACCAGCTAAAACAAAAACAGCAATCACCCATATGACATAAATCATCAGAAATCAGACAKAATAATTCACTTGTAGTATCATATAAACTTGTGTAGCAATAAAGGAGCTAGGTGTTTTCAGAAATTGCTGGCTTTCATTTCTGTAGGAATTCTGAATATGGTCAGTACATAGTCTAACTTTTTGTTTACAGATGCCAAAGGTTTCCCTTCAAATTCTTTAGGTAAGCAATTAATACAGCTGACAGTGAAGACAGATGAAATATCTTCTGCATGGGATCAAAGTAACCCAGCATGTGTGTTTTACATAAGAGACCTGAATTTTATGATAAATTATATAGCCATATAAAAGTTATAGGGCAGTTTCAGAAGCCTTAAGGAAGTCATTTATACAGGAACTGATTTAATATTAAGATAGTTAATAAGAAATTTGTCATTTGTATAATGCAGTTAAAGTCAATAATAATTGAATGTTTCTAAATTCTTAGAGCTTTCTGTTCTTACTGCTTGTTTGAAACAAGCTTGAGTCTATAGTCTAGGTGACTGTAAATTAGTCAGAGCTTTCACCTTCCATTTGGAAGAATGTGTGTGTAGACAGAATACATTTGTATTTGTATATATGCACATATAATGCATATATGCACTTATAATGTACATTATACTGTACACGTCCACAAATGCATGTATTCAGACAGCTTTGTGAAACAAATAGAGATTCATAACCATTCAGAAACAACTGAATGTATTTTATATGAGCTTCTGCTAGTATAAGAAAAATAAATTGAAGAGTAGCAATTAAAAAAACCTAGATTTTTCTAGCAAAGTGGTATGTTTACTTTTCTTGCATGACTCTGATCTAGTAGTTCAGTGAGGGTTTTATTTGTGCTTCACAATATATAACATCAAAAAATTTAGTCTTTGTAAAATCAATTTTATTTGAATGCAGCATATTTTCTAGACTGATCTCTTCTTGGATTATATGAAATTTTTGTTGAAAATTGTTAGTCTGTCTTCCTGCATCTAAAAGGAATTATTTGTTGAAAAAACATATTTTTACAAAAAACAGAACATACATTTAAAGTAGGTGGCTTACAAAGAACAAGAAAAGTCTTTCCTTTTGTGCTTTGTAGTTATCCATACAAAGCCTCAAAACCTGCGTAGGTTGTTTTCTCTAACTTTGTTGGAGGTACCAGAAGCTAGATTGAGGAATTATAGAGAGTCATTAAGATTTGTTAACCCAAAGCAAAAAATTATGCTTGCTTCTGAATAACTGTTTCCAGCTGAGATGGAACTGGGAGTAAAAGTCAGCAAGAAAGTATTCGTGGAGTTGTTGTTAAGCCTCGCAGGGACTTCTGAAAGTGCTTTCACAAACCACACAAAAAAATACAGTATGAAAATAGAAACAGAATAGCATAATGAAACATGAAATAAATAAATAAAAACACCCTACAAGAGAATAGTAATATTATAAACTAAGTGTAAGTACTGGTAATTTAAGGTGGATGCAAAGCCATTCAAATGCTGCGTATCTGCTTGGAGATATTTCAGAAGCAGCAAAATATCTGCTAGCTGTGTGGTTTGAGACAACATCATGTTAATTGAAACTATTTTATGAGAGACAGCTGTGCTGCTATGTATCTTTTGCAGCATGTGAAGCTCTCCCAAATTTCAGAGAACTGAGAGTCTTCAGTCCAGGTCCCAAGAAATCAAAACTTTATCTTTAGTTACAGATGGAGCAAACTCCAAGGATTACAGAACAAAGATGCATACTTAAGCTTCCTGTACTGGGCCCTTTCTAAGGGAGACTAACGTTAACAGCAGTTTAACCAGAACATAATCAGCGAAGACGACAATGGATTCAATGACTGTATAGTGTAGCGTGTATTGATTTTTTTAAAATACTTTGCGATCCGGTGTCAGGATTACCAGACGCTGAACCTATAGAACCTGCTTGAACTCCATCAGAAAGTTCTTGAGCAAACTGTATAGTATCAATATCTCTAAATCACTCTTGTGTTGATTACCATCACATTGACTTGGTCAATGTTTTTCTGCTAAATGCTGTGGTATCGCATTACTTTTGGGAATGTTCATCTTCATCCCTAGATTGGCATTTTCTTTACTAAAGCATCACCTCTGACTGTAGCTTTTAAGTCATTTCTGTGGTCAGACATCAAGATCTAGTTTTGAATGGCTTTATTGAACTGCTAAAAGGAGATACAAACCTTCCTCAGGCTTGTATGTCTTTTAGTGTGCAGGACTGAAAGTATGGGATTTTTCTTGGTCATCTAAAAGCAAATCATATTGTAGACAACCAGCTTCTACATTCTATTGTTCTGAGCACAATAAGCTAAGACGAAGGAATTCTTCTAGTCTTTCCTTCCATAAAGGTGCCACAGAATTGTGGATGCTAGGGATATAGCTGCTTGTTGAACGTCGTTGCATATGTCTTTGGGTCACTTAGATCAGCTAGAGAACCACAGATAGAGCCCTTGGTCAGGTTAAGTCTTGGCCTCTTTTGGACTACTCTTTGCAATGCTTGTGGCCTCCCTGAAGCATCTTTAGTACATCTAGATAAAAGCTTTCTGTGTATTGGCATCTAGGCTTTGGCAGGAAGAGAAACAGGCAAATCAACTCCTCTGAGAAATAGCTTAGATTTATGTAGAAAATTATTGGCCTTTGTGAATCTAGGCTTAGTATATTGCATGTTCAAATCATTCACATGATTGGGAGGTATTTTTTTTTTGAACCAGTGATCTTGGCTTGACTTGTTTCATCCATGCCTTTTTCAGTTGTCCCCCCCCCTTCTCATCCTTCAGGTTTTGCAGAAGGCATTTCTGTTGTTTTCAGCCCCAGCAACTCCTTTTTCATCTGTTCCTAATTAGTGTTGTGTCAGCAGCTGATCTCTTTCCTGTCTGGGCAGATTCAACGCCTTTAATCCCCTCCTCTCTTAGGAGACTTTAAACTCTAAGTAACAGAAATTGAGGGTGTTGCAGAGATCATATAATTATATGCTAACATTCTTCCCTTCATAACTGAGAGGTAGTCAGTCCCCAAATTCTAATCGTTCTCCTCAAGCTTTATATCCATGTGTGGATATGGATAGGGATAGTAAACTCAGCTAAAGTGACTTGCTCCGTGGAGTCATTCAGAGTTTCCATGGCATATCTCCCTCAGGAATCTGGACTTAGATTACCAATATTCTTTAGGGCCTATTAATTTACCTCCAAAATGTTTTCTCTTAAACAAACAAACAAACACATGTGGGAGGCATATTTGTTTTTTAAGGTAATTTTCATCTTCAGGCAGTTATTCTTTGAGTCTCAGCAACTTGGTGACTTCAAAGATACGAAAAACATAGCAGCTCTTGAAGTTGCATATGAGATCTTACTGGACAACACAGGATTTTTCTTCATTTTTTACAAGTGGAATGGCTGATGAAAGCAGAGTGGTTATGATCAACAGAGTGTTCTGCAGTCCGTTAATGCTTTGTGAGCTCTGCATCATGTGAGGTAGCTCTGTCTAAACATGCTGATGAAAAATACTATGATCCTTTGAGGCAGTGTCATTGTTTGTGACGTTTGGGTGCTACAGACTTTAGCAATGGCTGCAAAAAGTTGAAAGTAACTGCAGAACTTTCCCCATGGGATGAAGAACCAAAAAGATGGATATTTTCAGTAGGTATTACTGTTGTGTGTAGTTGTGGTTTTTTTTATTCAGGATAACAAAATGCTGAATTTTGGCAGTTTATCAAAATAGCCTATTCAGGCATTGTAAATGTAGCTTATATCAAGGTATACTTTACAGCTACTAGAATCTCGACAAGGGGAGTATCTCAGTTGTCACCACTCTGCCTGTATATAGAAGTAAAGATAATAGGGACTTTAGTTTTTGTTGAAAGGGATCTTCTGGATTCAAAGACAATGAAATACTACATTTTTAGAGCTGTTACTAGCATGTTGTTCCTTCTTTTAAGGAAATTTAAATTTCAGTCTTCATTAGGTCCAGCTAAAGAAAATTTGACTAACTTTAGTCTTGCGTAGTAGTCTTCTGTAGGCTCTCTTGTTAAGCCTTTGAGAGAGAATTCTCTAGGCTGTGATTTCAGAAAGACAAATCAGGGTAACTGCGTTAGATTTCCATTCTGAATTGATCCTCGGAGGAGCCTATTGTTCTCTGCAAGAACAACACAGATTCTCTAAACTCAATTTGATCTTTTTAAATATGGACCAAATCTTCTGCCTCAAAGATCACTCAATTAGATCTAGATTCTGCATGTGGTCTGCTCTCATTTTTTAGTATAACCAATTAAAAATTATTGCATTCGCAAAAGAGGTTTTTAGAATAATACAAAAAAGATGTTTACCTCTTTTTACCTTTACCTTACTTGATTTTTCAAGGAGGCTTGTTTCAGAATTAAAGTGGAACAGCGGGTCTTTCATGTTACGCAGGAAGAACAATTACAGATCAAAACTTCTTTCATCTGTCCCCCAAACCAGTTTGGAGCAACTTCCAAAGGAATATCCTGTAAGCAGTGTGAGTGCATGAGAATGTGCATTCATGTGTGTGAAGATTACGACATTTGATTAGGATTTGAAAGGCATTAATAAAGAAGATACTTGTATATTGGTATAAGATATGCAACTTTCATTTCTAATGGAAGCACTGTCAGAATTTTTATTATCTTGTTTTCTTCTTTTCAAAGATAATGCAGGTTGTTATTTTGCCATTTCAATGTACAATAATTGAAAGTCTCTCCCATTATCTTAGGAATTCAAAAAAGTCCTCCTTATTGTTGCCATTAAGAAGGGAATTGCCAACTGTGTTTTTCATAGATTTATTAAACTGAAGTATGGTTGATGGAGTCAAAAATTTCTGACACTACTCTTACAAAGAAGTCAGCTGTCCAAGGTTTTCACTCTTTTTTTTCACTTATTTTTAACCCCTAACACAAGTCAGGTGTTAACAGCAGGACTACTGTTAACTCTTAAGAAAGTTCTTTTTCTTTTAAACTCATCTGAAGCATCTGTAAGTTGGTATAGAATATGATCCAGTAAAACTAGTTACATTAGAGGATCTAAAAAAATTTGATGCTTTTCACAGTTTTTGAACTTTTTGGCTTAAACCTTTCAGAGTAGGAATTAGATAACCTCTCATGGTGGTTACCTATTAAAACAGTTTTAATCACATGAATTTTTTTAATCAGTGCTCTTATGCAGTTTAGAAGCCATTTTGATTACCTTCCTTTTATACATTAGTTCTTCAAGGAAAAAAAAAAAAACATCCTGCAGGAATTCAGCTGTTTCATGAGCATACTGCAATCGTTTAGGGAATTTTAAAACCCTTTCATTTATTTTGTATATGATTACACACTCTTAAATTAAAATTCTCTTTATTTTGGATATGTGGATTAAATTTGCATGAGGTAATTGCCAGTCTCTTAAAAACTTCAATGTTAATACAGCCAAGCTACCATAATTTAAGAAAATCAACATTTTCACTGAGTTGATAGGCCACAACACTAATCTCTATTTCTGAACATAACCTCTGTGTGAGAATGTGGGCTTTTACAATAATACCAGCTGTACTATACAATGAACTTTCCTAAATTTCTTTTGTCTACTTTTCCAGTTAAATGAAAAATCACTGAGCCAGTTTCCACCTTTATAAAGATTTTCAGGGAGTGTCCACATGGCAGCTAAATGATTTAGTATTAAAAGACAAAAATTAAAATAACTACTTGTCATTTCATATGGACATTCCTTTCGAAGAGACAATGTCCTGTGAAAACCCTCTATTTGCGTGTTAACCAAATTTGTTTTGAGAAACTCTTATGTGTGTCTTCCTCTCTCAAACTTGATTAAAAGCTTTTCAAAGATCCTGATAGGCACTTAGATAAATACTTTCAAATGGTGGAAATCAATTTAGTGCTTGAGTTTCAAAAAATTGCTTAGCAGTTGAGCTGTTACTTTTCCCATTAACTCAAGCACTGAACTGAAATAGTCGACTGCTAGGTCAAGCATGTGGATGCCTTCCACCAAAAAGGGAAGAAATGTCCAATGTTCTGACTTGGTTTTAAATTTTCTGAATTATGTGGTATTTTAGTCTTTTTAACATAGTTCCTGTTCGTTATTATAGTATGGCATATTTCAGTAGTCACAATACTAATAGTCATACAGTAAACATCTAGCTAGTTACAAATTTTAAGTTTAATTTCTGCTTTTTGCTATCTACAGCTCCAGGTATAGACACCTTTTCTCATTTTACACAAATATTTCTTATATTGTTTGTGGACCAAATTCCCCTAAGCATATTAGTGAAGATTAATGAGATTGTTTATTCTGTTTATTCTCACAAAATGAATAAACTGTTACTTTTCTATAAAATAAATTGCTTTTTGCTAGCCCCATGTGGTTTATTAACCATGATTAAAAATAACTATATTATGTTCAATTAGCAGTTTCTTCTCTCCATAAAAATGCATAAGAATATAAATTACACATGTAAATTTTTTGTTTTGATTTAGTGGTCCTTTGCAATGCAAAATTAATTTTGTTACTGTTGGAGTTGGCTACTCTAACTCTAAATCTGTGTTTAGCTGTTGTAGTGAAACTTCTTTTCCCCTTTGCCCTACCCATCAACATAGTATTACCAAAACTCAACCTTTTAAAAACTTTTTTCTGGGCTCATTCAGTGTAAATGAATTTCTGTAAATGTTTTAGACAACTAATCAAGAAAAAAAAAATCATGATTTAATGTCAGTGTGTTAGCTTAAAATGGTTGGAAGAAGAGTTAATTGTCTTTATGATATCTTTTTCTTCATTATTTTTCTGGCATAACAAGCATCAGACTGTGGGTGGAGGTTCTGTCTTCCTCCTCCTCCTCATGCACGAAAGAGCTTGCACTGCAGTCTCCTGTGTTAGTTTTCCTGTCAGCAAGGCTAGTTCAAGAGTTTTCTAGCTTTCTCCATTGCCACCTCCACAACAGAGTGTTACGCCTTACTTGTGCTGCTACAACTGTTCGTACAGCTATCCGCTAAAATGGTGTAGTGGAATTACTCGGTCTAAAACCAGCAAAACCACCTGTGGGTGCATGGAGTTATGTGCAGGAATGGGGGACCAGAGGCTGAAGCTTCAGTGCTATTAAATTGAGGTGCTGCCAAGGAAACGGTAACGTGCAGTCTTAAACCAGGAAATCCCATGGGTAGCAGCACTCGTTACTCTCTAAATACACTTCCTTGCTTTGAATTATTGGGAAAAGAAGGTTATATCGCTATTCTTTAAATCCTGTTTATCGTGAAAACAGCAGCTGTTCTAGGATTGCATTTACTTATAAAAAATGTTCATAAATTCTTAATATGGCTTATTCAGTATGGGCTTCCTCCATGCAGTATGCGTAAAGGCTTCCTTGTATCCATTGTTTAAACCTGTAAGGGGGCAGTGTGCTCAGTTGCAGTAGCCTCAAACTTGCAGAATTGAGGAATCAGGAACAGTTTTTGCTAATGATTTGTCATTGAGATTTCTCGCTAACTTCCCGGCTAACATTCTGTTAAGGTGGGAGATAAAATTTCCTACATAGTGACCAGATGTGAGCATCTGCAGTATCTGCAGACTCAAAGTTCCATGGCAAAAACTGAATAAGAACATTATGGTCATCATAAAATACAGAATTTCCCAAAGGAAATGCTGCTATTGCTTAATTTTAAGTGAATAATTTTTTATCTTGTGATGGCATAGGTGGTCTTATATCGGGTTTTTTTGGAAACAGCCCTTAAAACTTCATTTACTTTTGCTAACATCATTTTGGGGTGGTGTGGTTTTTTTGTTGTGTGTGGGTTGTTGGATTTTTTGGGGATTTTTTGTGGTTTTTGTTTTTTTTTTCTTTCCTGTCTGCATACACAGACAAATGTGGTAAGATATTGTAGTTTAATTATAGTTAATTTTCATTTCATATTGAAACCGTGTAACAAATTCTGAAGTAATCCTTGGAGGGTATAAAGATAATATGGGATTCTCTTTCYGTTTACACTGAATATATTCTCAGTAAAGCTATTAAAATTTAATTTAAGTTAGGAACGGTGTTAGGAATGCAAAAGCACAGTGCATGCTTTGAATTGTTCCCCCATAAAAACATGAATAAACATGCAGGAATTCAAATAGCTTTAGTCTCTTACATATTGTCATTTTGTTAGGTAATGTATTTCCACATTTTGTTCATTGCCTCTAATGTTTTAATGGGTTTTTACTTTTTGCAGTTTTGGCAGAATTAATTGAAAAGTTCGTGTCACATCTGTCTGAAAGCCAATTGGATTGTTATTTCAGCACAGGAAACTATAAAGGTCAGTTTCCTAATAATTTATTGCCATGCAGCCTCTTCATATTTAAATTACTTTCCTTTTAAATGTATCTGTAGCATTTTGGGGGTTGTTTAAAATGTTCTTTAACAGCTCAGAAATTCATTACTTAACTGGTGGGAAATACCTCACTTTGGAGCAAAAGATGATGTGCTTGAGTAAACAGTACAGATAATTATTAGTGATGGGCTTTCACATTTCTGTATGTGTAATGGAAAGATGGAGATGCAGAATAGGTGAGGGTATGATTCAAAATATTTGTTGACACCTATTATAGAATGATTTGCAAAGGTGGTGGCATAAACATTTAAGATGGTGTAAGCGATCTGGCTCACCTTTTGAAAGCCCCATAATATATAATCAACCCAAAGGTATGCAATTTATATTACATTAAAGGATATGTATTAAAGAACTGCTATTGTTGGCAGAGTAATCTGAGTGTTAGTTTTGTATAGATGTGCTTACAGCCAAGAATAAAGGATGAATGATAAAGTTAATTTATTCTGAGTGTAAAGTAATACATTTTAATATTTTGAGGCACTTGCTGTATTGGAAGATTTAGAAGCATAGTTAATATCTGCTGGAAAATGCACTTTCATTCTTTACTATCTGTCCAGGACTTTTCTCTTAGGTTGTAGTTCAGTCATTTAGAGTACTTATTCTGCCACTAACTCTGGAGTACCAAGGCTGCTTTGGGGAGAGTCTGTTATTTATACTGATATTTTATTCTCACATCCATAGGATGCAAATATAGTGTCCTTGGAGACTTCAGACTTGCCTTTGAAGTTTCAAAGCATAAAACCCCTTTAGTAATTTAGAGGACGTCTTTCTTTTATGTAGTGGCCTTTACCTTCTGAAAAGCTTGCTAACGGAATACTCTTAATTTTATTTGAGAATCTCTCTCTTTGCTTAATGAAGAGAGTTGCTGAAGTGACAGTTCTTTCTGTCACTATTTTATTTTTCCTCAAAAGATCCTTAAAGGGCTTTTTGTTGTCCTGCTTTAGTTTGTCATTTACTTTTCAACTTCTCAGGAGGCATAATAAGCAATAAAAATCTTTTCATGGACTCATAAGACTTGGTGTTTACATATTTCTGACACTTCTGAATTCAAATTATGATTTTGATGGTTCCTTTAAAAGCCCACATAATGTCTTCATGATGTAAATGATTTATTTGACACCTAGACTACCCCTCTTGTTCTTCTCTGTACCTCTCTCTTTTTAGGTTGCAGTTCAAAGTATCACACATTCTCCAATGATATGGAAGGCCCAGGTGTAGTTTTCTTTCCTGTCTTAGGGAATGCCTATCTCGCATTTCTTTGGAGAACAGCGTAGCCCGTAGACCTAACTTTTCAAGGTTATCTTAGTGTTTCCCGTTAGAAAAACGGGAAAACCCGCTTGGTTTGAATAAGGCAAAAACTAACTAGAGGAGGAACAGACATCTAACTGTGCAACCTCCAAGTGGATGCCTTGCCCAGCAAAGAAAGCATCCTGCTGTTTCTTAGTCATAACAGCTAAGTGCTTCCATCCAGTGTGGAAGAACTCTAATGAAGGGAAGCAGTAGTCCATACTCTGTTGACTTAGATGTCGAGTACCTTGGTTTCAATCCACTCTTCTCAACCTTTTGTTCAAAGCTAGGATTTAAAACACGTTCAGGAAGTTTGAACCTGGATCTTCTACTTCATTGATTTCACCATGAACCATTGATTAGGTGGAGGTGGCAACAACACTACATTATTTATCTAAAATTTAATGCCAACTTTGAAGAAACACCAGGTTTGAAAATCCTGTGACAATGCATACATTAAATTAATTTTTTAGAATGGAAAATCCCAAAGAATAGGTACAGAAACAAAACAAAGATAACATAGTAAAAGCCTCAATTCTTTATTTTCTTGAGCTTGACAGATTTTCTTTCCATAATGCCTGTATGACATTCCTTTTTGTATTTCTGAATATTTTTTTCATTCAGTCTTATACAGGCACTATTGGACATTAATTCTGGATAAGTTTGCCTGTTCAGTTCTCAAATAAAAGCTCCAAAATTTAAAGGGTTGGCTGATGAACAATTTTCATTTGCAAATGCTTTTGATATTCCATATGCTTTAATGAAGACAAGCTTGGAAATGGGAGAGTGAGAAGCCTTCTCAAGGATAGTCAGTCATCTGGTGGTAAGAAACTGATGTGAAATGTAGGCAAAGGGCTGGTGTTGTCTTAATGCTTTCTTTCCCTATCAGCAACACCATTATCACAGACTCTTTTTGTGAAGAGTTCTCCAGTTCAGGAAAGAGTGTTGCTCAGGCAAACAGCGTATCTTTCATCAAGGGTTTCTTTTAAGTTTTATAGGAAAATAGTTACTAAAATTTCATAGCACCTTTTTCAGACAGGTGTAGCAATGAGTGTTGTCCAGGGAGACTAGTTTAGACCAATAAATTCATGCTGATTGACATGAAAGAGAAACAAAAATCTGGCTCCAAAATTGAATCTGTGATTGTACTCCACTCTAGAACAGTAAAAGGGCTTGATTGTAAGAATCAGTTGTATAGCTAAAGTTACACTCATTTCAGATTCTTTTTTATGTCATAAAACATACAGTGTGGCACTCCTATGAAGATAGGGAATGCGCTTTGAGAACTCAAGTCTGTACTACGCTTCCTATGTTTGTACAGAAGGGACAAACAAAACATGCTCAAATCTTTATCAGACCTTAGTTACTTAAAATTAGGTTTCTCACTGATTGAATAATGATTGATCAGATTTGTGTACATTTCCCAGGGTTTTATGCTAATGTGTATGAAGGGTTTGAATTTCTCCAAGGAGAACAACTAATTATCGAATGCCATGTGATTTCACAGTATCTTTTCCATATACGTATGTGTAAGCATTATCTAAGCTAAATCCTAAAACTGCTGTTGCAGTAGAGACATTTTTCTGAATTAGGTAAAGTTAATGAGTTGTTAGAAGGTAAACTATATTCCAGATGCGTCTTTCTAGCTGCACATCTAAGTAAGCCAAACATGCACTGGCAATTGCATGTGTCCACCATTCTCTTGAATAAATTTGGGTCTGAGGAACTGAAAAACAGTTTCTAATAGTTGTTTAATTTTAATGAAGAGATGCCACAATTTTCATGAAAGTGGATTCAGTACAATGCATAGATATTCAGTGTTTATCATGTTTCTTGAAATGAGAAATTGATTATCTTAAAAAATGACAGCTTTCTAAACCCGTAGGTGGTTGTAATTAGAATAACACAGTCATCCATCTGCTGTGGAATCCCTCAGGATTTCAGTCTATTATAAAATTTGCAAATATGGAAAAATCAAATTAGTTTGGGTTGTTATCATTTTCAAGTTAAGAGAGAAGGAAAAATATCTGATAAACCACTATGCAGTTGCAGTGTTTAATTATAAACAGTAACACAAATCTTACTTGAAGTTTACTTTCTGCTAGCAGCAATGATACTGCTGTGATGTGGATTCAGATAAGTAAAATAACATACAATATGTATGTTAAATGTTAATGAACTCTGTCTATCCCCTTTCCCAGAATTAATACTTTCTAGTTTGCTTTTATTTTTCTTTCTTCTTAAAAAAAACCAAAACATTGAAAACCAAATCATTGATGTTTAGCCGTAATAGGCAATAGGATGGCAAGAAACTGACATTTGCTATAGTAGTAAAATAGGCATTATGCATTAGGGATATGAAGTTCCTAAAATAGCCTCTTGCTCTTCTTGTTAGCAAATTCCAGTTCATTGCAACATAAATGCTTTGTGGAAATGTATTAGTTTTCTCAAGGTTCCAACAAATCCATTTCTCAAAGAATTCCACTTGCAGAGTCATCTGATATGTTGGTGTCTGGACTTCTTAATTGATCTCCGCCATGTGTTGCAGACTGCCCAAACTTGGGAATGCCTTTCAGGATCAACTGGTTTTTTTGGTAGCTCTGGTTGTGCAGATGACGTTGCAGTTGAGTGCTCTCTTTCCAACAGACTTTGTCTCTGAAACAGCTCTGCCATGTACTGCCAAAGGGACAGAACCTCAGGGATTTCAGGTCTTGGCCGTAAAACTCAAATGTCGCGGTGTGTTCCTTCTCTAGATGAGGTTTAGTTCTCCAGCTGAACAAAATCTCATAGGAACTTTCTACCATTTAATGAGCTCTTAATCTTCTAAGGGTCAGGTGGATCGGGTAATGAACTGAGAAATTTTAAAAACACCAATGGGAAGCGATCAGTATAGAGCTGATCAGAAGGAGTAGCAAATGAGAAATACAGGACTACAACCCCAAATTGGGCTGAAAGGGAAGGATAAGGAAGGGCATTCTTCCCTTCTTCCTGCATCATTTGATGAATGCACTTCTTTAAAGATGGGTGCCCACTTTAAAGATGCTGTTAGCAAAAAGCATTTTGCTCTTTGCCAGTTTATATGTAACTGGACTGAAAATGTGGTTCATTCTTAATGATGTTGCTGCCAAAAATAGCTTGAGTATTTGTGATGACCAATACATAAAGAAGAAGTTCTAGATATGAATATTTTGATCTTGTATTGTTATGACAAGAGTACTGATGACATAACAGATACTTTCAATAGTCAAGGTGGAATTGCACGTGAGGTTACCTAGCTCTGATGAGAAGCCAACAACATTCTCCAGCAATTATTCTTGGATCTTGTTTACATTGTCTCCATTCACAGTTCAAATCCAACAATAGTAATACTTTTCTTTGAAATGGGATTTTTTCATAGACAATTCTAACAATGAGTATGAGATTCAGACTGTCAGAATTGCTCTAGACAAGTAGCTTGGTGGAGGAGATGACACCATCAAAAAATGATAGCAAAATGGCAGAAAAGAATATAGTGAGAAATTTATGACTTCTGCTCTGCCCCAACTCCAAATAATGTTTTAAAATAGAAAACTTTCATAAGGACATCAGAAGGAGAGGGGATAGGTACTGACAAAACATGAAGTTCTATACTGACTGCTTGGGCACCTGCCCACTGACAGTGTCAATGTTTAGGTACATGTTGAAGAGTAAGTAAAAAACCTGCTTGTTTGGTTTGGTTTGGTTTTTTTTTAAAAAAAAAAAAAAAAAAAAAAAAGATTTTGTGAGTTCCACAATTTCAGTTTATATGGACAAAGCCCAAGGACTAGAGATCTGATAGCGAACATAACTACATACTTTAAAGATTTTCGAAGCATCTGCAGGAATTATGCAGGTGGCTCTGGCCATCATGGGATTTTCAACTGTTTGCAGTATTGTCACTTACATGGTTCCTTTGAATCAAAAGTATTTTCCATCCATACAAAGAAAACTAATCTTTCTTACCATTACTGAAGTTAAAATTTAACATTCATAAACATTTTGCAAAGGTTATTTATATAGCCATAAAAACATTTGGTCTGGGCACCAGGAAGTGCAAAAGCTAAATCAATAATGTGAGCAACACCTTTAGTCATTTTCTTCACTTAACACAAAAGGGAAGCCAGTAGTTTCTTTGAGGTAACAGCAATTAAACAGGGAAATAAATTAATATTTACCTAAAGACCATACAAGTTGTATGAAATATGCCATAAAGCTGTTTCAGCTTGGTATCCTGTCATTTCAGTATGAATGCGATGTAGCCCGTTTTCTGACTTAAACACATAAAAGCTTCTTCATGGTAAGAGGGAAAATAAATAAGAAAGCAATCTTGCATATGAATTGTAAAGTAGATTGAAGTCTAGTCTGATCAGGAAGAATACTACTGAACTGCGTGTGCCAGTTAACTTACTCTGAAGTGTTTGTAGCCTATAGCTACAAATTGAGTTTATTAATAATATGTAATTGCCTTTGCAAATCATGCCTTATGGGATGTCTGTTTTTGTGCTCCTTAATGCTACAAAACGTTTTGAGAAGTACTGCCCATTGAGATGCTTGAAATGGGCATGATCAGAGCTAGCATGAATGATCAGTCATGACCTCAAAGCAAGGAAACACTAAGATTGCTTAAAGAATTGCTCCCCGTCTTCCCTTCATCCTGTTCTTCTAATTCCCCCTAATCCCTTTTGACATTTACAGTTGCTCAGTTTTGCAGGAAGACCTGGAAGATAAAAACCACAGAAGACAATCAGCCCATCTTTTCCTATAGACACAAGATGAAAACCTTCAAATTCCTTTCCATCACTAGGTTTTGTTCTGCCATAAATAAATAAATAAATAAATAAGGAAAGGGCTTGTAAGCAGAAGTTAATCCCCACCTCTCTCCAGGATCACCTGATTTGCATCTGGAACTATCCAGGATGCACAGGATTGCTTCTCTTTAAAGATGAAGACTAGATAGGCAATGGCAGTGAAGCGTGCCTTACCTAGGAATCCCAGATTTAGGCTAACTGAACCAGGTGGGACAAGTTGCTCAATGAGCCCACTTTGCCTTTTTTTGCCCTGCTCCCTATGCTCATTGCTCCCTCCCACTCAAGCAGCAGGTGTCCTAATTCTCTCCTTTTGGTTCTCTATGGAACACTGAATTTGATTTAGAGGTAGAAGGGTTGGAAACAAGAGGAAGATTACCAAGTCATAAAAAGAAATAATTCTTTATTGTAGAAAAAGTTAATATTCTACAATTTTTCACATGTAGTGTTCTTTTTTTGTTTGTTTGTTTTTGTTTAAAGTTATCACTGACAATTAATAGTTTACAGTCCTTGGTGTTTCAAGGAAGCATTTTCTCTTTTGAATGAACAAGATTGTGTTAAATAGTGGATTTAAAAAATATTTGAGAGCAGGCATACTGATATTTCTTATGATTAGCTTATCTGAAGTGTGTATGGTAGGTTGCTAATATAAACAGCAGTTGCATGGCTAAAAAAGGCTAAAAAAAAAAATGTATCATTTACACTCAAAAATGGTCCATACTTACTGCTGTAGGTTTTTTTAATGCATTTTAGAATGAGAGATAAAGTCAACTTTCTATTACCATAATTTTTTTTTAAATTGTAAATCAGCTCCTAGAGAATTCTGATATCCTTCAAGTCACTCGTTTAATTTTGGCTTAATGTCTATTTTACAGTGTTTTACATTTTTAAAGAAAGAAGTGTAAAATACTTGTTCAGCATAGAATTTTTTGTTTTATTAGATAAATAAAAAGGAAGCTGCCAAAGCATGTTGTTCATTCCATTTAATGATAGCCACAGTACTATATCATGTTGTTATCTAATTCACAGTTCAGAGAGGTGTTCTGTCCTTTTAGGATAATCGGCATTCTTATTTAGAAAATTGATCTGTCAATGTCTTTTGTTATGAAACCCATTGTGTTTGAAGACAGTTAGTTGTATCAGGTGTATTGATAAATATCTGTCAAATGAGTTTTGTAGAAAATTAAATTCAGTGTATTAAATCAGAGGTATGAGCATCATTACAATAGTACAGTCACAACATACTCCTGCAAGCTTACTAGTCAACTTTTTATCCATGGATTGCAATATGCAGTATTTCAATATTCCACTTATTGTTAATAACAATTTTCTAATTTAAGGTTTCTAGGTCCAGTTTTTAATCAGTGGGAAGTGGTCCTTTGTGTATTCTAAATGACTTTATAGTTTTCTAAAGCCTAGTCTTCCTAGTCTATTAATTGGTAAACAAAATGGAAAATCAAAACTTTTGACCCAGGACAAAGAACCACAGCTTGTGTGTTCCCATTGTCAGTTGTGGATTGGCAGCAACTTGACTGCCTAGCGTATGAAGCTATGATTATATCAAATACACTGGTGTACAAAAGCAAGAGTTTTTGCCTTGATGAGGTACTATGTAATATAGAATTATTATTCAATCCAAACTCTATGTTAATTTTATCTTCTTTCACAGTACAGGGGAAAATATCAAAAGGAAAACTGATAAGGAGAAAACCCTTTTCAGCAACTAAGAAATTATTACAACAGAGAAGAAAAGGCAATGAGAATCAATGAAATCAGTTCTGTTCTTTTAATGTTAATGGGAAGTAAGCATTCAGTACTTGCTGTAAACTGTTACAGAAAGGAAACTGGGCTCAGATTGTGGGTTGTGATACAGCTGTTCCTCATTACACACTTGCTGGACTTGGATACCAGCTCCTGCATTGTCACGCACAGGAGGATCCACCTCAAAATGGAGGCAGGGCTTCCTTGTGGCTTAGAGGTTGTTATGCTGCTTGCCTCTCTCCTGCCATTAAATATGGTCATGTCAGGACTGAATTTGCATTAGTCATAGCCAACTCATTCAAATTCCCGCTGGTTTCTAGGATATAAGTATGCCTCTTGCCTTCACAGTTGCACACAAGAACCTGAAAATGAATTGACTTAGTATGGTAATTGCAGCTTAAGTAAACAGGTAACTTGGAACAGGAGCTGTAAAAAGATGTGGACTGTTTCACTCATCTCTGTGGGGTTTTAACTGAAATGCCCTGTGATTTTATATGTATTCTTCCAAATATTGTGTTGCTGGTATGCTATGCAAAAGATATCTGAACTTCTGTTCTTTGGGTAAAAAAAACTCTCTGATGTGGGTTTGCTATTTCAATCCCATCAGATTATTGAATAAATTAATTTTACTCAAAGACCAGTTGACTTTTCTCATGTATAAATGTATTTGTCAAAAGTACAAGGTTAATTTCTCATGACCCTAACACTTAGATCATTGTCCTCTATTTAAGTTATAACACAGAGCGGGTTTTTTTTCTTTTCCTCTGCTGAATTTTGTTGCTTCATTGTTGAGTATAATTTTGCTGTATTGTTTTCTTCATGAAAATTTCAATCCACTTCATCTCATCTGAGCAGAATGCTTCTTAATTTTTTTTTCTTTAATTTCTTTTCCTAACCAGAGGCATTTCCTCCCTTAACCTGTAAATATTTCATCTTTAATACCTTAGTCCCTATTTGCTTACCAGGAACATAGAGTGTTTACCTGAATGGGTAGCCAGGGAATCCTTCAGTTTGATTTCTCTATCTGTCTGAGAAGGATATAGAAAAAATACATATCAAGTTACTGTGTGATCTCCTTAATCAGATTTTTACATTTATCACTTACATGAATATATTTTAACTTCTGCTGCCATATGTTATTTACATTTTTAACAAATTAGGTCAGTTGTTAGGGTTTTTTTTTTTTTAATTTGTTTTGTTTGTTTTTGTTTTTTAAGTAGCACTTTGAAAGAAGTATATTAAAGGTTTAAGCCCTCAGCTTTGTAACTCATAATATTATTGGACTGTAATTTTTTTCTGAGGTATATTTATATATATGTACATGAGAGAAACAATGCCCCATTTTTAATTGCATTTAGAATTTAAAATTTTGAGAAAATATTACAACAGAGGTTGCTTTAATTCATGATTTATTAATTTGTCTAACTTGGATTTTTAATTTAAACAAATGCAGAAAATGGGGTATATATTACTGTGTGAAAAAGCAATGCATAGAAATACAGGATTTTTTAAATCCATCAATTAAAAAGTTTTCTGTGATTGGTATCAAAATAGAATTTTTTAAATAAAGTTGGTTTTACAGCTAGGAGACTGAAGGCCACTGGAGTGGAAGAAAGTAGATCAGAAAATGCTGCTTTGTCTGATTTCTTGGCCAGAAATGATAAAGCTCTACTAAGAAATGGGACTGAAGAAGATATTGTTTGTTTACATCATGCTGTAAAGCTAATGATAACCATACTAACAGTGAAGATTTCCTTATAAAGAAGGTGATTTTAATCAAAAAAATAAACGTATATGAAGAATGCAGGTTCTTGATGCATTCTTTGCAAACACTACTAAACTCATTTCAAATAAGAAACAGTTCTCCAGAATTGGTATTCATACATAAAAAAAGCTTTACATTAGTATTCAGTTAAAATCATATTTATCAAAACACTTTTATTGTATTTTTTTCTTTTGTTTTAGCCATGGATGCAGATGTGAAGAATGAAAGCCTTTCATCTGTGCAGCAGCTTGGTGTTGAAATGACAGTCAGGTACATGGTATTAAAATATTTCCCTAGTGTATTTCTAGGATTTGTTTGATTTTCATGGAATGACTTTAATGGTATTTAATCCATCAACTCAATGCTTTATACTGTTTAAATCTAAAGATCATCTTTAAGAAAATGAATTCTAACTCTGAAAATGAAAAAGGTATTAGTACATAATTAAATTATCTTTACAGATTATATAGGTTATTATCCTTTATAATAAAGGCTAGTAAAGGCTAATTGTAACTTGTTAGTAAGATTTACCATAAAATTACATTATCCTGAGTTATGTGTCTTTTTTCCTTCACATTATTTCCCTAAATGGTTATGTTTAGCTAAGCTTAGTTATATGCCATTTAAACATTTTATTTGGCTGGTAATTTGCAGAGCCGAGATGAAGGAAAAGCTAATGTGTTTGTACTTCCACAGATTGTTATCTTTAGCATTAATATTTGAATTCTGATGCTAATAATTACACATATAATATAGTTAGATGGAATTCTAAATAATGTATGTGAAGAAAATGAGTTGTGTGTGTTAGAGTACTTGCTCCTCCCCACCACAGTCTCTAAAACTGAACTAAAAGGAATTTAGGTGAGGAATTGTAACACTGAGTAGCAGATGTTTGGTTTGTGTCCTTCCTAGATAAAGCATAATAGGTTTTATTAAACCATTTATTTGTATATCTACAGCATAGTGTTTGTGATGAACAGTGCTATGACAGCTTAACTTTCACAGGCCTGTTAAATATGAGTTCTTGCTTTTTAGGAGTTAAAAAAAACTATTTAACCTTTAAACAGTTTTGGTTTTTAACTTTTTGTGCTAGATATGGAAAATATCTAAAATTGCTGAAAGAACATGCTGAAAATGGGCTGTGCTTCGTGTTAATGAATTGTGAGAAATTTCTGAAACAACAGCAAAGAACTGTGGTATCCTCACTTTGTATCCTTTCTTGATGGCATAAATTATATTGCCTAAAATGCCAGTGAAATTTGAACTCTCAGTTTGGGCTTTTGATGGTAGTGTAGATGTGTAATATGTACTGAAAGAAAAAAAAAAAAAAGCATTTTTACTTTGAAATTTTGTTAAGTTAAAATGCACACCCAATGCACTCAAGAAAATCTTCACCCTTTTGTTCCCATACTTTGTTAAAATTGTAAGTCTCATTCATTTTTGTCATAAACTGGTTTGGAGTAGGATCACATCTTTCTGTATGTGATAAAGAGTCTGCAGCAATGCACCTTTGAGCATTAATGAGTATTTGTGGTACTCCCACAATACCAACAGTGTTAATGGGATTGCCCATGTAATGATATGTGGCTGTAATCTGATCAACAGGAATGTTCTGACTGCTGACTTTTAGATTTACTGTGGAACTTTTAAAAATAAAACAGATACCCCTTTCCAACAAGCTTTGCTATATTCTTCAGGTGTTAGACTTACATATCACTATTAAAATCCACTTCAGGTATATTAGTCAGAGTATGCTTAATCTCTTTTTTAAAGCTTTTCTTTTACTTTGTTTTTTTCCCATAATCTTCACAACTCCTGTTTTCCTCCTCCACCATTCTTGTTTCTTGTACTGTAAGCACACTTGTTTTGGTGCGGGGTTTTTTGCATTTACTTGTTTTTTGTTTACTTTTGTTGATTTGGCTTGACTACTTACGGACTGGAAAAAAAGTAGTGTATAGGGAAAATAGCTTAAATCATTTCTCTTAATTCAGTTTGAGAGGCAGCCATGCCTCAAGAAGCTGCCTTCTGCGCAGCTATCTTCCCCTCGTCCCATCTCTAACAAACCAGCTCTTGCCTCTGTGTGCATGGGCCTGGGGAGGAGGAGGGCTGCAGTTCCTGAAGGGCAGTGAGGAGGAGATCTCTGCCCGAGTTCCTTAACCTTCTCACACAGGCTGCTTGCGGGAGCGCTATGCTGGCTACGACTGGTTTGCGTCTTCTGTCTTCCTCATAATGGCAGGGAACGGGGAGAAGACATTGATGTTTCTTCAGCGATTTTCACGACTTCTTGTTTCAGCATTTCTCTGGCTACCAAGACTGCATATATCTGTAAGAATTTAAAAGCTGTTTCTTTCTGAAAAGCAACTTTGAAAGTTTCTAAAAGAGACTTTATCAATTTCCTTAGTTTTGGGTGGGTTTTTTTAATGCGTTAAGTTTTCATTAAAGCCTTCTAACTGAATACATGACCCTGAAAAAGTCTCTCAGAAAAATATAGATTTGACATTTGCTCAAATGGTTGTTTAAAAGTAATGAAATAACAGGTGGACTGATAGTAAAGGCAATGTTATTGAATTTTAAAGCTGGCAGTAAAATAAACTTTGTTAGTGGCATTAAATTCTGTGTGAAGGCTGCAATACTGTTGAATGACCTTTTTTTTATTATTGCAGTGTGCAAGTCCATCCTTTTGATTTTTTTAGTAAAACTATCAGTTTTAAAATTTACTAAATACACTAGAATGTATTTAGTAAATTTTAAAAATTATTACTGCCCAAATACTGAATGTTTTACAAATTTAAATTATTAGTATTTTGGATCAAGTTTGTCATATAGGAAACATAATTTCCATCTTTCATTAGGGGTGATTCCATCTATTTAAAATAAAACCCTTCCAGGTTGACTTTGTATGTTGTCTTGAATGTTTTGAACATAAACTATAAAACAACTGTAGTCTTTACTAGAGAACTCTGGGGTATAAGAAGCACGAATTAGATTCCATACCTCTTCTGCATGCAGGCTTCTGTATTAATATGAATTGGTCTGCCTTGTCACCAGAAGTGACCGTATTGGTCCACTCACAGCACTGAGTCCAGCCTTGAGGTTGTTCCAGCACAATGAATTTTTGCTCCATTGTGTGTGAATATAATTGTGCTGAACACCGTCAGTGCTGAGAACTTCAGTGTCRCCTTCCATACAAGAACTAGCCAGGCCGGTTGCTGCAGTGCTAACGTTCATTCTCAATACCTAAATGATTTCTTTTTCAAGAAAAAGAAAACACAAAGAGAAAATTCAATAATTAACCTATTTGCATAACTACCGCAATGTAAACTAAAACAAAATGTCAAAACATGAATCAGGAATTATCCAGCCATTGGATTGTGACGATGCCTACCTCAGGAAGGAGAAAAATTCCAAAGGATGTACCTTGACCTTCTAGCATGAAGTCAAGGATTCATTACCTAGAAACCAGGCACTGATATCCAGAGCTTTCCATACTGATAAAACCTCTGTTCCTTTCACTGCACAAAACGGAATTTCACTCATACCAGCCATGCATACTGCAAAGAAGCGTGCACACAGAAAACAACTTCAAATACCATAGAAGTTCCACTCTATCCACCCGTAAATGGGGAAAAAAAAATCCAACAGAAATTAGTCTTTTTTTTCCTTCTGTTCTTTTGTTTAAAATATAACAGCGGTTTCTCCATCCCTGCTTTGACAATTCAAGCTTACATGCAATAAAGAACTAGATTGCTAATGCAAGGGAATAGTCAGGATATATTTAATGACAGTTTCTAACTTTTAATTTTCTTTAGTTTAACTACATGTTTTTCCTGATGGTAGTACCAGCTTTTTTGTTTATTCTATTTCCTGTCTCTAAAATAACATTATCTTAAAAGTAAACATGAATATTTTTATATATTGTTCTCAGCAAGGTATTTTAAAATAACACATTTTTGTAGTCTGTAATCCTTTTCCTCAATTTTGTTGTTGTTGATGATGTTGTTGTTGTTAATCAGATGCACCTGCCTATTACCACAGTGGAATCTGGCATCCATCCAGTCTATTTTTGCAGTGCTCACCACATTGAAATGTTGCTGAAAGCTGAGTTGCCACTTGTCTTTTCAGCCTTCCACATGTCTGGTTTCACTCCATCCCAGGTAATTGATGAAAGCATATCAAAGTATCATCAACTTTTTGACTTAAAGACACAAAATCAAAGACGTTCAGGAACTACTGTGGTTTTTCTATACAGCACTTGTGTGGTGGTTATGAAACTGGGGGTGAGAGGTAGTATTGAATGCATAGTGACTTAGAGCATCTGAAAATAGAAAGCAACTGACTTTGATAGAATAATGACAGTGTACTGCAGCTGATGACCTTCCATTACATGTTCATGCAGAAAACTTGATAAAAATAATATATACTAAACCCTCAGATTTATCATTAAAAATAAATAGAAGATCTTATTCCCTGGAATAATTTTCTAAATTTTCCATAGGAGGGAAATGAGTAATTTGGGATAGGCGTATAATAGGAAGCAGTTCAGGTGATACTAGAGCAAAATTAATTTTATATGAGCTACCATAACTATTACAATCAGGTAACACACTATTATTCTATGTTAAAGAGATGTTACTAGAGAAGAATATTTAGCCATAATGTTAGCTTTCATTTTACCTACTTACTACAATTCTTTGGTAATATGGAATGCTATGTATAGAGCATTACTTGTAAAGACTACAGTCATGATGAAGTGTAAACAGCTTCATGCAATAATGAGTTAGATTGCCAATGCAAAGGACCTCTCACCACAGTAAGAAAGCTTATTGCTGTTCCAAGGCAAGAAAAGTATTTTTCATCTTATGCCTTCAAAATTCCTTTTTGTCACAAGATTTGCAGCTTAAGAGACTTCTTAACGGGGGCAGATGCCAGTGTGGTACAGAAACTGCTTAAAATAGCTTGGGATTTGGTCTTTGAGGAGAGAAGATTGGCAGATGAGGGACTTTATCTCAGCATAGGAATGAGGTGCTTATAATAAGGTTCCTGTTTTGGGGTGGGAAAACACACGGGGACAGTCACTCCTTCCTCAACTATTCTTGTGTAAGTTATACTGTATGTTTTTTTAATTGTTTGCACTCAATTAATATTAGACTTGTTACTGTTCTAAACTGCTGACAAGGTTTTTTGTTTGGGGATTTTTTTTTTTATTTAACGTGTTACTGAAATGCCACTGGTGGGTGCCACTGTATCTTCTGTGTGATTTTGTAGTTCTACTGCAGGATTAAAAACAAACCAACCCTGAACTGTGAAAACAACTCTGATGTATTTAAGTGCTTGTGTGCATCCATAAATACCTGAAAACAGATTTAATGCCAGAGTATGGCTGCTGTCATCTAATTAGAATCTTGGTACTTCTGCTGCTGCATATTTTTAAACACTTTAAGGACTGATTAGCAGATTTGTGGTCTAGAACTAAATTAAATGTGCTGTATACATCGTAATACATTGTGATTTAGAACTGGAAAAAGGAGTCACTAAGTGTGTTCCATACCCACTTCATTAAATGAAAACGTGTCTTAGGGAAGGGCCTAACATTCATTCATAAGGCAAAGAACTACTTTAATTTAAAGGAAAATCCACATTGAACACACCTTCATCACCCTCATTACCCTTTAGGCCACATTTTAAAAAAATCTGGAAAAAATTACCTTCACTTTCATTGGACTTTGAGTTTTATGTCTCAACCTCAGGAGCTGCCAGAATATACTCAGATAAATGAGATGCAYGGATGCAGGGTGTTATGTTTAGCAGAACTCACTGGAAGTCTATTCAGAGGCTGTGATTTAAAAAATGGTAATTCTTGGTTTCTTTTGTACTTTATCCCTTTCATTTTCATAAGTAGGGTAATGTTATAGGAAAAAGGGTCTATAGTATAGAGAAGTTAAGAGATAAAGCTGATCAATTATGACTGAATGTCTACAGCAATTTAATTATATATAATTTCATTCTCATCTAGATTTGTCTGCAATGGATAACTCAGTGTTTCTGGAATTACATGGACTGGAGTGAGATCTGTCACTACATTGCTATATGTATTTTCCTTGGTCCTGATTATCAAATATATATGTGTATTTCTGTGTTCAGACACCTACAGCAAGACATCCTAAAGCACACTGAAGCCCAAGATCTCCAGGTTTTTCTTAAAGTAAGGGTTTCTTTTTTAATTTTTCAATTGCTGAAGGGAAGCAAAGCACTCAATACTGAAAATATATATGTTACTTAATCTGAAGCTCTTACTGAATTTCACTTATTGATCTTAAGTGAGTGAAATAATACTTAAATTTTATTTACTTCCTGGCAGGAGATTGTGGTATAGTATTTTCCAGAGAATAACTTTCCTGCATTTTGTCCTGATCAGTTCCCTTTGTAAGCAAAGTAAATAGCCACATTAAGTCATGAGGGCATTTGATTCAGTTCTCTCTGTGTGGCCCCAATCTCATTAAACTAGATGTTCTCCAGAAAGGTAGGTTTACATAGTGGTCTCCTACTGAAGCTTGAAGAGATATGGCACAAAGCTCAGTGAGCTGTTATTTTGAACAGATGCCAATTACTATACAACCAGCCTCACAATTTCATATTCTTTGTCATATTATAAATTACGTTTGGTTATTGGATTCTTTTTGCAGGGTACTGCTTAGCTATAGATGCAGTCATGAATAGATACAATTATTTGACTCTTCTTCCCAGAGACATTTTTTGCTTTTTTCTGTGGTCTTTTTTTTTTTTTTTCTCCAGTCAAAATTCTTTTGAGATCTATATATCTGCATCTTAGTCTGTCCTTAACAACAATAGTTTTCTGACTAGTTTGGATCCAACTTACATATTCTTAAATATGAATAATATGTCGGCTCAATCATTTTCCTTGAAAATGTTTGGTACACAGTCTAATGAGTGAATTGTTTTGTTTGACCTGGTTTTGGTCAATGTGGCTTAAAAACTACTTCATCTTGATGGCATTATTGGGATAGTTTATGTAAATTATAGAAGAGAGAATTTGTATATTGTCACTTACAGTATAAACAGGCCAAAGATTTGACATGGTACTGCTAAATTAATGAGAAATACTGTATGTTAATGCACTACTGGAGTATTTACAGTTCATTGAGTGACTACTGCAGAAAAAGAGGAGTTAATAGCATACTTAAACTGTATGCTTGCTTTTGATAGCTCTTAATTAATCTAAAGAAAAAAACCCTACTCTGTCATTGTATTCATTCAATTTCAGCAATATTATGGGCTTCATGTGAGGTTATTTGGGTTTAATACTTGCAAAGGTGTTAGTCAGCTGCTCTTTTATTGAAATAACTGAATTCAGTTTCAAGTTTTAGCCTATTTCTCAGCACAACATTCACAAATTTGGATTACTGTAGTGGAGCAATTCTCTTAAAATGGAAGTATAAACTATTCTAAGAACATAGTAAGTTAAGAAAAAAAAACCAACACACCTACCACCTTTGGATATTCATTTTATATTTTTTTTAATGTAATGTCACATCTTGAACTTCATACTAGCAATGGTCATTTGCTATATGAACAAGTCCTGCTGCCTATTTTCCTTCCAAGAACTGATAGTATTTTCTATTTCTAGGCTTCTAACATGCTTTATATCTGTAATGAAAAGATGATGATTTGACAGCAATACACCTTTGTTGGTATTATCTAACAAGTAGTTCCAGCTAGCTATTAAAATTAAAAACAAATATTTTCTTCTTAAATATACTTTCATTTGCACACAAAAAAAGAAGTTGGAGACAACTTTGCTGTCAATTCAGATGATATTATGCCTAGCACTTAAAATAAGTAAAACATTCACCCTTTCAATGTGTCCTTCTAGTGATAAAAACCAGATGACCACTTGTGAAAGAGATTATCTTCTATGATTCTATAATTTGCCTTTCCTCTGTGCCAAGAGGAAAGTAGAAATAAYGAATTGTCCATGAACATTCTTCCCTTTTTCTGGTTCTTTCTGTTGGCTGAGATGGGTTACTAACAGTTATGATCCCTTCGAGGTATCTTGAAGTTTCAGCATTGGTCTTTTATTAATCCTTTCATGGAAGGATGAAGGTGCATAGCTTTGTAATTTCCACATGTGAACCAAGAATACTGTAACCTGCCACCTCAGTAAAACTGTCTTGACTATCTTGGTTTCATTGGTTTCATTTGGATAAAATAGAGAGGCTGGGGCTACAGGGTTTGTGACTTTTTGTAATAGCATATGTAGGCCAGTATGTCAGTCTCTTCTAGGAGTAATTTAGCTACTCTTCGCTTTATTTTAATCTGGGCCATATTATTGACAACTAAGTTGCTGACCAATGCTTTAATACGTGCACACATTTAATCAATATAGGATTTGACTGCTTAAAAAAAAAAGAAAAACAGTTAAATACCTACTAGAGTTCTCTACTGGAGTCAGTTTTCTTTTCCACTGTAGTCAGCCTTCTCACAGTGCATGAAGAGCAACTTGGAAGGTAAAACCATGCCTTTGCTTTCACTTGTGAGTAGGGGAGGAGAAATATAAAGACCATCTCAAATTCCTGTTTAGATGCTAAGTGCAGCCTTCCAAGCCTGAATAGATGTTCTCAGGAGAATTCTACTTAGCAGAGATGCACAGTCAATACACCAGCAGATACAACATGTGTCCACAAGGACTGTCTGGCTCCAAAGAGCTTTTTGCAGCACATGCTGCCAACAGTGGTAATACTGCTTAGTAGATAGTGGGCACACAAGATGTTCCAGTTCAAGGCAGCAACAAATTCACCCATTTTACCTAGACTGTTCTTCAGGTTCCTGCTTTCTGTGATGCATTCTGCCTCTCCCTCTAATGTAGTAGCCACGAGAAGGAACATGGCCTGTTCGTTTCTTTTTCCTGAGGGCACCTTCTTTTACTCTGTGTTTTGGAATTAGTAAGAATTAGTTGTTTGTAGTGATGCAGAAGTGTTTTATTCTGTTTTTATTTAAGCACTTCATAAAGATCTTCCTTTATCATTGATTTTAAAAATAAGTATCTACTGTTACTCTCCTGGTTTTATTGAGAATCTAGTTGGATATAAAAGCCACATTAACAAACTTTTAGCATGCCATGTGCTGGTATAAAAATCTTTTAAAAGAATATTTTAGTACCTGGCTTTGTCGTCTTAAAGCTTACTTTGTTTTCCTTAAAAATCTTCATATGGTATGCTCTCCAAAAATGAGATGAACAACGTCCACCTGAAAAAACCATTTGTTACCAAGACTGTAATTAGAAAGAACTGCCTGGAACCAGATATTACCAATTCTTTATTTCTAAATGAAATGTAATAAAATGTGTGTCTATTAAACACCCAGGCTGTGACAAGCAGAACAAAATGAGCTATCTTTAGAAGCTTGGAATTCATTAAATTTGAGTTGTGCATCTTTTTTTCCCTAGCTAATAAATGTTTTCTGTGTGTATTTGTGCAGGAAGAAGCACTCCATGGATTTCGAGTGAGTGATTATTTAGAATACATGGAAAGCTTGGAGGCGATCTACAGACCTATGCTGCTGAAAGACATGAGGAACATAAGAGTGCAGAATACATAGATGAAGCAAGCCAGCACTTTATTTTCCAGTTTTGGTTACATCCTTTAAAAGGATGCTGATTAATTGATATATCAATCTCACCTAAAATAAGTCAGGCTGTGTAAATGTACATACTGTAAAATAAATAAGGAGGGTTTTCAGAATATCGTTTTTGCAAAAGGACTTAATCTAAGTTTGATGAGCTAAAATACCACATTTTCCCAGACAGGCTATATGCGCAGCCTCATTTTCAGTTAGCAGAAGGCAGCTTCAGAACCCACCTGTAGGATGCTGAAGTGTCTTCCCTAGAACATAAGTCTTCCTTATAAAGCCTTGAACCTGTTCCCAACTCATTGCATTATTGTCATCTCCTTGTAGCACAGTCCTAAAACCTTCATATTTTGCTAGGGTCTGACAAAGTTGTTTTTCTTAGAAACAACTGCTAGTGTGTATTCATATGCATGAAAAGTCAACAAATGAAAAACAAATTCCCTGTACACAGCTGTTCTGACTTTGTGGATAAGGTTGAGAAAATAGGGTGTTCAATACATGCAATGAAAAAAGACTGATATTCCTGTCTCTTTTTAAAATAAAATAAATCATTTTATGTCATAAAATATCTATTTGTAACATACACTCTCTGTCTGCATAAGTGAATGAAAAGTCCTTGAGTGGCCTGCTTTTCATATCTCTGGAAAATGATCATTTTTAAAGATTCTGGTTTCATTCAGACAGGAAGACTAATAAGAAGCTTCATCTGTGCTTGCCTTTCATCATCAATGAAAAGCAAGAATTAAGGCTGCTAGATATTTTCTAACACCAGTGCAGTGTAGGTAAAATTTCAACATTGTTGAAGTTGACTGAAATTCCCAATTTCAAAAGAAACATGGTTTTCTTGAGGAGTACTGCATCCCATTTGCTGTAAGGATAGGTCAGTGGGCAGTTGAGGAAACATTCTAGCGGCTTTTCCATATTATATCATTGTTAAATATTATTTAAGAAATCTATATATATTTGTGAACCAATTAATAGTTGTTTTTTGAATCTAAATTTCAAAGCACTGGGCATGATGTTGAGTCAATAAATAATACTCAATTAGATAACAACATATTCCTAAAATGAATAATACAGTTGGCTTGTCAAGAATTAATAAATGTCTTTGTATTTGATTGAAATTATGGTCAATAAAATGATAGTTATTGGCAGGCAAGAGGGCTTCCTTCAGTATTTGCAAGTAATCGAAGGATGTAGGTGGAAAATGACAAGGTATTATCCTGTGGCCATTTAATATTTTTCATACAGTCAATCAGATCTGCATCAAAATTTCCAAAAAAGAAAATAACAAGTAGAAATGTTACCTCTACAATGCCCACATGAGGTTAGATGAAAAGTAGATATTTAAGATGATAGCTTACTAACTGCAGAAATTCATAGTCACATGGAAAGAAAATCTAAAATTAGAACAGTTATTAAAATTTATTCTCAATTTTTTTATATTAATGTCTTGAAATGGAAGAGGAGAAAAAGTGTGGTCTGTTTTGGTACATCCCACCCATCCCCAGCCAAGCTTCTCTCCTGTCTCCCTCACGCACCCCCCATAGTATTTGTAGATTGCTTGTTCTTTTCATTTTGCAAGATTTTTTTTTTTCCCCCCTCACTTCTGTATTTTGTTGGCCTCTTCTGTTCAGGGCTTCTAATCTGTACTTAAAGGTATTGTCTCAGTAGATGCACTAATTCCCATTTCTCACAACCTCTATTCTACCCTATTTTTTTTCATTCTCCACTACAAGAGGCATTATAGTGATGTGGACTTTCATCTGTTTCTTACATACTGCCTCACCAGTAGAATTTTATGGTTTGAAGCTCTGTCTCATGAGTTGCCCAAGTTCACTGTCTGAGTATTGGGAAGGTTGAAAGAGTTCAGACAGTGGCATTAGCTCAGCCTACAAGGCTTA
The DNA here is from genome assembly GCA_035582835.1 of Phoebastria nigripes. Taxonomy (NCBI): domain Eukaryota; kingdom Metazoa; phylum Chordata; class Aves; order Procellariiformes; family Diomedeidae; genus Phoebastria; species Phoebastria nigripes. The sequence goes on along the minus strand of JAYKAV010000988.1, from coordinate 33,154 downwards.
GAGACTGGCTTGGAACAAAACTTTTGGGAGCATTTCAGAGCAGTAGCATCCATCCATGAAGTGAGACACACTTGCCTGCTTTTTCTCTTGTGCTACACTAGGTGCAGAACTGTCATTTGTTGCATGCTGGCCCACAGGCTTTCCCTCAGAGTAACAGTACTGATGTTTTATAATATTCATTCATCCATACAGGTAGTTTTGACTGATGATCTCTGACTTTGGTCTGAAGGCTGGGTTTGTCTTTTTGTAATTATTTCACAGATGATGTCTTTTTCTAGATTATCTATTAAGAATTTTATGGTGCATGATAAAGTTTTACATTAAAAGGCCTAAGGGACCTCTGGATAGTTTCTAAAACTGGTGCATAGCTCCTTTTGGGTGCTGTGAAGAAACTCACCAAGGAATCCTACTCGTGTATTGTGAGTTGGCTCACTAGCAGCTGCTTAGGCAGTGACTGTCCATTTTCTCTTCCTGTCTTAGAGGTGGGAAGCAGTCAGTTTTCAGAAGTATGGCAGTCAGTAGGCAAATCCTAGGTGAAAGTTGACTTAATGGAAGAAAGGAAGTAATGGCTTTAGTGGAGATTTTGTTTAGAAGGCTTCATTTCTAGACACTTTCCCCCGCTTCTCTACCCTACAACATGCCCTTATTAATGCATTTTTTTCAAACTGTGTTCTTTGAAAAAAAATCTTTCAAAAACTCAGACTTAACACAACCATGCTCTCATTTAGCCCAGCCTTGATCAAGACTTATCCAACACCTGGATTTACAACGTCTTTCCACAAAACTGCAACTTTCATTTAAGGCCTTGAGATCCTGTGTTGGAACCTAGTGTCACTCACTAACGGCATGTTCAGTGATGGCATCTAAATAGGCTTTGCAGTTGGATGAAGTAAAAGTTCTACTCCATAGAAAACAGCAAATACTAGGTTATTACTTACTTTGAGAGTATAAGAGATTCTCTAGTGTCATCAGGATCAAATTCCTAAACAGCTTTTTGAAAACAAGATTATTTTTGGCTTAGCCTTGGACAATAAACCTGTTCTCACCCTGAGATACATATTTTCCCTGAGTAAATTTGCATCAATAATTCTGAAGTTTCTTGAAATTCGTGCTTTCTCCTTCAACCACCCAGAGTTTCTAAAAGGCAAATACTTAATGTGTCTTTTTATTAGGAGATCTATCCTTTCTTAGGATTTCAGTGTCGTTTCAGCCAAAGTAATAGTTGCACTACTTCAATTTAGAGTGAAATGCCCTGTTCCTGCAGTTACCTTTAAAGAAATTTTTGGTCTTGGTAATTATTTTGCATAGAAAGTTGGTAAATTGCCCTGTACTTTGTAATATCAGACCCTTAGTACCTTGATGTTTCCAATGACATTGCTTCTTTATTGAATGAAACAAGATTCAGCTTCTCTAGCAAAAGGTTACTTATCATCTGTATTCTTACAGGAAGAAGTCTTTATACTGTGAAGTGTAAGTAGCCAGCAAAATTGGTCAAGTCCCTGMTGTAGCTAGTTTAGTAACTAAGCAGTATAAATTCCCCAAATGCATCCTAGTTATGTAGGCAACATTACCAGATGATGTTACATAGTGAAAGTTAAGCATTAAGTGTTTCTTTATTTGGTTAAAGAAGTAGGGAAAATACTATGTTTTATCAACACCTGCAATAACATTTTCTTTACAGAATGTCTGGAATCTCAAAATATTTTGATTAGAATTTGTGATATAATAAATGTTTTAGAAGTCCAACAGAAACCACAAATGTTGAATTTAGACTTATCCAATATCATTGCCACATTCCTGTGAGACAAACTAAACATTACTGCAAAGTTCTTAAAAAACAACTTCACTAGATAAAATGAATGTGTGAGCACATATACAAATTCAAATTATAAAATACATTAGAACCTGCAGTGAAATTTCTGTAACTATATGCAACCTAAGAGTGAACACTGACAAAGATTTTGCCACTAATTTCTATTTTCCTGACTCTGCATTTCATAAGTTCATGGGTTTAGCTTTTTTTCCTGTCTAGAAAAGAAAAAAAATGTTTTAAATATTTTTGGACTTTTGTGAACTGTGTTGGCTCACCTACATTAATAAAAGAGGATGGCAAGTATGAGGAAAGAATTATGACAACTGATGGAACCAAGTACTTGCCTGACAGCAGGGTCAAAGAATGCTAAGACACCCATAAAATCTGTTCTTTTAACCTTAATAGCAATCTCTTTTTTTTAAAAAGAACTTTTTTGGCATATATCTCAAAATAACCAAATGACAAACATCCAGATGGTGAATAACACTAGAACACTAATATTTATGTGTTTCTAGAAATTCTATACATTTTTAAAGAGACCATGATTGATTAAGCTACCAATTATGAAGTCATCAGTTCCTTTATCAGCAGCAGGTATTTGTCAGGAAAATTAGCTCTTGTGCTAGGCATTTGAGTAAGCCAGGGACTCTCGCCATCTAAATAGCTGCCACTTCGTATTCCTCATCTCCCAACAAAGAAGAGAGAGGGACTGCAGAGCTGACCCTTAATATCAATGGCTTTCATCAATATTGCATCAAATCAATGCAAAGAGGTACAGTACACAATAATCAGGAAGATGAGTCGAATACAAATATGAAGCAAACAGCCCAAGTACCAAGTGCTGCTACTGACAAAAGCACTGTTTGCATTGCTTCCAGCAATTCAGTCAGCTGCCATTTCCCCATTAGCTACAATTTCATACAGTCCATGTAGGTGCTGAGATGATTAATTAGAGAATATTTGTAAAACATTTAGTGCATGAAAATTCTATGTAAATGCTAAATCTTAATACCTGATAATAAGACAAAATTCCATTGTGCCCTATGACAGAAACAGGACATTGACACATGTTACAAGTAGGCTGAAACAGCGCTTGAAGTGATGGTAGTCAGGGAAACCGTTGGCATCTTGTTTGGATCAACGACAGTCTAAAAACAAATGGCCATTTTAGCAACAGATATCTGAAGACATGTTCACATGCTATATTACCTCTGGTTTGAAGACTCCCTCATCCAGCTTTGCTGGCTTATATATAAATTTCTCCCTTCACTCAGCTCCCCGTTTTCTTTCAGGGAACTAAAGTCTACTGAGATGTAGACATTTTCTATCTCTAAATCTATTTGTATTTTTCTGGTTGCCTCTTCCAGCTTCTTTTTCCCTGCTTTCCATGTTGATTGTATTTACCTCTCTCAGGCTTTTTCTCTCTCTTATTTTCAGCTGTCTCACTGTTTCCAATCCCCAGTGGCAGTCCAAGCACTAAAGGATAAAAAGTGTTTCCTTGCTTGTACCTAAAATGTGTAACTAAACGTGATTTTAAATAAACATAATGGGGAAGGGGAAAAAAAAAAAAAACCAAACCATTAAATAAAACCCCAACTTGGAAAAATTGAGAAGCCAGTTGTAGGAAGACATGACCCCCCAAATAAGCTGTCAGCAGTCCTGACCCAGTCTCCTACTGGAGGGAGCTAAGCACTGCTGCCTCTGTCTGCCTGTCATATCCCCCTAACCATCAGCTGGGAGGCCATGCTGAATAGAAACATCTGTGTTATCCCTAATAGACATGCAGTTTCCAGGCCACCTCCTTCAGCAGCCTCTGCAGCATGACTCAGCCTTTTGGGATAAAATCAGTAATCTACAAAAATATTTTTCACCTGTTCGTGTCTGCCATGTTGCCTTTTGCCAAGTTATTTTACTTCTGAAAACTTTGAGTACCTATCTAAAAAAAAAATACAAGTAATGCTTACTTGCTTTTATAAAAATGACAGTTCTGCAGGTGGAAACTGTTTCCCCATTACCATATATAGTGTTCATGCAAATGAGAAATACTGGCAGTGGAAGCAACTAAAAAAAAAAATCCTTTAGATCTGGTAGGAAAAAAATAGATCAAAGTTAAATACTTACACTCTAAACTCTGTTTTCCACTGTTTTAAGATGTCCAACTCACTCAATCACTAGGTCAACAGATAAGCAGTCTCAGCTTCTCTAAACCATTTTGTGTTGTCTTAAAGTAACTTCTAGCTAATCCATAGCAATACTCCATAGATTTCAAAAGGAGCCAAGTTTGAGTAACATTAAAAGATCCTGGTAAATAGGCTGAATTTCAGTATAACGTGTTATCATTAATGACAAGAGATCACAATACAGAATAAAAGCAGAAGCACTGCTGAGTTCATTCAGAAGGAATGCTGAGACATTTAGAAGGAAGTTAGAAAATGCCAGCCTACAGGCAAAGCTGTGGTGTCATATAACGCACAGTAGTGACACAATGCTTCGTTGCCAATCTCTTTGCACTTCATCACCTCCAGCATGAGAATCGTCCCTTATTGCTTGTTGAGGTAATAGTAGTGAACATGTACTCGGTTCAAGCATTTACATTTTTGATACAGGGCTGATGCTTCAAGGATGGCAAGAAATTTGGCGAGAAGAATGGAGTTAGCACCGGTAGAGTTTCAGGATACATGTGTTCTCTGTCCTTACTAAGAGCAACGCTCAGATTACAGCAGGTCCCTCACACTAGTGAGTTACAGCGGCAGCTTCCCAAGGAAGGAAACTGGGAGTCTGTCAACATTTGAGAAAAAAGGTACGTTATTGGCCATCGTTACTGAAAACCAACCACTGAAAGCAATTACTTTAGGCTGCATTTCCTAAGGAAATGGGCAGGTTCATCAGGCTTTTCCACACACAAGGGCAAGGACATATAACAGGAATTGCCCCCGCAGAAACTGCAACAAAACCAGTGATGTGGGAGAAATTCTAACACCCCCTCTCAGAACATTTCCAGATGGCCACAAAACTGATGGAGAGGTAAATAAAGACTGAGATAAGTAAGTGCTGGAGAGTGATCTGGTGAAGCAGGCTAATTAGAATGCATGCATTTTAATACAGCCAACTGCCAGGTCATGTATCTCAACAGGGGCCAAACATCATGTTTACAACATGAAGGACTTTGTTATGAAAGGACAGTGACAAAGACAAGTAAGTTTGCTATCCAAAAGAATCCTATACTGTCACAATAGAGAAATTTATGAGTTGTGGCTAAGAAAGAAATCCTAATTTCTAATGAAGAGACTATTTTTCTCTATTTATAACATCAGGGACTGTTAAAGAAATAATGTCGTATTCCATTCCCAACACTTCCAGGAAGCATGTGTAAAAATTAAAGGTTGAGAAAAGAGCTACAATAAGTGTCACACTAAGTAACTGTCATACAGTTAAGGACCTATGAGGCATAGTCTAATTAGTCCATTCAAGAGAAGATTGTTAGGTTAGATTGTTAAAAGATGATTTGCTTACTGTCTGTGATTGCCTATGTGGAGAAGAGATTTCTGACATCTTTTTAATCTAGCCAAATGTCTTACCCCGCCACCCCACCCCACCCCACAAACAAGAAAAGCACATCTCCAACAAGAATGCGTGAGATCTAGGAATGAGGAGCTATGGAAACAGACTGGCAGAGGTTGTCATTTTACAATGAAGATAACTATCCAGTAGAACAAAGTTACTTTTAAGATAATAAAACATCAGATCAATATTTTCAGTCATGATCTGATTTTTTGAGATACATGCTATTCTAGAACACATGCCATTCTAAAATACATAATTTATTCCAAGTTCCACAGCCCAAGTTATACCATGAGTTAACTCTGTGATATCTAACCTTTCTGTCCCTAAAACATATTTAAAAAAAAAAAAAATGCAGTTAGTATCAATGGGATATGATCTCTTCCAGTTCTCTTTGATGCATTTTAGGCAAATCATAACAAAAAAAACCCAAACAAAACCAACAGAAGGAGATAGAGATGGACAAATCTGAAGTAGAACAGCAAAAAATTTATATAAAGAATTTAAGAATAGATGGTAATGACAGCACACATTTTCCCTTTCAAATTATGATATATATCTATATACCACATTGGACTAGAACTGAAGATGATACAATTTTAACTAGTTTGAGCAGATAGAAAATCAAAACTTCATTGAAACGTAATATTATATTTGTGTCAGAAGAAGTAACTAGTGTTTGTTTCCTGTAAGGAAGTCATTTGGAGAGCTGCAATGTTTGTACCATTTCTGCAAATCAGTGGATTATATACATGACATCTCTTCTGGCATTTTGTTTATTAACTGATCACACATAAGYAGACAGAGGTATAACTCTTACTTCAAAGCTAGATTATTCAACCTAGTTTCCAATCATTTAAAATGCTATTTCCAGAAACACAGACCATGTCCTTTCAGATTTCACTTTTGTTCAAAATCTAAGCTAAAGCAGAACAAATATTTAAATTTCAGATCATGAATGAGGTACCAGTTTTGTTACTTCACCTAACAAGAACTGGTTCAAAAAGTTTTGTATACTCAGCAAGAGTATCAGGGAAAAAATACCTTCCCTGTTCCTCTGATACCAAACCACCAGTACATTAAAAAAGCCCCACAGCTCCAGAGCATAATGCTGTTTGATTCTGTTTCATCACAAAAAAAAAAAAGGTCTTAAAGCTTAACATACAAATGCAGCGGTGCATAGGGAGGTATCAACATGGTTTGAAAAATTAGTTTAGATGGGGTTAAATTGGGAACTGACACTTGACTAATATTTCATCAGGTCAGTTTCCYGCTCAGAAATAGAATGAGACAAGGAGAATACATGAAATTCCCTTAGAATGATGAGTGGGGAACGCAGGCTTTTTTGTGGTAGATTTTTAAAGAAACAAACACAACAAAAATAAAAACTCCAAGGGAAATTAACCATTTGAAAGAAACCAATGTTTACTCTCTCAAAAGATTTCATCTGCTCTTGGTATTTCCTGTGCTCTAACTCAAAGCCTATCATGGTATCAGATTCATCCATGATGTGGGAATTAGCTGCTTTTAAAATGGACTCAACTTTTAAAATGTTGCTTTAAATTAATACAGATATTCATAAGCCAACACAACAATCCATTTACACTGCAGCATTCCTTTGCACCATGGCTGCAGGTAAGGTCACTGCTGAAAGAAAGCAATATTCCTAATAAAACCAGGAGGCTGAGGGTCTCACCATGTTGATAAAATGAACATTAATTGAAAGGGGAAGGACCCTAATAACAAAATCCATTTGTCAGCTGTTCTCTAGAGTAGAAGATGAAATTTCAAGCAAAGCAGTGAAAGTGATGAAAAAAAAATCACTGTGCCCATTTCGTCATATTTGCATTCATCTATTTGAACTTCCTTTTCCTCAAATTCTTGATGATTTAGATGAGGTACATTTTCTGGAGTTATCAAGACTACCTCCTGCAGCACAATTTTCACTTAGAAGGGAAATTACAAGTATTTTTTTCAGATCAACCTTTTCTTGGTTTGTAAAACCCACTGTTGTGAACAATGCCGTATACTGTCACAATTTGTGTCATGGACCTTCTAGGTAAAGCTTTTGGGTCCAAAAGAACTTATTCCCCATTTTGATTCAGGATGGTGTTTAGTTATAATGTCATTTTTCTCCAGCTCTAAATCAACAAAGAAAAGCCTCCTGCTAGAAAATAGGAAACCAAGGATTGGAACAAATACAATTTTGGCAAGGAATTCCTTCTGAGGGAAATTATAGACCCATGAAGCCAGTTAGACCATCTGCCTAAATCACTTTGTAGTCATTCAGATACTTGTAGGAAATTAATTTTGTACAGATCCTGGAGGTGAGGGGAAACCGTGGCCTCTAGATACCCCAACCCTTTCAGACTCCCATGAAAATTAAATTTAATGAATTTTCAGCCAAATCACTTGGCCGAACAGCTTTCTCCCTTAGAGAAACTAATTTTATATCCTGAATAATTGCCTTCACCTTCAACATGCAGTAGACTTGAAGCTTCCAAAACATCCTGAACTGCAGGAATGGGAGAATCTCAGTGTAGCACTTAACAACCACTGTTCTGGATTTATTCTGCAATGCTGCTGCAGACTACCACTATGTCTATTCTCAGTGCCAGCTGCTTTTCATCTGTGAGGCTAGAGTTTCAAACAGCTATTGACAACATCATGCAATACTAACATGCTATGCTGAGGAAAACAGTATCATCTTCCACCTGCAAGCTGCTAGCTCATTCTCTATTGTGAATAATAACAGAATTGTTTGCCATAACAAAATTTTTACATCAGATTTCATCAAATATTTTCCAAAAGCACAATGATTCTTTTCAGAGAGGGAAACCCTCTTAAATGTCTCCCATAAAAATAGCCCCCCTCTCCATCAGCACTGCCCCCCAAAATAACAAGGAATTRTTTAAAATACAATACTCCTTGGAGAAAGAGAGTAATAAAGAACTCCCAGGACATGCTCTTACACGCAGCTGAAACAACCGAACAACGTGCTAACTTCTGTAATGCCTGCTCCTATGTTAAATATTCCCACCGCTTGCATGACTGATTCTTACCAGATCCTTCCACTAGCTGGTTTATATCATTAAAACAGCAGAAGGACATCTTCTTATTTTGTGAGGGTTGTTTTCTAGATGCTCGGATGGGGAGTGGGAGCCCCATCAGGGTTGCAAGCTGAACCTGTAACATGAGTAATAGTGCACACATGGAAAAATCTCTCCTCTACTTGTGTCATGCACAGTTAAAGTGTCATTTGTTACAGTAGAGAAGATGAAACTGTCAAAACTCCAATGTAAGAATAGTTTGTTTTCCCCCCACATGAATGTATTCCTACTATAAATTTCAGCTATTGAAGAAGAAGTTTGAAAGATTTAAAAAAATATGTTAACATACTTTATGGTATAGCATGGTCTGGATTGTAAGCAGCAGATTTGACTTTAAAGAGCAGAGGATGTAAATGTCAGAACCTGGTCTTCCAAATGAGTCTTTCAGAAGATATGAATGGGCAATAAACTAGAAAAAGCCAAATGTTCTCTCCTATTCTAACCAGGAAAACAAGCTCGGCACCTACAACACAGCAAATGTTTTCCTTTAGGAAAATCCTGAGGGCTGAGACCCACAGTAAATTTTCTTTGGCACATAGCTTTTACTTCAGCTTTTCCTCCACTATCTACCACAGTTGCCAGTGTCTATCCCTAAGGTCCTTGTATACCCACCACTTACACTTTTTTAAAAACCAATAGCAAAGTTATACAATGACTGCAATAGTATAAGATCAGGATAAGATCAGGAACCTTCATTTTAAAAGGTTTGTGATCTTCAAGCAGAAGGGTGCACTCGAACGAGTAACTGTAAAGGAGTACTTGAACCATTACGTGCAAATTCCAGATTGATGACAATACAGTCAACGCATGATGGTTTGGGGTCTCACAAGGTGTGTTGTGGATCAGCCAGTTTTAGCCTTACTCCAGCTTCCCTGACAGCAGCCACAGGCTCCTTGCACAAGGCTTTGCTCAGCCTGCTACTGCTTAGAAGTTGTCACAGCTCCTAACAGAAATCTGTCTGGAAGCTTGTCCCGAAGTGAATGCTCTAAATATAGTCTCTAACTGAGCATTAGTTACTTAAAAGTATGAGCAATATGGGAAACTCCACATATACGTCTTCCAAGGTCTTTTGTCAGCAGACACTCAAGACAAAGAGTTGCATTTAGTTCCTGACTCCGCATCCCTCCTCATGGGCAATGGTATGTAAATCACAAGCTCTCCATCCTGCAGATCCACAGCTGTACAACATGGAGAATAATACTTGGTCCCTCTCCACCTTAGCTCCTGCAAGACCTTCAGGAAAGAGCCTCCTCCTTAGTATTTGTACTAGCAGTTTCTATTGCAATTTWAAAACATTTCAGGACATGGGACAGGAAGGTATGAATAATTCCTTGAATTACAGTAACAGTCTCATGGTTTATGTTTATGAAAAAGTCAAAGTCACAAAAGGAATGTGCTGCTCAGAAAGGCCAAGGAACCTAGCTCCACTTTATCACTTTAGAAAAACATGCCACTCTGCCAGGTAGTAGAGGCCAATGTTGACATATCTTTGTTTTATTTAATCCCAGTGATAATTTCACTGAGATTAGATTAGGCTATTTGTAAATTCAACTTCAAAAGTTTCACCTGTGAATACAGAAAGCCATGCTAAGACTTGCTAAATCTTTTCTGCAAAAAGGTAGATTGAGGAATTTAGGCTAGATGTGATGGTTAAGTTAATATGTAACTTTAGAGTTATTTAAACTTGCCAAAGAAAGTAAAGCTTTAGGTGTTCTGCTTGCCAAGAAAATCTTAGAATTATAAGATCAGTGAACAACAAGGCAGGGCAGTCAATTTAAAACTGTGGCTTGGAAAAGTACATACTTTTCTCTGTTGGCCTCAAACTAACCTTATATTAAGATACATCATTATGTTTAACAAAGAACAGGTTTTGGGGTTTTTTTTTGAGAAATCTCTTGCTTTTATTAATTCCAGAGCAACTGACCTGATAAAATCCCAGGCTTTCTTCTGATAGGGCTGAATGTTAGGTAACGTTTCTAGTCAGGTGTCAATATGGAGAGTGAGAGCTCATAAAATTCAGCAGAAGTTTTAGCAAACATACTGTGATCATTTGTGAGGTGGCTGTGCAGTGTGATAGATTGCAATTATTATCAGTTAAATGTTCAATTCTTTCCACAAAGTAATCAGCCAACAAAGATTAGCTCATTATGCAAATGCAGACAGTGAACACTGTGTGCACAGTGGTGTAGCAAAGATGCTGCACTGGCAGCAAGCTACTTAAGGTACAGAGAGAAACCAGAATTTAAAACAGTAAATGTAATAATAAAAAACAATTAAAGGGAGTGTAAACATTAGGTCTGAGACTAAGAAATTAGAAAAGAAATAACTATCAAATTAGTATGCCAGCATGGAGTTGGAAAGCAAGGCCCTTCATAAAATAATCAGAGCACAACAGAGACCATCTGAAYTTAAAATCGCAATTCCAATGGATATGAAAGTATCATCCGCTTGCAACAAAAATCAGCCCCAAGGGGTATATGAAAACAACAGAGCTCTCACCCTAYTGTAGAATGGTGTCTTCTGTGCAATGCTGTCCTGTGTTTACACAGCTGACAATTTCTTGACAGAACCATTTTGTTAAAGCTGCCAGTGTATTGGCCTCAGGCAGCTCTTTTGAAAAATCTTACAGTGAAGAGTTTTCCATAAACCCACGGCAGGTATTTTAAAAACCCTGCCTGGCTTACCTGAGATCAAGCTCTTCCCACCCTCCCAACACGGTTGCTTTGGAAGTGCTGGCAACCTCATCAGAAGCAAACAAGTAGTCATCTTGTAACACCAGACAAGTTGCCCAGGGTGTAAGCTAACAAGGCACTACCCAGTCCAGGTTGGGAAGCCTTTTAGAGACATGAATGCACATGTGCCCATGTTATGTCCATACAACTTCCAGGCAAGAGTGATCAGCCTTGAGTTAGCACATAATTGCACATCTCCATGTCAGCCTAGCCAGTTCCAATCTCACTGAGAAACTGCAAGCTCTAAACACCTTCTTATTATATGGAAGTGCTTAAACAGTTCTAGGTTTTTGAATCAAAAAACAACTGAAAAATATCAACTGCAAGTCCCAGCTCTACACATTTTTTTAGGTAAAGGTATTCCAACAGCACTACAACAGATAACAAATCCTGGAAACCAGCTTGAAGAAACATACTTGTTTTGAAGTTTGGGCACTTAATGCTTGGCATCCAATTCTTTGTATAGGCATTCAAATTGCCATATGTACTTAGATCCTTCTAAAGAATTTTGGAAGGATCTAAGGCCTTAAAACCAGTGTCTGGATGTTCCACTGACAACTATGGGTGTGTCCTAAGAATTTGCTCAGTTTCTTTCAAATATTTTGATCATTCACAGTCAGTCTCGGATATACATCACTGATACATTACCGTCTGATATCTASCTGCAAATAGTTCACTGCTTTTCAATATGATCTTCTTCAGGCTTTATCCACAAGCCACCAATAATCTCTCTCAACTGATTTTTGCAAAGCAGAAAGCAGTAATGGATTTTAATTAGCCACATACAGTAGGAAATCATTCATTCAGGAGACTGCTTTCTTTCTGACCGTTTTCAAATTGTGACAAACCCCATGTCCCTGCTCTGCTTTGCTGTGACTCTGCAAGAGCCATTTATTTCTTTGTGAATAGGGAACACTGTTAAGAGAAAATCTGTTCTGAAATGTAGCAATGCAGCACTCCACCTGATCTAGAGATGAAAGGTACAAAAGCTCTTAAGCAGCATAGGCCATTCATCAAAGAGAAGGATTTCAGACTGGAAAAAAAATTAACCCYCTTCACCCACAAAAAAGTAGGGATTAAGCCCACGCCCAATTTGATAGGGAACATTTTCCTTGCCGTATGTTAGACTGAAAGCGAAACACCAGTCTTAGAACCGGATATAGATGAGATGTTTGCAAAAGAGGAATTACAGAGGAATTAATTACAAAGTATCTTGCTTTCTCAAATTCTCAGTAAACACCAAAAGTTAATTGGAGAGGGAAGGAGTGAAAGAAAACAAACAAACAAAAAAGGCCTCACACCACCAAGAATAAATAAAAATGGGGATAGATGATTTTTTTCTCATTCTCTTCTGATAGGACTTTAAGTTTCTGTTCCGCACCTCAGTCTAATGCCAATAGGAGAAAGGTATTTATACTTTATGATTGTGATGATATTATAATACAGGCCATTTCCCACAATACCAAAAGAATTAGGAACCAACTACCTATGAATCTTTTGGTTAATCTGCCTTTAATATTGTAAAAATCACTGCTGATCTCTGATCTAATCCTGTAGACACTTCAGCCTCTGAAATTTCAGATAGGGAGATCTCCAAACCAAATCCAACCCTTTTAGATTTACTAAAACTCTAAAATTTACACCTGGCTCTTCCATAATTCCTAAATCTGTACCATATAATACCTAACTCTTGGGTGTAATCTCAGCCTGCCTGCCTGTGCACAAAAGAGGTCAGTAAAAGAAATTTATACCAGCTACTACCACTACATGTATAACATTTCTAARGAAACTCTAAGGACCTGTTTTTTTCACTACCTAAGGCCACTGATAACACTCTTCCTGTGTTTACTATGATTACTTTTTCAACTTTACCTCTTTTTCCATACTGCTTGTGCACATGACACTGATCCTCATTTGTATCGCTTCAGTTTCCCTCAAGCTCAGTTTGCCCGTAACACCAGGGCTGCAGTAGGCTCATGAATACCTGTAGTTTAAATCAGTAGAGATTAATTCATTACAGGCCAGAGTTCTCTGAYGTAAGCTTTATAACTAATGACCCACCCAAAATTATTTTAGCACTTAGATAAACACTTACTTGAGTAGCATTTCTACTCATTTGTTTTCTGCTTAATCTCCAGGAGCCAGGCAGGAGCACACAGAGCTGCAGGCTRTGTGAGGCCCCAATTTGTAAGGGGCTCCATGACGGCATATGCCACTTTCAACATGGGTTCAACCCTGCTGAGTTTCCAGCAGATCATTTGAAACATAAAAGTCCTTAGTTTTTTTATAAAATGTCTTTCTGAGCYTTTGCCAAAACTGAACTCGGCATTTTGCATTCAAAGCTAATATTTTAAAAATTGGAAAGCAGCAAGGAAGGCAATCCAGCAGCCTGCCGTGGAAACCACACAAAGAACAAAGCAGTGAGAATATTTTGGCCATCCCTTCCAGATATCCGTATAAATGAATACTATGGTTTCTTTCTGCCTGCTTTTTCCTCCCCTCTTCTACAGCATATGCTAAAAGTTCTTGTTTTCGGTTTTTTTGTTCCTTCCAACATCCCTTTTGTGTGTGTACTGGGTGCAGGTGCCCAGGTACTGGTGGGGGGCTGCAGGGCGGCCTCTGTGAAGAGATGCCGGGGCTGCCCCGTGCCGGACACAGCCGGTTCCAGCCGGCTCCAGTGGACCCACCGGGGGCATGGCTGAGCCCCGCAGCCAAGATGGTGGCACCTCAGGGAAGGCCTAGGTAAGGAAGGGCAAAACACTGCCCAGCAGTGAGGGGTGAGGGAAAACTCATCACTCATGGTGTGAGGAGGTAGAGGAGTCGGGAACGAAGGAGTGAAGTTGAGCTGGGGAAGAAGGGGGGCAGGGGAGAAGGTATTTTAGTTTTGTCTTTTTTTCTCACCATCCTACTCTATTTTTAACCGGCAATAAATTCAATTAATTTTCCTCAAGTCAAGTCTGTTTTGCCCATGACAGTAATTGGTGAAAGATCTCCCTGCCTTTATCTCCACCCACGAGCTTTTTCATCGTATTTTCTCCCCCTGTCCTGTTGAGGAGGGGGAGTGAGAGAGCAGCTGGGTGGGGGTCTGGCAGCTGGCCAAGGTCAACCCACCACAATGTGGTTTTTTCTGATATTGCTAATCACCTTTTCCCCATACTTTAGGAGGAAATAAAATACTAATTTTGTCTTTAATTGTTACAGCTTCTTTGCTTTTCTTCCACCCAGGAAAATGAACTATTTCTGGTATTTTCCCCATTTTTGTAAGACTGGAGTAAATAATGTGATTGTTTTTTAAAAACAGATAACATTTACCTCATTCCCATCCTTTCAGATGGTTACATTCCCAGCATACTGATGAATGGTGTGATGCAACTTTCATCATTTTTGCGGCATCATCAATGGACAAACTATAGCCATGTTCAGCTTACGACAATTTAAGAATTCAACTGTGGAAAATCTCATTTATTCTATCCCACTTTAAAGGATAAACCAAATTGTAATGCATGATCAGCTGAACAGCTAACTATCAGGATTTGCCACAGTGGCTATATTAAGAGGGCAATTATTTCCAAACCTAGAGAGAAAAAAATGTCTATGACAGAGTATACAGACTGAAATTTTGAACCCTGAAGCCCTTCCCAAAGTCCTGTTTGCATTCAGATTTAATACCCAGTCCTCAAAGGCGTATCGCCAAACTAATTGATCAAAACATAATCAACCAAACCTTAACCAAATACCCAGATAGAATTTTCTTTAGTGATAAGGTGATACTTGCATGTATATTAGTACAGTAGAGGACACCAGACTGATCAATTCTGCATGTTCATTTCTGAAGTATGGTAACAGTGAACCCAGCGATTTGTCTTGCAGACTTGCAAAAACAATCTAAAGACGCTTCCACCTACATAATGAGTTATAGTCAATTTTCACAGGCTGATACACAACTCTATTCATGATTAAGCTACCTGAACCCTGCACACAGTGCTTGGCAAAAAATTTAACAGAAATTTGCTATTTTGCCTTACCTTCACGATATACAGTTTCTTCCAGCAGGAGATTCCTGTTTTCAACACTCTTCAGGATACACACCTCGGCCTCACTAGTGCCTTCAATCAGCACAGGTAAGCCATACAATATGTTTTTTGTTATGCTCAAAAACCAGTTTCTCTCCAGGTTGCATCCAGACTGATCAATAAGTAGTCATCTGTGTTTATAGTCTGAGGGCCTCTCTATGGGTGTGCCTATACTTTCAAGGCTTTTGTTATCATCCCAGGATTGTCATTTGACATCCTTAATGATTCTAAATTATGTTTCCTCTGAGGTGGTTTCTGACAACTTCAGCACACCTTATTGACGACTGGTACACATGCTTGTTACAGGGCAGCTGAAAATTCGTTCTGTATAACAGTGTTTCATTAAAAGAATCTATATACATAATATTTCCTCAACTACTCATTATAAACACCTATGTCAACTTTATTAGTATGTGTTTGAATTTGGTTCTTTTTGGGTTATAACATTCCTCTCTTCCTGAAATGCCTGTCCATACATGTTTACTATACTGTTTGGACAAGTAAAACTAGGGGACTTTTTGGTTAGCAATGTTTGTTGCTACATCAGCAGAATACACTTAAGTGTACTTCTGCCTCCAACCCAAGCCCTCTCCTTCTCACCATGCATGGCTGCAAACAGGAACTTACAGGGTTTCTTCACACATTCTGGAGGTTGCTTTCCTTTATGCATTTTTAAAAACAGATTAATAGTTCACTGTAACATCTACCAGTACTAAGCATGTAACTATTATAATTTATATTGTCATGGAAGAATGTAGATTCCCAAAGCTAAAAACTTTCCCAGCCCATGAGCAATTAATGACATTCAGCAACATTTGATTTCCCTGACCAAAGAGTACCTGGAAAGCAGATGTGCCATTGGTATTTCTGTTTCACAAAACACCCAGCAAGCACAAAGTTTAATCGTAACCAAAAAGGTGTTTCAGAGGTGGGTGCACCCTGTCACTGAGGTTGGTTGGCACTAATATCTGGTCTGGAAAAAACAGAAGTATCTTACAAATGGTATCTTATTGGATACTAATTCTTCTGTTTTAAAGGTATCTTGCTGGTACAAACTCTTTTGTCTTAAGCAAAGCAATACTGGGTACACCACAGCAGACCTTAATGCTGTCTACAAACACAGCCCCAGGGGAGTCATTACCACCATCCATTGCCATAGCCCAGTGATTATGTTTCAGGAGGATTCTTTCCCTGTTGATGCATCATGTCAGGTATTGAAATAACACTGAGTAGCAGCAAATTGCGCTATATGCCAGCATGGGGGGGGGACTTTAAGGAGAACAGAAGCTCCTTTGCGTTAGCAATATTCCTAGCAATTTTTTCTCTTTTCCCACGGGTATCAGAGCAGTGGAAAAACTTCCCCAGTTATATTCTTGAGTAGAAAGAGATAGGCTCTTCTGTTAGACCCCATAAGGAGTCTACCATCACCCATTAAGCACTATATACCTTCTTTCCCCTTAGAAAAAGAAAATTCAGAAGAAGGTTTCAATTCCTCCCTTTTTTCTTCTGCTTTCCCTTCCCCACTGTGCCCATACAAATAGCAAATGAGGGGGATATACCTCCTCTGAAGCAGATCCTATCCAAGCTCATTACCCTACCACCATTGTTATCTAAGCCGTGACTGCAAGTTACAGGCAAGTGAATAAGCACTAGTGAGATGCTGAGGTATATCAGCCAGCCAGCCGTGCTTTCAGTATCTACTGCCAGAACTGAACTTTCAGCCATTTAGAGTTCATTCTGAGTTCACACTGGCCTCTGATAAAGTCAGGGTAGTTTTCCCATCAACTTCAACAGCATCGATAATTCACTTTCTGTTTTTCCACTTTATTTGTATGTAAAAGGTAAGATTTAGTGGCATATCATTCACATGCTCAGCAATAAAGTGGAAAGAATAAAGATGCTTTTGGTTTCCCTTTGTCAACTCTTTTTTTTTTTTTTTTTTTT